>JBCFXI010000069.1:0-373255 GCA_038496175.1 Ampulex compressa | reverse complement strand
CCTGGCGCCGAGTCTTTGTTCGTACACTACCCGACGATTCGTATTTCTTGGAATTTTACTCGCGATACTTCCACGAATCCTTATATTTTCCACGCTCGCGATGCACGCGCGTACATTTCACCGTTTCTCGCCAATTAATTCACGCTCGATCGCGCGTCGTTCGATTCGATGGACCAAAAAGAGGATCGTACTCCGTAATTCTCGAGTTTGGCTTTTATTCGTGCGGTCTTAAAACAGGTTTGCAAAGTCGCTTGCGCCGTCTGCAAAACATTCGCCAAAGTCACTGTAAAAACCTCGATGTTATATCAAACCAACGAGTTAACTTTTCGCATAAATCAAGGATCTACTCAATTCTAATAAAGAGTAAATCACTTTGAAGCAAGTGCAAATCATGCGACGAGAAATTCATCTCGGTTGGCACATACGGTGGATATTATCGTTGGCAAAGCGCACACTATATCAGCACCGATGTTTCTTTAGAAACGTCGATACCGCGGAATAGTAACCTGAGCGCTAATAATTAATTAGGAGGCGCTTGGAACGCGACGATTGGGGGCGGCAATCACGTTATCGGCATCGCCTCGTAATCACCGGCCGGCATTATGCGCGGTGTGCGGGAGGAGGGGTGGCGGAGAGGCAGGGGGCGAAAGCGGTTCGCTATCGCGGCTAATGGGAATAAAATTGTTGTTCCTGCGGCGTGGAATCGCGGTGGCGCGCAACCGACGATACGGGGAAACTGGACGCTCGGTTTGTCGCTTGGCGCGATAATGCGCCCTGCTATTCTTCGATAATCGATAATAAGATAATATTATGCAGGCTGAGTCAGCGAGGAATACCGTATAAAATAACTCGTTGCCCATCGAGAGCCCGTATCCGTATAGTTTTGAAAGTCAATTTACCGTATAGATAAATAAATCGTTATGACGGATAATCGGATATGAGGGTGGATACGGATTATAAGCGGCACGATTAAATCTTTGCAGTCAAAAAATACTGTCCGTTGACATACCGGGAATTCGGGTAGAAGTATAATAGATACAAAAAGCGTAAGCTTGAATAGGGATTAGGATGAAAGTGGAACAAAGTAAATAGAAAAACACGGGCAATAACATTGGCGAACGAACTCTTTTAAACGCTTGTATCCATAATAAGCCATCGCGACTCCTAACTATCCTCTCTCTCTCTCTCTCTCTCTCTCTCTCTCTCTCTCTCTCTCTCACTCTCTCTCGATTCTATAAAGGTACTTCGCCTAAGCGAACGGCTATTCTTCGTTCCATAATCGACTCTTTGATCCATAATTGACAAAACCTGGGAGGAAAGTCTCAAAAGGGAACGCCTCTAGTGGCGAAGTGCACGAAAGGGAATAAGGGAAGGGCCAAGTTGCTGGACCGTACCGCTGGTCTTGCGAGTGCAAAAAGTTAAGTCGCGGCCCGTACGTCTAGGCGGCTCTCGTTATTGTCGCGGCAATACGCTTTTCGTCCTCAAAGGCTCACGAGCCGCGCGGCCCGATCAAATTTTCCAGCCACGGGACGACGACGAGTCTCCGTACGGCGCATTCGATTATTGGATGGGCCAAGTCCCCTTCGGGATCTCGCATCGCGCATTACTTTCCTCGCCTTTTCCACTTCGCTCCAGGGAGAGAGGCCGAGGGTAGGAGCGAGCGAGAAAGAGAGAGAGAGAGAGAGGGAGGGAGAGCGAGAGCGAGAGGAAGAGAAGTTCGGCGTCTCCTACGGGGTGGCTGGAACACGTTACGTCCTCTTTGAAATGGCGCCAGGAGCGACGGCAAGGCGCGGAGGAAAAAAAGAGGAGCGAGCGGGGAGGAGCGGATTTTTCTGATAGAAATTCAATTAAGGTAAAACCCCTCGGCCTCGCCGACGCCCTTTCTCCTTTTCCCCTCTCCCCACCGCGAAATCCAGCTCTGTCCAAGTATTGGAACGCATTTACTAATTAGCGGCCCGGCTGAAAGCGTTATCGAACCGGCGCGATGTACTCTAGCCGGTCTCCATTGACGGCGGGAACAGATTCCGCGGGTCCTCAAAACAAAGGCGTCGGACAATGGAAGCCGACTGAATCCATCCTGCCGATTATTTCTTAATTCTTTTGTGTCGGCTCCCGTCCGTTCGAGGGTAAAATATGTTCTTCTCCCCGAGCTAATCCCGAGGAATTCCTCGGGCGCCATTGTCACCCGGAATGTTCCCTTGAAATCTCGTTTGACTCGGACGGATAACGACGTCTTGCCCTTCCAGTTCGATCGCCGCCGTACTTTACTATCTCGGTTCTTTCATATCGAGATGTTATTGGCCCAGCGCGGCGGTTTTCCTTCGACATTCGAAGCGGATCCTCGCTATTCGTGGCTCGAGCGATAAAAAGTCGTTTGACCGTGGTAAAGATTTTGTCCGAGGTACGGCATATTTGTAAGGTCGTTCGTCAGACTTCGACGGGATAAACGTTGTTCGCGATCGATGTTACGTTGTAATATGCAGTTCGCTAATTCTCGAATCGATCGTCGATCGATGCATTCGCCTTTCTTATTCGTTATATTTTCTTGGTTTCTAGAGTCTGTGTCCCGTTCGATGCAAGAATAATCGAAAGGTTAAAGGGATAAAAATTAAACGAAGAGATGAAAACCTCGAGGCGCGCTAAATATCGCGGAAGGGTGCGAAAGTGCGAAAAGTGTGTTTTGAGGGCTGATCGATGAAGCCATCCCCCACGCTCGTGTATCCGCGGTCCCGTTCGCGATCCCTTTTGTGGCCACATTTTTTGTTCGCAACTTTTTATCGCCCGGTGAAACGATGTCCATCGAAAAATTTACTTTTATCGACACCACGGGAGTTAATGACCCCGTAGCGATGTAATCGCTTAATCGTTTCGTCCGGCAATGGAGATCGACCGGTCATTGCGAGAGATAAATTTGGGAAGCGCCACGCTGCGGCTAAAAACTGTCCGGATACGGAACGATGCAGATTCGTGCGATTATCTCTCGAGCCTCGAAATTACAATGTTTATTTTCAATCCCCGGTTCCGTGTAAAAAATGAGACTAATAAAAAAGCTTATTTATTCGCGATGGGACAGCTCGTAATTAATTGGATTCTTGATATATTTGAAACGTACGCTCAAATTCAGTGGTCTCGATGCCATCATTCATTTTTCTCATTTCTTCTTTCTACATTTTTCTCTTCCCGCGACTTGTTTCAATGCCCGAATCTTTGAACGGAGCATTAATAAAAATTAATGATCGATCAACTCTTTAATATTATACTGAATGTCGCTACGACGTCTCTGATTTCTCACTCGCGTACATAATTTTCTCTCGATTTACATCCAATGATTCCATAAGATCGACGAAAGGGAAATTCAACTTCTATCGATCGTCGAAATACGTATAATCTTTACCTTCGACAAGACACAAATAGAATATGAAACAGATTTTCTCGTGGAGCGCGGGTAAAGCTTCGTCCCTACGAGTCCCCTAACTTGAATCGATCCGCGCCTCCCGTGGAAGTTTGTTTTTCGAAACGGGATGGCCGGCGGGAAGTTCGCGAAGTACACCGGCCGGAAGATAATATCGCGGATGGAAGTTACACAGAGGAGTTAACATAATGCACAAAGGGGAAATATCGGACAAATGCGGAGCGCCGGGCGCATTTGTTTGCCTCCGGCCGAACATTCGTTGCGCTTGGTTTATTGAAACCCGCCTGGCAGGGCTTCGCCGAGAAAAGCTCGGTAATCTACCAACTATTACGGCCTAATCCCGCTGCAGTAGATTTTTTCACCCGGACACCCGCCCTGGGTTTAATTAAAACTTCGGACAGTGAAGGAGCGCCGCGGCTGTCCACGTTTTTCCTTTCCTTTTTCTCCCTGTTTTTCTCTTTTTCTCCTTTTTTTTTTCGTCTCGTTTCGTTTCGCAAGTTTCCCCGGGTACATTAGTCTCGACGATTAGTCGAATTGCATCTTCGGCTTTAAATCCCCCGTCGAAGCGGGGCTCCTTCTCGAAGTAGAGCCGAGATTAAAATGCTATAATTTACGGATTTGCGCAATGAAGAATGATTCGAAATGGATAGCGGGATGCGTCGACGAAGCTGGAAGGATTGTGATGGGTTGAATCGATCGTCGTACAGAGCGATATTTAAATTACGAAGTAGTGGTTTTACACCAACGTGGTATTTTTTTCATACTGCTCAATGGTATTCTTAAATATTAGAAAGATTTTTTTTTTTTGTGGAATGACTAGTCCCTAAAATATAGAGCTTATTCCATAAAAATACAGAGTACATGCCCTTAGACGAGTATTAACCAAATATTTCCTACGACCAGCAAATATATTATTACAGGATTATTAGAGGAACTCGTACCATGCGATAAATCGAGAAAACGATTCTGCCTCGGCACGAAAATTAAAGGTTTCACGTCGGTTCCGAGATCCGATCTAAAACATCGCGTGGGATCGAGTCATATTTGTAACATTGTATTACATTCGTGACGAACGTTCTACCGCAAATAGTTATCGAATTAATGAGGAATTTGCCGGACCCATTGTTGCGCGAGTTTGCTCCTCGTATTGAGCTTGTAGCAACATTTCCCTTGATAGCCAGTGCACGGCTGAATCTCCCGTCGTATTTATTCACGCGTTCAGCGTTGCCGATTTCCTCGTTAGCTTGTATCGCCTTCGGTATTGTTTATCGAAGTCGCTTAGTCGAAGACTGACAAGTTCTAATACGTTCCGTTTGCACGTCCAATAGGACGTATTCCGCGAAGACGGGAATTGCCTCTCACCGTCTAAAATTTATTTTTAATTCCCAGGTGTGCAATCGTGGCTCTAAGAGTACAGATTGCATAACAATAACTCGAAAGATAGATAATTCCATATCGATAACGTGTTAAATATACTATAAAAGAAAAGCTGACATTTTATTCGCCTTTTATTCTCGCGATTCACACACACGAACATTGGGTAGTAATCGTGTTCTCGAAAATTACTATGCACAATTTTGTCCCAGAACTAAAGAATCGTTTTCTGTCTTATTGCAGGTAAGGGCACCAGTCGACAAGATCGTTCTTCCGATCGTTCCCGTTGAATTCGTACCGTTGAGCCATCCTTAGCAGGGCCAAACTGGAAGGCAAAGGGGTTGGGAAGGTAAGGTGGATATTCACGGCCAAACTTCTCGACTCGAATCCCGACCATCACCTCTGGAGGATTTCCCATGTGATATATCAGATTATCCCAAAAGTTTCTTTCCTTCTATGAGGAAATAATGGATGCACAACATATTTCTTTCGTATTATTTTTTCGAATTATGCATACAACTAAAAGACGATCGAACGGACTACAACGTTTAACGGATTAGATTTAAAATTATACGCGTGCGAGTAGGCTGCTCGGTAAACACCACGACCAACGAATTTAACGGATTACGTGTCACGTTTGTATAAACATAGTCGGATAAAAAAGCAGCGTGCAGATGGCGGAAGGCACTTTTTGCGACAACGCGATATACACTCTAGCTCTGGTGGTTTGGAATACAGCTTAAAGAGTACCTTAGCGGTCGGTGCCGAAAAAGTAATTAAAAAAAAAAAAAAGAAAAACTTGTCGACAACCGGCGCAAACAGAAGTCGCGAAGCTCTGGCTACACGAGCTCTGGTTTTCTCTCTCTTTTTTTTTTTGCGAAGCTCCTCCGCGTCCAGTCGTGTGCATGCGCGCGCGCGCACGGCTGTGTCGTTGCCTAGTCGGTTGCCGTGTATTTATGGCGGGCATAAATAAGAAAGCCGTGGCGTTATCCGAACGTTTTCCAACCAGCACGACCGATTCGTTCCGTTAATGATTCACGGCGCGGAAGGAGACGAGCCGCGGTAATATTCGCTCGGTTATTTGCTCCTCTGTGCGCGTTATCGATAAGATGGATTTGCATCTCGCACGATATTAAACGGCGCTTGTTTAATTTTCTTGCATCGCGGTCATGCAACTTGGATGAGACCCTTTGAATTGAATTATAATACAGAAATATACGTCGTTCGATCCTTTGTGTATCCGTAGAATTTTCTCCGTTTATATCGCATATATTTCATTTGTTTACGTAATTCCTTATGCGAATCATCCGGACAAATACGTCGCGTCGGATATAAAAAGTCAGCGTCGGTGACTTCTATCCGAAACCCGATTTTTACGTTGTCAAATCGGCTCTCCGCGTACCGCGCGACCGCAGCCACGAAATTGCGCTGTATCGCAATACGCGCGCGGACATGTTGGGCGCCACGGCGCACGCTGTTTCCAGGAAAATTTATTTCTGGCCCAGAATCAAGAGAGAGTTTATACTTACCCCGGGCATTATACCGGCGTAATGATTATTTCAAATTTGGGCAACGTTTCTGCATGTTGAAACGGCGGACCGGCAATTTCGGCCGGCGTAAATATTTGCACATACCAACGAGTAGCTGCGTTAATTCGAACGCCTGCTACCTACGGAAACCAGAGGCCCTCGAATTTCAACCGATTTTGTTTCGAGCGCTGTTCCCTCTCCGCGTAACGTGCGAGCGTGTAAATGCAAAAATTAATCCCCGGGTTTGACCATTTTATGCGCCATTATAGTGGTTCGCGGATAAACTGGGTGTTCGGGACGGAATATCGCTGCTGTAACTCGTTTAGAAGCGATTTTGCCGGAGGAAACGACGCTATCGTGGTTTCATCGCGTCGTTCTTTTATAAACGGTACGACACAGTAGTACTTGCTCTCTTCGTGGCGGACGTTTTTTGTGCAAGCGTCCTTCCCGATCGATGCCGTTACGAAGGATCATAAAATCGAAGGAAGAAGACCTTTTCATTCGCGCCGTTCGCGAGTCGCGTTAACGAGCGACGAAAATATCCTCCCTTCGAACAGGCTTCGAACTTCCTCCTCCAATCTGCCGATTCCAAGCCGCTACAAAATATCAGCGCGAATCATGAAAGAAACAAATAGCTGGTAATAGAAACGGTCGTTCGATTGGCCTCAGGATGGATCGTCGGTTAAATAAAAACAGCGAGAGAAATCGAGGCAAAACGAGGAACGCGCTGACCCCGCGCGTCAGGTGCCGGAAGATTCATGACCGCTCGTTCTTTCACAAATGACGTCGTTACATAAGTACACCCCTACCGAACCCACTTTCGAGGATGAAAGGCACCCCTCAGCGTCGCCGTAATGGAAGTAATCATTCTATAAAGTTATCTGAATTTTTATCCCCCGGAAATCGCCGGCAATTTTACTTTTCTGGCATCGCAACCGCGGATATTCCCTTTGCTCGGGATTAATCGGACCGAGCGCGATGAGGCGAAATTTAAGGACCGCTATAAAATACTCCCTCGAACCTAAAACGACTGTATATCAGAAACGAAGGCTTTGCGAGCTTGATTTTATTACAGCTTTTCCCTCCGCTCTCCGGGATATTCGGGGAGTCGTGGAATTTTACGTAGTTTTCATTTTCTTGCCTCGGAGATGTCCATTAATACACCGCTTCCTCTTGAGGCTGAATAAATTGCGGTTAGGAGCGATTATAGTAATCATTATATTTATATTCTCATGGCCGTGGCTTTTTCAAAACTCGCGCCATGATCTCCCTCTAGTATCCGTGATTGACGACGCGTAATGGAGTTGACGTTCTTTCAAATCTGCGAGCGAGTAGACAGTGCAAACTCGCCAGGATCGAAAGTTATTTTGACAATTTCGGGGTGGATTCCTGAGGGAGGTCCTCGAGTCCCGATCGGCTTGGGGGATAAGGCGACGGGGCGAAAGGGACGCGGGGGTGGTATCGCCTTCGTGTACGCAACGTGTTCTCACGTACGTAGCATCTGGAATGCGCCTCGAAAATTTCCAGAATTCGAGCGACATTAAGGAAAGATACGTGCCGAGTCTAACGGGAACCGCGATATGCCGAGGCTCGTTTCGCGTAGCGGTGCCGTTCCTTTCGATGCATTAAGCCGGCCTTATCGCCTCCCCCAAGTTTTCCTACGAAAGTGATTTTCCCGGAGCGAACCGCGATCTGATTATCTACGTCGGAAGCCTTTCGATACTCTTTGTACGTTGCGCAAAAAACTTGGCACTCCAGCATCGAGTATCGCTCCACACAGTACTCGCGTATTCGACGCTTTGCAAAACGATCCCTCGAGTAACTTTGTACTTCTGGTTATTGGAAATGCGCTTTCAAGAAATTCCTTTACCCATGCGTCGTGTATTTTGAAGTACAACTTGGATATAAGCTTCGATACGAGTCTGCCGGCGCAACGCGAATCAAATATTTCATCATTTTTCTCACACGCGGAGTGTTTCAATAAAACGCTTGTCGGGCATGGCAAGTTTTTTTCTTTACGAAGCGATATACGCTTTTTCTGCGCACCCTACACGTTGTTTTCCCACGGATTGCCTTTCGTTTAATATTCAGTCCTGTCTTTGCGATCTATTATCACTGCTGCCCGAACGATTGAGCTGCACGGAGATTTGGCTACGAGTAGCGCGACATTCGTATACGAGCTCTTTGAATGAAATTAATGGAAAGGGCCGGGGTGCAGGTGGATGATAACGCAAGGACCGTGGCAGGCGCTTCCTGGAAACTTATTTCATCGCGAGTAGTACGCTCATCCCCGAGTATTACTGCCATCCAGTTTGAGACCGCGGGAATTAAGCTAACAGCCTCGACGAGAACGGTTAACAGCGACGGAGAAATGATTCCATCTCGCGGCGGGGGGAGGATGGAACCGGAAACGTAGTTTGTCACGCAAAGTTTCCAAATGCGTATTAAAGAGAACCACGATCGCTTTCATCCGCAATACCGCTTCCAGCTCTCGAGATTCCCTCAAGAAAGCAGCGGAGCGAAATCAGCCCGTTTGCGTAATTATACGGACGATGAGGAAAGGCCGAGGAGCGAGCCAATTGGTCTTCCGGCACGAATTACTCGAAAGGGACCGTCGATCTCTAGCTTTGCCGCGAGTTTTTATCCCCACCCGCCGAGGAAGGAGGAAGAGAAACATGTTCGGGAAAATAAATTTGCTCTTGCCATTTCCCAGGGGCTGAATGGCCACGCGGCGGAGGCTTTTGAGCGGCCCTCAATTGGCCCCTAACGAATTCTCCAGCGGTCCGTGAGCGATTATTGCTTCTAGAATCTTTTCGCCAACGTGGCTATCCTCGCGGAAATATATGGCGATCGTTCGCGATGATTGTGCGTGGGATAATGCCGGAGCTGGGGATTTGCGATGATGACTATTCGATTCGATTAATAGTCCCTGCGCCACTAGGAACGTGGATTTTTATTCGAAAGGATTCTGGGTGGTCGGTATGCAAGTACGTACGCTGCGTCGATGCTCGCGAATAAAGTGCGTTCAAACGCGCGAATTTATGTTTGTATCGATACTCTCGTGGCTCTCCCTTTTCTTCCGAGATTCGCCGATTCTTTGCGATAAACCTATCGTTAATTTTTTATAGTAATAGAGATTCTACTTTCACGAAGCGGATGAGGAGAACAATTACGCATTTCCGTTGGCCCCCTTTGCGTTAATCAGCCTCGTCGATAGTTCCTTGGTGACTCGCACGGTAGCCTTCGTGCCTATAATTCGTGATTACTCGCCGCTCCAAAGACCGTCGATCTCGAGTCGCTCCAGACCCGTCACGCTTTTTTTCTCCTCCCAGCAGGAGGAGGAATTTTCATGAAAATAAATTTGTTTTTGCCATTTCCCCGGGATTGAAAGGCCGCGAGGAGGAGGCCTTTGAACCGTGAATTGGATCCCAACCAACATCGATCCTCCCGGGCTCGTCCCGATGCTTCGCCAGAAATCATGCTCACCGTGAAAAGAAACGACGAGGTCCGTGCCGCCTCCTCCTTCCAACGTCATTTATTAATCCCCTTCCGACAACTTCCTACCTCCACGTCTCCCTGTTCTTCTCTCCTCCTCGCCTCAAAACCTCCCCCTTTCCACGTCTTCCTCTCCCGCTTACTCCAGTCTCCAGACTCGCATTAATCCGACAAACTTGGTTCTTGCTTCTCTTCCTGGAATTCGCGAACGGATAGAGGCACGATGAAAAATTGCGGATAGGAATAACGTGCGGCTCGCCGTACGATAACGTATTGTACGCGAGACGCGTGTTATGTTTAACTCCGTTTTTACACCTGGGACCTACCGTTTTTAAGCTGGATCGCGAAGCAGCATAGATACAGTGTATATATCATACGGAAAATTCACCATCGATGGTAAAAGAGATTTGAAATTTGATCTTTCGCGTGGACTATTGGATAACCGTTCATTATACGTTTGTAATTACTTAGAGCGATTTCTAGTAAATCAGGGAATCGAAGCATGTCAGGAGAGGTTTCAAACAATGCGTTAACGCGCTTCACGGGTAAGCGGCGAGGCGGAAAATTTTTATTTACAGACCATAACCATCCTTCCTCGTTCCTGTCTCGCACACCGCGCTCGACTAATGATCCCGATTCGCTCGTTAAACCGCAATCTCGACGACCCGCCGGGGCTCCGGATCTTTCGCCTAGGACTACGTCTCATTGGTCATGTTGAGCGATTAACTCGTCCCGTGAAATTACCGGCGGGTTCGTTAAGTCTTCCGCGATGCTCGCGGGAAATTAAATTAACCGGCCTCGTCACCCCGGCTTTTTCTCTCGCGAGGAGAGAGAAAGTAACTGGACATTAGGACCGCGGAGGTTTCGAACGATGGGAAGACCATCGTTTCGACACTTTGGGCTGGAGAGAAAGAAATGTCTCGCTAGACTCGTCTTTGAAAGCGGGTGATTTTTTGCCGCTCTCGTAGGTTAATGGCGACAAAGAGTGGCTGATAAGTGGGATGACGGATGTCCGTTGAACGACGGAGGTTTGACGCGTTCTCATACTTTTCTTATTCAATGCCACATTGGAACGAAAGTGAGGGATGCAAAAGTGTCGTGGGTTGTTAATATCGTTACTAGGAGTATGCCGTTAATACTATAATTACCAAATAAATCAAGATAATTTTTCTTTGATTTATTATATCTTTTTTATTTATTAATATACAATTTATCGTAGCATATCTAAATATACGATATATCAGGATAGTCGTCTAGTCTTAATCTGGAGGTCGCGAAACCGACGTAAATCATACCGCTCCAAACACTTTATATCGGTCGCGGAATAAACGTATCGTTCGAAATTTCCTTGCATTTCAAAAACGTTAGCCACGCGAGCGACACGTGGGCGAGGACGAACAATCGTCTTTCGCCCCTTCGCGCTTTTGATACCCGACTTATGGTTAGCTTTATCCCCAACTCAATTTTAAGTTTGGCCGGGTAGTGTGCCGGCCTTTCCCGCCATTCGAGAAATAATATCCAAGGCAAACCCGAAGATATTACTCCGCGCATCAAGTTTGCCGGCTTGTCGAAGAAAGTTCAGCCTCGAGAGCATCTCGGTTACCGGATCTGCCGAGTTCTATAAATAATTCTTATTTGGATTTATGGCCGTTATATACGTTCGAACTTTGAAAATCAACTTCTTCTGGCGGGGGGCATACATTCGCCAACTTCTTAACGAGATACCGCGGCCAGTGTTTCCCGAAAATACATATTTACAAAGCAAACTCTGGGCGTTCGATGGGAATAACTCTTGCGGTCGGCCGATCGTTCGTACGCGGGACGAGGAACATTTGGACGGTGCGGCGGTATTTCATTAATTTATTTATTTATTTATTCAGGAGCGGCGACTTGGTGTACGATGAAAATAGTATGTAGGAGAGAAAAGCTTACATGTACGTGGACAATTTAATACATGGTACTGCAATGACTTAAAGAATAGAGGAAAAATATTGTTTTGGGAAGACTCTAATACGGGGAAATGGATATGTAGGGTATTAAAAGGGTTCTACTTGATTTTGAGAGGGATCGCTAAGAGATCAATGCGATAAAACAAATATTTTATCGAACGTTCAGATTTGTGCCGTTATCCCGTGATTGATACGATTAATCAATCAACGCTGATTGGCTGTTGATATTCTGCAAAATCCTCTGGGAAGGATCGCTAACGAAAATGGCTTATGCAAATAAGAACGAAACGTATTTATCTGCCGATATATGAGCTGCTCTCATTACAAGTAACGTTAAATTTTCGTTACACCATATCTCTCCGTTGAAACGACCAAACGTTTATGTCGTATTATCCATCGCCAAGATGTCGAGGGCAGACAATTCACCGTTTAATCATTCGCGGTCCAAACAATCTCAATCTCGCTCCGTCTTCGCGCTTAACGTTTATCCGCGGTACACAATTACGCGAGGATCAAACCATCATTATCGTTCACTCGACGCGTGATTTTCTCCTCTCTCACTCGCACACTGAACACTGACCCGAATTTCTAATCGTCTAAGCACGAGAAAAGCGTATGACGGTATTTGCGTATCGAATATATCCAAATTATGCATAACAAATTATACAAACATATCCAAATACGTAATGCATCTTACACGTATACCGTACGCGTTAAATATAATTCCAATGGGTTCGCAGAGGAAGCTGTGGTGCGGCGAATAGAAATAACGCGCCTTCTTCCTCCTTCTCTCCGTCTCCTTACAGTTTGACAATCCTGGGGGAAAAAAGGGCCGCCTTCCGGCGGTTCGCCGCGCGATATTCGATTCGCGTCATTTCTCCTTAACTGCATATAGCCCGCCGTTGGCTGGCGATCGTGAAATTCGCGTTATCCCCGCACGGCCGCTTTCGAAAGAGTACGTACCCGCTATCGCGATTCGAAAGCCTCGATTTACCGGCAAATCTGCCGGTAGAATTCGCCCCGCATGGAAAATGGAGGGGCTTCCGACATAATCGCGGTGCCATCCTCGACCGGCACTCCGCGGCATTAACGGTGCCGCAATATCCTGGCCCTTCTAGAAGAAATCTACAATTACGCCGGATAATAAAGGCCGTTCCATTAGAGCGGCTGGATCTAATAAGCAAAATGAAGGATTTCGGACGGGAGGGTAAATATCTCCGAACTTTCAACGATTCCGCCGCCAGCCGCGATTTTTCCACCTTGCCCTTCGCCAGAGGCTCTGCCCGCCTTGAAATGCAGCCTCGATAAAAGTGGGCGATGGAAAAGGTTCGAGTAAAATGAAATTCGCCGAAGTCGTTTATTTGATACCGAACTTGAACGCCTTTTTAGAGCCTCCGACGATTATGTTTATATGCTATCCGGGCTCTGAGTGTTAAACGGGTTTAGTGTGTGACCCATTATTTACGATGAGGTTCTTTTTTACCAAATTTGCGCTATACCGTGGGAAAAAATAGACGGTATTTCGAAATTATTTTGTTACAAAGGAAGTTGTAGAGTCCGCTATGTCACAGCGTTTGCACAGTTCCGTAATTTCCATCTAAGAAACGCGATGCTAATTCAAAATCCTAGACCGTCGGTATGCAAATTCGCGTTATTCTCCTACGTTTACGCGCTTTACTTTCCGATGAATGAAACACGACACTAGGATTGGCCCTCCACCAGAATCGGAAGGACACCTCGGGCATTAGGACTCTGTCTCGTGGCCCGAGCGAGCTCGAAGGTATCCTTGGCGCTCTTATCGAAGCACCAGAGACGCGGCACCACGAAACCCGAGGATCCGAGATCCTCTCGAGGTTTTAAACGCTCGGAGGGTTCGCCAAGGCCGCGAGAATCGACCGTCTGGCGGCCGTCTTAGGGATTCCATTTCCCAGAGTCTCGGACGAATACCTTTCTCGGATCTATCTCTACGTGGTTCGAGCTTCTCTCCAAGAAATTCAAGCCTAATTAGTTTTCCCGATTATTCGAGCCAATTTGAGCCGACGACGAATGGGCGTGGCAGTTTTCGCGGGTGTTTTCACGAGGAATCTGCTTTGAGGAAGTCGCCAGCGGGAACAACCGTTCGATTTGGGAAGGATTCCCTGGGGATAAAGTGATTATTTACGCTATCTGCTTATTTTAATAGACGTGCTAGATTTATTCGTCCGAATATTAGATTTATCCATTTGAGATGATTTTTTTTACTGTTTCTACGATGTTTGTAATTTCAACGGTAGCTGTATCTTTAACGTGCCTGATTCGACATTGCGTAGTGCACGATAAAAAACTAAGAAAAAACTTTACAAATCGTATAATTCTAAATACCGCAGTTTAAAGAGTTTTCTTTAAATAAGCCTCATCTCTCTGCGGACAACATTCCAATCTCAGGCGTGAATAAATATCGTGCGATTATTTTAACGACTACGATAACAAGAATAACAACGATCCTACTTATTACATCATTACCACGGGAAACACAATAACCAAGTAACCTCCCGCGCGAAGTTCAAACTTCAAAGAATCGTTACGACCAAGTCTATCCTCGAATCTCGTCATAAATCTTCAACAGGTCGACGGTCGCATCGAGCAAAAAGTAATCTCCATTTACTTTTCGCTCGACGCGACCATCGACCTATCCAAGATTCAAAGAATCAGCCTCAAATCCCAAATTCCCCGAGGTCGAACAATCCGGGGATTTTCGCGATGCAGGAGTATTCGAACTCGCGTCCTTCGGATTATCGCATCCCAGGAGCCGTACCCCGAGGTTAGTATCCGAGCACTGCCTCCTACGTTGGGCCATTTAAATTCAATCTTCGCAGTCGTAAGTCTTTTCCTCGCACCTCCGCGATCGAGCGCCGTGGAATCGTTGGGAAACGTCGCCGAGGAAATCCTCCGGACATCCAGGGAGATCGCGGGACTAGTCGGAGGAGTCGTCGGTCGTGCCCACGCCCATGCAAATCGAGGAACCAGGGGAAAGGTGCATTGATATGCAGCAGGGCCGGCGCAGACGTGCGTCGAGGTGCGACGCGAGGCACGCTGGCACCTCGCTGGAGAATGAGAACCATTAACCCATCGAGACCGTGTAACTACCGCGTTTTGTGGCGAAGTACCGTCGACCCCCCTGTAACAGGATTGATTCGTAACTCGTATGGAAACCGTGCCGAGCGAAGGTTAGGAGCGATGAAAATGAGGAGAATGCGAACGTGTTATGATCGTGTCACGTGGAACCAAATATGTTGACCAAACGCTCGCAGTGATCGATGCCATTCCCCGATTTCTTACTGCCAATGAAATTTTTCAAGTGTTCGCTTTGTAGACTTCGTGAAATCGAATAACATCTTTCGAGCAAACGATGCGTTCGCGTAACGTTGAATGTCGTCTACGTACAGGTTGACGCTTAATTAACCGGTTACTTTCGTGCGTAGGAATAATTTTTGGCATAAAAAAGAAATCGTGCGTGGCAAGTATTATGAGGGTGCCAAGTGAAACGCTGGCGATTCTTTATCGAGGCGTTCGGCGTGTTCGGCTCGCTCGAAAAATCCCGAGTCTCCCATGGCCCGAGGAACGAACGAGCCTGGCAGGAGGGCGTAAGAACGACCATCGACGCTATTGCTCGCCATTGCGATTTATCACGCGGCCAGGGGAGATGCGACAGAAAACGAATCGTTCCCCGGAGCCTCCGACCAATGGGAATTCTGCCTCGTTTCGTCGACACTTACCGCAAACCGTATGGCTGTCCCGGCAAAAAGGATACAAAAACAATTTCGGCCGAATGCCAATCGAGGAGCCTCTATTCGCTTATTTCCCGCTCTATCGCATCCAGCTGGAGAAGCAGGAGGCGAACGAATTGCCAAACGCGGAGTCTGAAAACCATTGAGAATCGAGGAACGATTCGATATCGTTGATGGATAGAAAGATTTTGGTCCAGGGTGTGTCGCGAGGAAGGAAGGAACGCTTTGTGGTTTTTATTTAATCTCGGTTACTACGACGACTATGATCGTTTACTTTTGGACGTCTACGTTGGGAGGAGTTTTTGTAATTCGTAGAAATTGTGAGGATCTAGGATGAGGTGGACGATTGCCAAGCGCCGGGTAAAAGCACGGATAATCGAGGAACGTTTCGATATTGATGATAGGTTGGGAGATCTTTGCCTACGGCTTCCTCCACGGACGAGTAAAAATTACCAGAATCCGATTTAGGTCAAACGACGTACAATACGTTTCCTCGAAGTTTCTCTCGAATCATTGACAAACACCCTGGAGATCGAGATGAGGAAATAGTGTGTGCAGAGGTACGATGAAAACAGAAACGTGGAAATGGATCGACGATTCCTACATTCCCGCTTCTAATGGAAACCTCCGCAGACGTTATTTTCTCAACTTTGTATCGCTTTAAATCCCACGCGTTTATTTGTACATCCCAGTCGGTGACACGGAAAAATCCAGACACAACGACCCGATTTCGAGCCCTAGATTCGCGGAATAGGAATCCAAAGTTCCATGCGCTATTCCACCGCGCTTTCATATTCTCTTATTCATCCAAGGGAAATAACTCGATCCTTGAGCGGGCGCAGGAAAGAAATATCCCCGGCGTACGACGTTTGCCCGATATACGTGGAGCCTAAGCCTTCTCCTCGAATGCCAATCCGCGACTCTTCTTGGCGTATATCGAAGGCGCTTCTCCTGCCTCCGCGTATTTACCGTGGATGAACCTCTGGCAAAAGGATGGGAGCCGCGAACTAGGACTATGGTCGATATTGATATCGGGGAATCCGATAGCCGAATTGATTCGCCGCCTCGAAACTCGTCCAGCCCTCGTACGAAATCTAGGCAGGCTGGCTGTAGAGTTATGAAGCTGTAGATCAACCGCTTTCGAGCGCGTTTGGAAGTGTGTAATCAGCAGCCGTGATTTATCGTCTCGTCCTGATTACTATCCTCCGCTGGCAGCCGTCCGTGGTCGCATCAGTTGTCGCTCCCAACCGGAAAGGATGCGTCGCCACGGCCAGTTTCTTTTCAATTATGTTTTCATCCAGGATTTTGATAGCCACGAGCGGATGGAAATTGTGGTATTTAATCGGAAAAAATCGAGTGAATGTTACGCCGATTGCCACCGAATTCGGATGGTTTAGCGTTTGGTTCTGCGACCTCCGTCATCTCGATAGCTCGCTATGCAGGATTATCTCGGTTATTAGACATCGTTACTCCTGACTGCTTCTTGCTCGAAATTATATGTATCTTGAAAAATCTGAACCTTGCCAGCAGCGATAATAAAAATGTTATCTCGGTTATGACTGATTATTTATATTATTACGTGTATGTAGTTTATACGGTTTCGTCTTACTTCCTGAATTGTTCTCGGCATAAAATTAATGAGACGTAACGGAACAAAATATTCGACTATTTTTTTAGCTCCGTAAGCCATTTTTTTTTTAAAGAGGTAAAGATTGTTGGTAATTGCAGACGGTCTTTGCGGCTGACTCGTTAAACAGAGTATTGTGATAGCAGAGTAGACGCAAGTTTTCCATAGAAATGGACGTTTGAATATGACTTACGGCCTACGATTTTCCGTGATTTATCGTTTCTTTGTTTGATCAGCACTCTCGACCGTTTGTCATCCGAGGCTACGTCATGGCTATGGTTAACTACCTATGGCAGCCCGTCGTTTGGCTACTTTCCTTTCTTTCACATTACGTTTCATCATAGGGTCGCCAACGGTAGGACTCGAGCTCGAATCCCACGGTCCAACGCCGAGCGTTTCCGTGCGATGATGTACATCATAGAACCTAATGGTTTGGGACCTATTTTACGATTGTTGGGCCCTAATTATAATAATCGTGAAAGTCGTAGTCAGAAATAAATTAAGTAATCGAATTGTCGAATGACAGGAACTCTCGAGAATCTGTTACGTCCGTTATGTAGAAATCCGTTAACGTGGAAGGTCGTATTTGTAGGTTTTTATTCGTGAAGTTAAATCGTTATACACTTGTGTGTCCTCATGTATTTATTATCAAATAATAATCAACCAGATATATAAAGCGCATTATCGCGTGACGAGAATACAAGAATTCTGTTTGCCGTGGAAGCATTGATGTCTAAAGGAACAACCTTCGATCGTATATACCTATATAATCAGTTTCGAAAATTCATAATCTCACATCCAATCGCCCTAACATGGCCAATAGCGATAAGCCCGACCCAGAATCCGTTCGAGAAAAATTGGAAAATTATATCGCTTAGAATTCCAAGAATAAATGTTTCGTAAAACTGGCGCATGTTTTGCGTAGGAATAATCCCTTAAATATATACGAGTAATATGTATATTTTTCCAATATGTTCCGGTCCAATTTTAGGATCGCACATATCCATCGGAAAACCTTTTAATTTTTCCGCAATCAGCCCCGACCGCTCTCCGAGCCAATTCGAACGTCGATACACAACGTCCCTATTGTAGTAAAGTTTTAGCAGTATCGATAATCGAATACGTTTCGAGGGCATAATAAATAAAAGTATCTTTTACGATTTATTATATCCGTAAAACGTGAGTGCAGATTGTATTACATAGTCGAACAAATCATCCGTGACCAAGGATTTTTAGGATAGTTCAGGATTCTTATTCGAGGTAATTTGCAAAGAATCAGATCTACGATATGTACTTTGAAAAGATTCAAACGTAAAACGGAGATCCTGCTCGCTGCTTCCTGCGAATTGAAACAGCGGTGCTATCAAAGGGCGTAAGCAGTCGGGCCGATACTTTATATCGTGCGTAAAGAGTGCAATTAAAGCGAGCCGCACGGGGATGTTAAATGCGCCGCTGATTAAGCGGTTAAAGCGTGAATGGGCTCGTTAATATGAGATCCGCCGACAACGGCCGCGACGTTCTTTCGACGCGTCGATATTTATCCACGATACGCACGGCTCGACCATTAATTGGGTATTATTGTCAACGATGATCATTACCTTTGTCGCGGTCCAAAATGGACTTCTGGACATTGCAAAATAGCGTACGTCCGTTTCACGACTATGAACAATGCCGTCTAATAAGCCGGAAGTCGCGTTTGTAACCGAAGTCGATTCTAATTCACCGATCATCCGTTCGACGCGAGAAAAAGCGGGTTTTTTTCCTATGTTATACAGCTGATTTATCCGTAAGAAAGATGCAATTTCTCCGAGGAACGTTTTATGACTTGGCGGGTTTTAAGGAGGGTTTAGGCACGTCAAATATTATGAGCACATGTGACGCCAAGAATATATTTTAGACGTCGAAACGATGGTTTTTTTCCTAAATATATAGTACGTCATCGTAAAGAATTACTTTTCTCTACTAACTCGGTACGGAAACAACATCGAAGAGCACGGAGAACGCGACGAACGACATGTCGAAGCGAATCGTCGCTCGTCGTTCCTTCGACCGACCATTTTCTCGTCCGTCGATTCGGTCGCAATTTTGCGAGGAAATGATCGAGAGCGCTTTGGACGATTCAGCTTCGACGATGCGAGGGCGGCTACATTGTTTCGCGGAGGAAAACAAGGACGCAAAGCGGTTTAATGGAAAACGATGGTTTTTTGGCTGTAGCCGTCGGAACGATCGATCGGCGCCCTATGTTTTTGCAATAACCTCCTGATTATTTCGCGGATGTTTATCGCGAGCCCCGAACCTCGTTGGCGCCTCGTTCCTGAGGGTTGGTTGGATCAGTGGTTCACAGTGCTCTGGCGATACTCGGTCAACTCCTTCGTTATATGTCCCAAAGGCTCGAATAAAAATATAAGTCCTAGACATAATTTTAAGATCTAAATATAATTATAAAACTATCTTAATATGCTTAAACGATAATTAATATGCTCTAGACATTTTTTTTTATATCATTATGCACGGTCTCATACGCAGATCTCATTTCGCTCTCTGATTGGATGCCCGTCTCATTTGGACGCTACCGTGTGAAGGGATGGAAGAGCGAAGGGTCGGAGGGGCGAAAGGGATGGCGCACAGAGCCGAACCAATTATACGGATAATATGCTGCCTGCGTATCGCGAAAACGCGAAATAATTTTCAGGATATATTATCCGCAATGAGTCCAGCCGAGGATAATAAAATAATCCGCACGTCCTGCACGTCGTTTAAACGTTTTTCGATGTCAGCGGAATCCATTGGCGCTCCTACCATCGTTACCGCCGACAGATCCGATAGTTGATTACGTAGACAAAGCGGAAAACAGTTTGGTGGAGTAAATTGTTTCGAGTTTGCGCCCCATTACAAGACCAACCCGATTCGTCGCATTATTTTAGGATATTAACTCCCTTGTCAATGGTTTGCTTAACTTTTATACTCGACAAAGTGATTAGGATAGATTCTCAGCTTGAGAAATGTGTAAAGGAAATGTTTAGAGATCGTAAGCGAGATTTGAAGTCGAGTTTTCCGGGTTTAAACGTATTATTTGGTATACGATGGTTGGTTTTTTAAAGACTTTTACTCCCAGAGTCTAAATGTCTTTAAAAACACATTTTTAATACTACGTTCAACAGTTAGTCGCGTAATATGTAAAAACTAATTCCTCCAGTTAAACGCCGGTCTTCTGTGCGTTTAACGCCTTTGAAAGCCATTCACCCCGAAATTTCGCACTCTATATGCGAATCGCTCTTATTTATCGAACCGATATCCGGTAGCAGCTACGAATGAGGATATACGCTGCGAATTTCTGAGCCTCCTATCCGCTAACGGATATGATAACCGCGCATATTTTTGTATTACGAGGCGTACAGTCGGTATCCACATATGCGCACCTGATTGTACGACGTATACGAGGGTGTATCCTCGTCTGAAAAAAAAAAGGTGCTCCCCCTTTTCCCTATTTCCTATCCAGCCCCACCGATTCGAAAACTTCCTTATCGCTTAGGGTAAGGCACAATTCTCCGAGGGGAATGCCAAATTTGTTTTATGCTAAATTCACTCTATCGCGCAGCCTCGGAACCCTCGACGCATAATACAAGAGGTTTCCAAATTGATGCGGTCGAAACGCACCGGTTCGATTAAATGCGTTTTTTTCTCAATTTGTTACCTTCATACTCGCGCTACTCCTTGCCCAATAATATGAATTTTTCTGATCATGTAATACGCTTTTTATTTCTTTTTTTCCAGGTAAGATCATCGAAATTTTCATCGCAGCGTCGGGTGAAACGAAACGCATCGCGGATTCGCAGAAAACTGAAGGCTCTTTCGAGAAATCGACGCGAGTTATCAATAGTGAGTACACAGCCCGCGCTTTACGCAGGCCGCTTTTAGCGCCGATGAATTATTAATTTTCAATCCCGTGGAGGACGTTGATTTGCATTTCGCAATAGCGGGAGGGTGTAGAAATTTAGTAATGCGTCCTGCGGACAATTAGCTTCTCCGCGTAACCGCGCTCTCGATTAAATTACAACGCCGCGCTTTTCACGGCGAAATATTCGATGGCGTTGCGTCGCCTGAAATTAACGTCAGGAATACCAGGCGTTTGTTAATATATATATATACAGGTTGGATCCATTTAATTTCGGAGCACGGCTCCGGCTCGGAAAGGTTTTACGCTGATTACGAAAAAGGGCCGATAAGCGACGGCACACCGATAATGGCGGAGATGATTATGGGCTGGCGACGTAGAAATTGGAAAATAAACTGATTTAACGAGCCTCGGGATGCCATGCATTTGTTGCGAGCTAATATCGATACGAGAGCGTACAGTGAGAGGGAGAGAGGGAGAGAGACAGAGAGAGAGAGCGAGGATTAGAGAGAGTTGGATAGTGTGAGAGACCGAGTAAGAGAGAGGAGCGTTTTTTTACGGGCTAGGCGATATTATGTCATAAAAGTTGGCGGATATTTATGGGCTAAACTCCCCTAGGCTGTGGAAAAATGAGAAATGGACTTTGAAAAATTCGTATTCGGGCCGCGAGGTCGGGATATATCGCCACGCGATATATGCGAATTCTAATCAAGCGACGATTAACACCGTGGAAGTCCGTAAACGTATTTTTTAAGAGATCTCATAACAGACATCCGGAGATATCGTAGTCGCCCAGTATTCTTGAGAAGCTTAAGCAAATTTTTCCCTTCATTCTCTTTTTCAAACAATATATTCAACACGCGCAAATATGCCACGAAAGTGGCTCGTGGGTTTAATATAAAATTCCAGTGATATACCTGATTCGATCAAACAATACCCGGGACTGTCTTGACGAGACTCGAGGTATCGAGAGACGTACGTTAAATCAGTCTCGAAGGAGATAAATTATGCGTTCGCAGCGCACGGTGATAACTTTCACCGGACACGTATACGTGTCCGCGGCACGGGGAGAGTTAGGGTCGTGTCGCGATACGACGACAGTAACGAGGGTAGCAAAAGGACGGATAAGAAGTACGTCGCGGAGAAGTGGCGTCAAACGACGATAAAAGCACGGTAGGACGCGTTTCTCGTCGGTCGCGTGTTTGACATGCCGGATTTAAGGTATCCGCCGCGACACCCGCGGAATAATAAGCCCAAGAAGAGGTGAACCACGGGGAGTACGTGTCTCCTTACGAATTCGTGAACGACGCCCGTCCCGACGGCACATATTGAAAGGCTCAGAAGCTTTACGACGATTTCCGGATTTTCCTCCTACCTCACGCCCCCTTCCTGTTCCGAAAGTCGCTACAAGCTGCTCCACGGTTATTGGAACAAATAGGTTAGATCGTAGGAATTAATTCGGTGACTGTGGAAGGAATGTAACATGCGCATTAGATTTCAATCTCATTCGCGTAGGTTGCGAGTACGCAAAGGATGAAGGAAAGCGATCGGAAATCATGATGAATATTTTCAGAATGCAAATGTACGTCTACCACTTTTTCGCATACCAACTCACGCTTGTTGCCATCGTCCGAAGTATTAACGCTCCGTTTAGTCGATGCTCGAGGTACTAATTTTTCACGTCGTGCCGAAGAATCGACTCTTTTCACTCGAAGAAATCGCTGGACACTCCATCGGCTCGTCGCGCGGCACTTTACAATCTAATACCGATGTCTCGAGAGGCTCTCTTCCGAGCGAACTCGAAACATTGGCCGTATTTACGAGCTGTTTAAAGAAATGGCTGAATAGTCTTGCGCCAATTCACCGAGCGACGCTCTTGGATCCTTGCGAATATAATGCCAAAGCGCTTGAGAGACACTCGAGTGAATTCCAAACAACATTGTCCGTATTTAAGTGCATCGCTTCGGGCGCGAAGGGATAAAGACGAGGGCGTAAACGCGTACGCGGCGTGTATATTTCATGCAGACGACGGCGGTCGGTGAATTTTATCGGGGCACGATCGAGTCACGGGATATGACGATTTTCCTGTCGCGGATGGAATTTTACGGTGAGGATAAAACGCGCCGGAGCGAATTTCCACGGTTACGGTGACGGCGGTTGATATAATCCGGTTATGGTCGATAATAAACTCGGAGCTGAAAGAGTGCAACGGCCCCGATGCCGTATTTTCCGCCGTAATTATCGCCTCGTTAATGCCATTCGCACGCGCGAATTATACTTTAATTTCCGTAATCGCTCCTTCCTCCGGATTTCCCTCCGGATGCCCTGGAGATTCGTTTTTCAAATTACCCACCCACGCTTTCCCGGGGATCGGAGCTAACGGGGGACTTTTTCTCGCGGCTGGAAAACAAGCTGGCAAACGCGTGGACGAGCGCTGGGAAATATTGGTCGTGGAGGTCGAATAGCGCGAGGTTTAAGACATGCCTCGAAACAGCCGCGATGGAGAGGTACCGCGTAGAAAAATGCGAGCATGATAATCGCACGCGAAACACTGCTTTTGGAAATTATGTCTTCTCGTCCTTTATCAACGTTATTCTGCTCGGTGTACCCTGCGACCTGTATCGCTTTTATACATGTTTTATGTTTTTTATACCAAGTACCATGGTCGTTGAAATAAAATTGAGTGCACCAAAATTACGTTGAACCTCATTACATAAGATTCCGTACGAATGATGGCTGGAACTAAGCTGGGAGTTACGATCGAAAAGATGAAGAAAACTACCATTACTCTCCACTTTAAACTTTATAATACAATTCATAAAATCCTCTCTTCGCAGGGTCAAGGAAAAAAATTAGCGCGAAAGGGGACGGTGCCTCTCGTTTCGCGTGATAAAAGCCGGGTATCGAATCGGTTACCAGGCCGCCGACTTAATTCGGCGTGACCGATTAAATCGGCGATTATGTAGAACAAATTACCGGTTGCACAAGCGGCAAGCGCGTTAATTCCGATATTACATAACTCGGAAAGAGCATTTTGTTATTAAGCAACGTTGCGTAACGCTTAACGATATTGGTAATGAAACCGAAAATAATTACCGCGCTATCCAATCGATTGGACGAAGAAGATGGATTCCTCGAGACGTAAGTTCCACTAAGAAGGTAGTGTCGCATTTATTCACTACCAAAAAACGACACCGACCAAAATAAACGCTTCGATGCTCGATAAACGAAGCTTTGACACTTGGAGAATTTCGACGCGATTCGCTGACTCTCGACGCTCGCCCTATTCGGATCTCCAGGCATTCCACGCTCTGCGCGCAAAACCACAAAACAGACGCGCGTACTCGCGAAGCGTGCCATCGGTATTTACGCTTCAAAGGCATAAATTCTCGATGATCGTATTCTTAAAAACGCCCCAGCCAGATCGCGATAAAGCGACTCGGTCTCGTTCCCAAAACTTTCTCTCCCCACAGCAGGAATGTAGCGATTCCAAGCGAATTACCACGAGCCGCATCGGCTCTCGTTTCACCCTCGAACCAGTAATGAAAATGGAGCGTGGCGAAAAGCGAGGACGTAAGAGAGAATGGCCGCGAGGTATCGGAATGCGGATGGAACGAGCCTTGATCGATGGTTGCGGCGCAGGGTTTTTCGCGTTTTAAAATATCAATTTCTTCCTCGCCCTTCCGCGAGAGCGTTTTTGTCGCGACGAGGCAGCCGGTGGCGGACAGCGTATTGTCTGGAAACGACTGCACGGCACGCGATCGATGGGAAGAAGCGAGGCCCGGCAAAAAGCACGATCAAGAATCGATTTGCGCCATTATATTTCACTGAAGAGGCACGCCGGATAAAAGGCGCGTTCGATGGACCGACTTTCTTATCAGTGCGGTTTATAGAGTATCTCGTGTACGCGTTAACCGTATAAATTAATTCGCTCGCTCTGCGTGGGATCGAGAGTAACTTTCGGTTTAGATCGAATCCTGTCTCTCGTAGCTCAGAGTTACGAATGACGGATTTGTGGACGCCCCATAATTTTGACACGGTACGCGAATGATAAGACGAGAAGAGGTTCATGGAAGGTCAAAGCTTTTGTTACTCGATGGAGCTCCGACGTTAACCAGAGGTCGGGTGAAGAAAAACCGCAACAAGCGGAGGCTGGTGCGAGCCAACTGTGGGCGAAAGAGAGATAACGAAAGGCTCGCCTGCCGCTTCTGTGCCCTGTATTAACCGCGAGGTAACCGAGAAAGAGCCGAACCGATGCACGGCACTCTTGATTCTTCGAAGAGGAACAACCCTCTTGCCTCGCAACGGAAAAGCGAAATTTCTGGACCCGTGAATAATACCTCGCCCTTCGGTTTCGCTCTTGCTCTACCCAGGATCGTCACGAAAATTTGCCTGGATTCTGGTCGGAAGGAAGAAAGGAGCATACGAACCGTGAAATTAGCGGTATTTAGGTGGGAAGCTCGGAATCTCTTTCGAGTAATTGTAGGAACAGAAGTGCTAGTAAAAAAATCCCCCGAATTCGTGGGTAGAGAATCGTGCCTGGTAAAAGCCGCCTTCTCTTTCTTTCTTTCGCCCTTTCTTCCTCTCTTTCTTTTTTTCTCTCCCTCCATCCTTCTCTCCTCTTTTCCACCGTGCCCCATCTCTCCCTCTTTCTCTCTCTCACCCCCCCCTCTCTCTCTCTCTCTTGCTGTCGCGCGTACCCTCACCGCGCATAGTTTCGCAGGATTCCGAGCTTAAAGCACCTTTGAGAGCTAATGTAATTCTTTCGCCGAATTACCATTGCTAATTCGTGATTGAACGTGTGTATCGCTCTTTGGTGTGTTGGTAACCTGAAATTGAAACGCACCAACGTCCTCGCCTTTGTTCCTCCTAAAATTCATCCTTTTCCTACCTTCATATATTGCTTAATACATTGCTATAATATTATTTAATATATCGATTCATTTGTCGCGACGAAGTCGGCAAAATGGAGAATACCTCGTCCAAAAGTTTAATAACCGGTCATTTCCATCCGTCCGATGGTTTTACGGTTAAAGACACGAGATTGCATAAAAGGGTAAATTCAAATACGATCGTGGTGTCAAAGTTTAATGGAAACGTCTGTCGTATCGCGGAACGTAAACAATTCTCAACCTGGTTTGAGCCGCGGAAGGGCCTCGAAGGTGGGCGTTTCCCGGGGTAAAAATGAATCGCACGATGGTCGACACACTTCGGCACCGTTAATGACATAATTACGGCTGGATTTCGGTCGAGGTTTAAAATAAAAATCGACTAATTAAAGCTGGGTTACCGGCTCGGCCCACAGTGGAGCCCATCGAGCCGCCTTTAACAACTCGGTATAAAATCGTTTTCCGAGTCCCAGTATTTCCCGTTGGCCTTTGATCTGTTCGGCTGCCGATAAGCCAATAACATCGGGAAACCTTTGAAGGGGGCCACGAGGAGTCCCTTTGAAAAACCGCGCTTCCGGCACGTAAAACATAAAATAAAATGATCTACTTATCGTCCTGGACTACCGGCGGCAGCTATCGCTTTTCGATCGGGACAAACCTGGATCCTCTTTCCTAGAGCCGCTCCGGTGTAGCGTTTCAATCTCGCCAGTGATTCGTGGTTGTTTTTCCACGCGATATGTGTACCGTTGCTTCGCTACTTTGGCATCGACGTTAAACGCCGGGTCCTGGCTTAAATGAATTTAGCGGTCGGCGCTGAAAATTAATTGAATAAACAGGAAAGGAGGAATAAGGACCTTTTAACTGGATCGCATTTGGGAGATAAAAGCATTCGGCGGCAGCTATCGCTTTTTGATCGGGAAAAACCTGGATCCCCTTTCCTGGGGCCACACTGGTGTAGCGTTTGAGTCCCGCGAATCGCTCGTGGTTGTTTTTCCACGCGATATGCGTACCGCTGCTTTGCTACTTTGGAATCGACCTTAAAGGCCAGGCCCTGGGCTAAATGTATTTGGCGGTGGATGATGGAAATTAAATGAATAAAGAGGGAGGGAAGAATAGGGACTTTTTAATTGCGTCGTATTTAGGATATAAAAGCTTTTCGTAGTTTAAACGTCTTACACGATGATATCGAATAGCGCACACTCTGGATTGCAATATTCCACGGATCGAATATGTTCCACTTTGACTCGAAGCAGGATTTTAAGTTTCTCTTTTAAAATGAGGCGTGGATTGGAAAATTCCTGCAGATTTATCCGACAACCCTCGATGGAGAGGCAAAATAAACGCATAGCAACGGAAGGGCGGCGAATGGCGGAGGGAAAATATATTTCGGGCGAAATTTAGGTACACGCTTCCGCCGAGTTCTAACGGAGTACACTTCCTCAACATAAAACTGCACCATGCGTGACTCTTCCTTGGACAATGATCGCTCCTAGCATATCTGCGTGCTATCCTCTCTTTTCTCAACGTTTCTCGTGTTTCGGTGCCCGATAATCGGCACGAAAGCCGCGCCCAAGTTACGGCCGCACACCCGGAATTCTGGCGCCGCACTGGAAGACGCTTAACTCTTAACGACCGTTTATCACCGCTGTCGCGACGTTATCGTTTCTTTTTTTTTTGCAAATAATTGTTTGTACGAAAGATCGGAGAATTCAAGTGTTTTTTACCAATTTCAAATTTCGACCGTGCTTTTACAATACCGATCAGTAAACATAAGAGTGTATAAATAGTTGACGTTTACTTCTGTTCACCATCGAGAGGTTGGAATTAAATACACGCGAAATTATTTTTGCGATAATCGATTTAATGTGTTTTCAAAAAGTAGTTACTTTTACCAGTAAAGTAATGAAAACGTCGCAAGCACTGTATGTAACAACTTCTCACACCCGAGGAATAAATCATGTACCCGATGATTAAAGTATTTGCCTTTTACATTGGTTATGAGAATTCCATAAACGTCGATCAAATAATATTTCGCTCTATTTTCATTCTGAGTCCTCTTTTTCTTCTAAAAGTGCAGTGGGCTACGAAAATTACGATGACGTCGAGTTTAACGGTTTTCACGATAATGAAACTCTCGATAACCCTCAAGATTACGAGTCGAAATATAATTTAACGATTTTCCAAGATGTTGTAAACGACGAGTTGGCACGCCTCAACACCGGCTACAACGCCGTGGCCTCGACGAGGTGTTTATCGTCGTACCGTAGGCAACCACGAGCAACGCGCTCGTAATCGACGCGAACGAGCGATAAATCATCGATACCTCGTTGGAATTTCAGCCGTGCGCCAACAACGACGCTTAGCCTCGACCCAGGCCACGGCTAAAGACCCGATCAGCTTCGAGATCTATCGCGAATTTAAATTTTGACCGCGGCACTTTCGTGCTTTTGTTATTCATCGCTTGATAAACGACTCTCGCTTCTGTTTCTGGTTTCAAGTGCGAACTTTCTTCCCTGCGATGTTTCGAAAACGAACCAAAAGTAATGAAATTATTTCTCAAAATACCTTATCCTACGATCGTTCATTATTATCGAGAAGTGGTGTAGTTTATTATATCAAACGAGGACCCGTTTCTGGACTACGGTGCGTTCACGTATCGCGGAGAAAGATTAAGGGATCGGTGGGTGGGATTTGGACCGCTTTAGCGTCCAGTGTTTAGTCATTTAAGCTAGACCGTATTCTCGAACGTGGGCTGCGAACCAACAAGTCTATGGCGTTGTATATCGTATTGAAAAATTCAGACGCAAAGAACGTGATTCGAACGCCAAATTTTTTCTACGGAAGCCCGAACTTCTGTCCACTACGCTATAGGCATCGTTGTCCCTTTAATCTATTTTATTTTAACAGAGCGATCCTCTTCGTTGATCACGATCCTTTCACCTACGACTAGAATAGATTCGGAAAGTCTTTTATCATAAGTCTTTATAATCCATGGAAAAACTCAGGGATGAAGTCGATACTAAACTTTAACAGGACTACGAGATGGAAAATTATCCACGAGTGCTGTCCCAGCACTAAAATTCCCGCACTATTCCATCATTAGTTCTTATACATTTTTTTTATAAATTCTGGAACCTTGAGAAGAATTATTGGAAATTTTTCCACGATCTTCTCTCAGCATACCAATCAATATATCAATCCATTCCCACTTTCTCCCCTATCCTCTCTTTCTTTAAGAACACCTTCGGTACACCTAAATACATATATCCACAAAATGGTCGGTAAGTTTGTCGTCAAGGCGAGTCTCTCGACGGCGCAATCCCCTCAGAAATCCACGCTGCCAACTTCCAGGGCGTCGCAAGGACCGTGGCGCGACATTCGTATTCCACGGGGCTGCGGCAGCTCGATAACGAATTCCGCGATAACGAATTTCGTAGGTTGCATCTTTCATTCTAAGCCTATACACGCGGCGCTCGTGGAGGAGCTTTGGATTATTCGTATCGAGAGGCCGCCCCCGGGGGGAGATAAACGGCGCCCCAGGCCGGTATTATTTCGCGCCTCGTTCTTCGATTCGGATTCCGGCCTCGTGCCGCATTTGCATTTTTTCCTACGGGCCGGGCTGAAATATTTTTCGAGCGAGAAAACATATACGGATCGCGTTTCCAGGCGATTATTCATCCTCGCGGAAGACCTGTTTATCATCGAGCCGTAGTCATCCAGAATCCCCGACCTCCGACGGATTAATCAAGACAAGCCGGGATGACCATAAATCCCTGAAACTGGCGGAGGACTTTAATTCGCGCCGTGGCACCCAACCACCTTCGCACGAGTCTGCCAGTTCATTTTTATTCTTTACAACCGACGTTGCGTTGAATCTTACGCCTTCGAGGAATTCTTGCACTCGCGAGATGCTTTAATCCGGTTTTCTTGGAAACTCTCTTTCGACTTTTTGGATGGAAGTAGGACGATTTTTGGGAACGAACGAAACGTGACGTGGAATGAAATTAGGTCTGTATTCGCTTGGTTATCGATCGAACGCGTTTGTAGAGGGTCAAATTTTGATCAAGTTGCAAAAAGTAATTGACTTTTCTAAAACTAATCGTATTATCCCGATTTTAATTAGACACGTTTTTTCCTCAAGCGCGGGGAATATTGTATTTTATTAGTTATATACAACGAATTTTATAGCATCCGTGTTAACACGGATCGATTTTCATACCATATCCCCGTCACCACGAAAATCAATGCCGTAGCATCGATCTATGGCATCGATACTATTCACGTTCGAGAACATCTTAACGATAGTCATCCTCGCTTTTTGCGAAGACGTAATTCCACTATTGTCGCGCATAACCATGGTCTCGTAACCCGAGTTTTAAACACGCAAAGTTTGGATTATCGAGGCACGGTTCGAAGGTCCGTGTTGGACGATGGCTGTGGGTGTAGCAACGCGATTCTTGCGAGCTTAGCGTATGCAAATCGAACCACGGAAAAAGAAAGGCACGAATTATCCGACTTGCTTCTCTATCGACGGACTTGGGGCCACCTGCTGCGCTTACGTAGGACGATCACGAAGTCTACCTGCGATTTCACCGAGAAATACCTACTAGGTTGAAAGCACCTGTTTAACTCTACACCGTTTGATCCAGACGGCTTCCGTTCAACCGTAATAATAAATCATCGCGCGAAACATTTGCCTGTACATTTTATACCTTTTCCGATGTTTCTAACAGCGCGAGTTTTTATCCCAACCCAATTTACGATGTATTTAAATAATCTTTTTGACAAACATCAAGTTAAACTTGTTCACGAATTTAATGATCGTAACCGTACAATTTGCAGCACTGCTCGAGGAGTTTTCCAAACCGCGACGGAACCTCTTTAATTTCCTCAAACTCACCTCGCTAAGGGTTAAAGGATTAATTAAGGATTAAAGATTAAAAGGTTAAAGGGATCAAAGTTAAAAGGGTTTAAGAGGTTTAAGATCCACGATCTTCATTCGACTCACTTCTGGCGAAACGAATATTAAATTTGATTCCAAGCAACATTCACCATTCTCTTTATATAGACTCGAAGCCGCGCACAATCGAGCGCACGAAATCCATCCGAATCGTTGACCCTCGAATTTGACGCGAAAAGGAGAGCTCGCAAGATCGCTCGAGTGCGCGACGAAGCAGCTCGGTTGGAATTCGCGAGGCCTCGTCCTCCGACAAATTATCCGATGGCCGCGCGGCCCTCGCATTTTTCCGTAGGTGCTTTAAAGCGATATTGAAATTATGCGCGCAATGTCCAAGGCGGCGGGAGGCACAAAAGCGGCGATGGCTCCCACGGTGTAAATCGGGGGGTCGAAATTCCACGGGAGAGATGCCTCTCGCGTCGAGTTCTGGAAACGAATGGAGTCGAACGGATCGCACGTCGGCCGTGGCCCAGGAAGGGCTGAACGGGGGGGATCAAGATTGCAGATTTATGGGGAACCCTCTTGGCGCGTCCTCCTCCTTGAGCGGCTTTGAATCGGTAATGCTTAACCCCCGACGCTCGGTTACCATTTGGCGAAACAGCTGGCCAGTTGTCGAACCCTTCCAAGACGGTAAAAGCCTTGATTTTATGCGTAAAAATGATTGTCCAACGAGCTAGGATCTCTCGTTTTAATTGTAATTCTGGAATGTACATACCTATAATGTACTATGTTTTTAGCTGGATTTAATCTAGTTAGGATTCTGATTACTTCCTTAAAGGCATTAGACACGATGACTCTCGTCTCCTCTCTTGCTCGTATGTAATTCATCACAGAGATGATTAGTGGTCTTCTGGCGAGGAATGCCTGCAGGTGTGATGGATCGGACGGATGAAAACATTTGATGTATGTATAACGGTTTGGCTCGGTTGTGTATCCTCCTTGGATATACTAAAACTGTATAATTTATAAAAGTATGCTATTAATACAAGATTATTAATTAAGTTAAATAAAGTTTGTGCAAAGTATGCGTGGAAGTTGGATATGAAAGTAGACCTATTACTTACGTTAAAGACGTTGTCATAGGCATGAGGGTGGTAGAAGGTCAACGGTTGAAGTAAGAAACTCGAGAATCGAAGACGATAAGAGGAAGATCGATTGAATCGATGGATGGTGTATAACGTGTAATTGGAAGTGTACTAAATTAATTAACGATATGTTCAAACATATATTTTACGATTATTCTGGAATATTTCTTTACAGTACAAATAAGATTAAGGAAAGAGAAGTTGTAAACTTGTTTATATGCTACGTTATATGAGCTATACTACAAGTTTTTGTCGCATCCTAAGAACCTGCGTTACACGCTGGCATACTCTGCGGAAGCTTGTTACGGAGGAAGAAAATAATCACTCTAGCGGATGCATTAAGCCGTGGAATTCCACAACTTAGCGGCGCTTAATTTCATAATTTCTTCTTTCTACCTTAGTACCTATCGGCATACCTCAGTACCCTCTGTTCTGCGTTGCAGTATAAACGAACGCATTAAAGTATACTCGAATAATCGCGTCCACGAAGGAATCCTTCGCCATAACTCTGTGCGGATATTATAATCTGAGCAGCCACGATACTCGCTGTGAGTATCGGTTCGTTCATAAAGAGCGAGTTCGCTCGTCTTTTACTCGGCTTCGTGGACGTTTAGTTAAGATACTCTAATGGCGGTTGAGCTCCTCTTCCTCGTTGCCCCCGGGTACGGCGACTGGTCAGATGAATGGCACACCTCGATGCTAATAAGCCGGCCGCAATTATCGCGCGCCAGTTTCATATTTTAAAGGTACAATGGTGTTACGGGGCATGGTAACTCCTAAAGTTCATGCTCGCGGATAACGATTAAAAGACAGTATGATCTCCGTTCGAGAATCGCGGCGCAAAGGACCAAAGTTGTAAGAAGTGGTCCTGGAGAAACAGGTGTCGAGATTCTCCCGCAGATGTGGGAAGATACTGAGAAAGTCAATAGTGGAAACGGAAGGATGGTAAGAGTCTACACGCCGCGGAAAGTTCCAGCGCCTCGTGCGTGCATTTATTGACAAAAGAGTCTCACAATGAACTTACACGATAATACGAATGATGATGAACGTGGTCACGTGAGAATATACGATGAGACGCACTCGAGGACTCGTAAATTATACGTACAATGAGAAAAGGAGAATGAGAGTGAGACGAAAAGGAGATTTTTATACTGTTAGATGTTACACTATCAACACCTGAACAATAAGCCGCACACATAAGATTCCAAAAAAATTTGTACAGAATCAGTGTGCAATGTAAAAAGGAAACATTGTATCCACGAGCATCATGTATCGGAAAAACACTAATTTCTGGAACATCAACCGCACCGAAAATCAAACGAACGGAGTTAATATTTCTCTGACACCATACCGTTTCTTTTTTAAACAATGGTGAGACGTTAAATGGTACTCCGCAAGCGACGGTACAGTTATCGTTCGTCCATTCGAGCGTATCGCGTGTTAGAATTCTTATTCGGGTCGACGGATTGAAACTGCGAACACGTTGCACCCTGAAATGGTAATATTATCGCGGCATTTAAATTGCATCGCCGCCGCCAGTGGTAATTTCAGGTATTTACCGCGGGTGTTATTTGAAAACAAAAAATCGAACAAGTAGACCGAAATAAGTTCCAGGCCCGAGTGCTCTGGGGGAAGTAATTAAGTAATAAATTACCGCTTTCGACCTAATCGTATTGCGTAAAAACGATGGCGTTATTACTGGGAAATACGGCAGTTTAAAGTTACTACTATTGCGAGCTTCGAGATATTTGGCAGGACGTATTAATCGAAGGAGCGATTAATCGGCGATAAATGTTGATAGGAACATTGGTTAAAATGCGATTAAGAATTCTTCTTTCTTCTCGCAGACGATATCGTTTTTGATCGTCACCCGCAGTAGGAATTATATAATTTTATTGTAAAGTCATGATAATTAATGAAAAATTATATTAATTAAGACGCTGTTGCTTTTGGTACATATTTGGTAATATCAATTTCAGTGTCTAATCTGCAATTTTAGATACTATTAGCGATATCTGCGTTCGACTTAAGATCTCGGTAGGATGTGCGACATGGATAAGTTAAACAGCCGCGAGCGTAAAGCGTTTAAGTAGATTCCTCGCGTCACGCAAAGTTTTATTTTGTTTCAACAACATCGGGAAGACTCGACGGTCGCCTAAACTTCTACGACCAACATTTTTCTTTAGATTTCGACACTTTGATCGTACTTTAATCTCCTTCCCTTTGTTCCATAATTTTATACGATCCTATGCATTAAAAGCGGAGGAAAAGAGGTGGACATAAGCAAGGACGGCCAGCGAGTAGCCCTTTGACGATCCACGAATTTGAGAAGCAACGACGGTTTGCTTACAGACAGATTCCTTTGAAGTCATCATAGTTCATGGAGTATTAACCTCGTAGCTCTGATATGCGACTGTAGTGGCTTTCGCACTATGTCCGGTACGCCACAATTTTTAAACACTTCATTTCTTCCCCTTCCTTTAAACTCATTACACGAGAATGTACGAAAACATGGTAATTTATTTTTCTATAACTCTATTCCCATTTAATTTCACAGTACAAAGTACCATGACACGAATCGCGGCGTTACTTTTTCGCGCTCAGCTCACGTCGAATACTGTGTCGTGCATAAATACCGAGCCGCAAAAAATCCAATCGTAGCCGAGAGTTTAAGCAGCCATGGTCGCGCGTTATGGTCCGTGTCGTCGCCCTGGCGATCTATGAGCAATTACCGCGACGAAGGTCCTTCGAGCAGGGCACCGATAAGCGCGGACACCGGCAACGCGAAACGAAACAAGAGTTACAACGCTGATACCAGATTTTGATATCCAGGCCCTTGTAACCCCGTGATTTACGCCTCCCCAACCCCCTTTCATTCCACGAGTCTCCACCCCCTTCGCTCCCCCACCCCCTCTTCCTCGCTTCTTCCTTCGTTTTTTCACCCTGACACCCGAAATTACGAGGCTTCTTTTTACGCGCCTCTTTCCTTTTATAATCTCTTGCCTCTCGCCGCCGTTTTTTGCGCCGCCTATTGATCAAGTCGTCTCGCGTCCTCTTCCTCTACTCCCTTTTTGCTCTCCTTCGCATTATTAAATTTCTCGTCCTCGCGTTCGGCGATGGGGAGAAGCGAGTGTCGATCCGACGATTGGACGTGGAGTACGTTGGAATATTCGTGGTTTGTATTCGCTATCGGTTTACATTTGCGGTTAGCTGCTCGTTTGAATTCACGTCGTAAACTATTATACGTTAGGAACTAATGATTAGTGCCAAAGTAGGCACGGGTTTATGGATAAGTTGATGTAATGAAGGGGTCATTTCGCTTCTGTGCGAGCGCATTTGCCAATCGCCTGTTTTGCATAAGTAACGCAAACAAGACCGAATGAAATACCGAATGGATGAAATTAATCGAATCACGGCTGAGTAATTTTATACGAGAATGATGGTCGTGTTATTTTAATTTATTCTTTGAACGAAGATTTACGCCGGTGAATGATGAAATCGATTGTATCGATCGAATAAACCGTGTTTACGAAGCAAGGATAGGATCGATAATGAAACTTGTCTCCTTATAAATGAAATTTATAGAATGCGATTTGAATCTTATTACTGGTTGCATGTATCGCAATGTGCGATATGGCAAAATAATGGTCCGTACTTCGATTATTTTTATCCGTTTATCAGAAAATGTCTCCGACGCAATGATAGAAACTTTGTACGCCTGGAACGTGATAAATGGGTTTGAGCGAGTTACTTTAAGGTCCCGGAGGGTTTCTGAATATACATTTTTGAGGCGAAGATTCATGTTTAAATTCCATCTATTACTTCTAGATTCTTCCTTGCAATATGTATATTTATAAAGCCGATTCTTTCGAAGCCACCTTAAATACTGGGTCGCGGACTAAATAATTTCAATAGTCTATCTTGAATGTGAATTTAATGAAAAAACAAGCAAAGAAAGAAGCTTATACTATTCTTGTCGAATTCAAAATGGGCTGTATAATAGAATAATCTATGCATAGACACAATCTACCAATACTTAATATCATATTTAGATATGAGATGGACGATAACACACGAGCAAGTGTTTTATCCGGCAATTCCAAGACAGCTACTTGATCCACGATAATCAAAAAAATACGGAAGAAACGACGACAAATAAACCGATTTGGGGGAAATACACGTGGATGGCACGTTACTCGAAAGCTACAGCGTGTTGCAGAAGGTTAACCTGCAACCAAATAGATACCCAGCTAGTATCTCTGCAACTGGAGTCAGTTCGAAGGAACAGCCACGAGCCTCGCCTCTCGTTACTTCGGGCTGGTGGCATTCGAAAGCGGATTCCCGAAGGACTCGAAAGGCAGGGAACAAGAGGCGCTCGGAACCTTAAACCGGCGCTGCGTCATCGGGGAACAGAATCCATATTGAATCCGACAGAAGCCCGGCTGAAGCGTCTGCGGTGAGAGACCGCGGATATACAGGGTGTTTCATAAAGCGTAGCACACGCCTCAATAGTGGACAGAAAATACAGCAAGAATAATATTCGCGCATTTCAATATCCTACTCGTTTGATCTTCTTTCAAAGGCATAGTCACTTTTGTATTACAAAAATCTATGACAAGTATCTTCGCAGAACAGTAGCAAACGTAGCAACAAATCTCGCAGTTTCTCATCAATTTCAGATATACTTCAAATCGTTGAGGAGCTTTTTGCTCTTTGATATTACCAGTAGTGGCAACCCGCTAAGCTCGTGATGAGATCTATGAAATTAACATGGTCAAGAAATATCTAAAGCATAGAGACCGTTGTTCTATAAAGATGAATCATCGTATACCACCGTGATACAAGTGGTCATAACTTCGAAACGGGTTCGGGCAGGGTACATTTACATGCGCGTTCTCCTTCTTTTTTGCGCCCACTTCGGAAAGTGTGTCACGCACGAAACACCCCGTAGACTTGCCGGGGCAACAGCGTCGATGTAACGATAATAAAGCTCTGCATGAATAATTCACGGTTTTTCAACGGCGAAAAGTCCCGGTCGGTGGGTGAGGCTCGTTTAAAAATTCATAGAACGGCTCTCTCGCCAGCAGAATCTGTTACCAATGCGCCCAGCCGAATTCGTGATATCGAGGCTGGCGCGCGCGGATCCTTCGACGGAGTCGAGGACCTTTTTCCTCCTTGGCGGGCCGATTGGTTTACCGCGAAGGGAACGATACTTCCCTAGGGAGCTCGAAGCCGGCTCGATGCAACTGCCAGCCTCGGTCTTGACCTCACGGTGCGCGCTCCGCTCGGATTAAGTGTCTTCGATGTAAGAGGAGCGCGCTGCTCGCCGTGGAAATGTGGGGTGGACTCGCGTCGATGAGGTTAAGGTGATCCGCGTCATGGCTATTTCTACGCACACAGCGGTGGCGATACAGGGTCGAATTCCAGGAGCGATCAATGGTCCGTGTACTTTGTTAATATTTATCTCGAACCTGTAAAAGAAATATGTCCCGAATGTATTTGACACAAGAGAAACGCGATTGCGATGAATAAATGAAGTGGACTCGCGTTGATGAGTCTATAGTTAAGTATATGCATAAAATTTGAATGACGTGGAATATAGTTTGAACGTTTTACATCGAAAGGAACGTACAGATCAGTACATACGGCGTGTTTTGTACGAAACAGTAGTGCACCATCGCTCGCTTTCAAGGTGTAAGGCGAAAAATCGAATAGTACGAATGGATAAACCTACGGTCAGCTTCGATGACTTTCACGTAGGTACACGTGCATCCACAATCCACAGGAATGACTTTCACCTGGCGCATATAGGAATGCCTGGCGCTCGAGGGGTCAAAGAGTAGGGCCCTAGCCTAAGTAACTCGGGTGGTTAATGGGGAAAAATTAAAGCAACGAGACGCACCGCGTGGAAATTCCATCGCCGCTCTCCTCGAGCAGCGACTCGAACTTGGGAATGGAAGGAACGAGGCGACGTCGAATTTGCGATGCTTACTCATGTCGTTACACGCGAGCCTACGGCATCCCTGTCACCGCAGCTCTTCTTCCATCCTTTCCACTTCCAAAGTCGGCGCAGCTGTGGCTCGACCTTATTATTCGCGACAGTGACGATTATGCAGACCTCAATTCGCCCAGTCATTACAACGATTACAACCAGACCTTTAATTTGACCCCTCGAATAGAATAACGACTTCATCCTGAATCGTCTGTCTTTATTATCGCGGTACCTTTCTTCGAACGATGGTTCGTCTTATTACGATCTTCGTTCTTCTGCATGCACGAACTCGTGACGCCTTATTGTAGCTTTCTCTTTCGTTTCATCCTTCGATGACCCAGTAACTCGAACTCGTCGCGGAAACAACTGATTTTACCCAGCAAACGGCCGATATAATGAGAATAACCGAGTTATGCGTATATCGGGTTTTTCGTAATTCGCTTTACAAACATTTTCCTCGTGTTTGTAATTATTTACAAAGTGAATTTTACGGATCGTTCATCGATTTTCTTTTTACAATACGATCGCGCGTTAGATAGATTGCATTATTCACCGTAAGGTATTCACCGATATTTCGGTTTCTAAAGATCGTCGGTTGCGCGTTGGAATAACAGATGCGCAAATAATCACAAAACCGTGGACAATTTTTCGTAACTTTATACGAGCTCGCAGAACCGAAATGTTGCCCATGCCAATACCCCCGGGTTCAAATGCGATGAATTCGTAGCAATTAATCACATTTCCATGATTTCGTGCAAATGCGTGATGTACAGCTGCCGGTGTTCACGGAAGTCGGTTACACGAAGTTTTAATCCCTCTCGTGACATTGAAATAACACGAGCCATTTTTGAGATCCGCCAATCCGCGTTATTCGCGTGCGCATTTGTGCATCAACTTTGCACGCCGCTTGGGATAGAGAACAAACATGCATGGCGGCGATTTCTCTCGCTAGTAAATTAATGTTTGTACACCGATGAAATAAAAAGGATGAACGATGAAGGAACGAGAAACATTCTTGTATCGCTTGCCTACGGCCTTACGATTCCATTTATATTTAGACACAGTACGTACATTCTTAAATCTTCTCGGGCAACGATTTTTATCACCAAGGGCAAGAGGTATATTTTGAAAATCATCAAGCTCAAAAAAATACTAATAAAAGGTATTCGAAGGGTTAAAGAAAGGGAGGCCAAAGCGAAACGATAAATCTGTATGATAATTCATACATCATACTAAAATTCCGGAAAATCTCAGAAAATCCCAAAGTCGGGGAACTTTTCCTAAGAATTACTCGTTCAGTAGATTTAGCATGGAAGCGCCTCGAGTGGGCACGAATCGCCTCGAACTTATGTCGATGGAAGGAGCCGAGATCGAACGACCGGTTCGGAAGTTTCAGCGTCGAATCGACTCTTTGCCGCTCGATGCACGCCACGAACGGGTTGCTAGGAAATAAAGCAAGCGCGTCCGCGGGTTCCTGATAGCGGCCGGAAAGCGAGAGGCGCGATAATGGGCTGGCAGTGCACCGGCCGATCGCCGGAAGCAATTAATCGTTTCGGCCAACGCGACGGCGCGACGACGCTCCGGGGATGCGATCGAGCCTTCGCCTCCTTTTCTAGACCAGTGATCTTCAGCCACTGATCGGTGGACTGCGGTCGAACCACGAATATCTTCCGTGCAACCGCGGGAGAGTTCTTAATATAGGCCTATAACTTTGCTTCCTCTGGTTTTAAAAAAAATTCGAGACTTTATTGTAACGGTCGGATTAGACATTTATGTTTTTTATGTTTCTACGGGGTTGTGGAAAAATTTCTTTATTCGTACGCAGGTGTAGAGAGGTTGAAAACCACGGTTATAGACGTCTTCGTTATGCGTCCAGCCTACGATAGCGTTAATAAGGGCCTCCTCTTGGCGTTGAAGGCTGACTTATCAAGGCGGATTGATCGGTCGCTCTTACTCCGGTCGACGACTTGCTCCGTGCTCTTTTTGACGTACGAATCGCTACGTGCATGCACGGCGGCTTTGAAATAAGCGATAAATATTTTAGGTATAACTCGAGCACGTTTAAACGGCGAAGAGAGACTCTTCGGTTCGTGATAAATCGCGCGCATAAATTTTCCCTGCTCTTGATCGCGATCCGTGACGAGTTTCCATAGGCTATTTATAATAACTTAGGATTTATCTTTATAAGCCGATCCTCTCGTCGACCAATCTACGCTGTATACGTCCCGTGCAAAAAACTCAATGGAAAATCCAGCGGGCGAGAGAATATACAAAATTCCGATAGATATTTCAGGAAGATTACGAATCAAAAAAAACTCGGATAACAGAAATATTTACTTACGAGCGTTAGTGCGGATATCGATTCAATTTTAACTTCGTTCGGTTTGGTCGATAGTATCCCAAGACATTTGCTGCGAGTCTCCCACAACGAGCATCCCCAGCTCGCGCTACGCGCTGAAAAAATTCGCTCCTGACCCCTATTCCCCTGCGCCGCCACGTCTCAAATGTTTGTTAACGGATTACTCCGGAGCTTCCTGATCGAACGCAATCCATTACCTTCCCCCGGTGCTCGGGATTAAATCGAACGTCGGGGCGTTTCATCGATGACGGCAATTGACTCCCAAGGAGATCCCCCGGGGAGTCAAATTGGATTCTTTCGCTACCCTTGTTTTTATCGCGGTTGAGGCGGCATGCAAACCAACGAGGAAGCGGCGCGTCTTCCCTGCGTATCGTTTCTACGCTAATCGCATTTATCTCGCGAATCGACTACTCACGATGCCGAGTGTGCATCGCGCGCGTTTGATTTTTAGCACACGGCATATGGCTTACGATTATTTGGCCCAAGGCCTACCGCTTTAATCACGTTTATTCTGTAATGCGTTCGTTAGGATGTTTATTAGGATTTAGTACTGGCTGATCGATTAAATTTCATCAAATATATAAGTTTAATGGATCAAGGAGTATTATCGATCGGTACGAGCAGGTTTATTTTTCTAGTACGACCTGGTTTAACAAAGGTTTATTCCAGTGAAACGTGGTGAACGAGGATTCTATGCCGCGATGTCTACCTAGAATAGGGATAACTCATCCGCCGCGCAAGGAATAAGGAAAGATCCCTAAAAACGGCCATAGAGTAGGGCGGCGAGTACAGATATATAGGTCCAGTACGTAGACATAAGTTAAGTTTTCAGTTGGTGGAGTTCAAAGTTTGGTGGAGAGCTGAGAAGTACGACGCCCAATTTTGTACCGATCACCAACTCTCGTTTATCAGCAATGCTCGCGATAGTCTCAATATTCTCCGTACATACTTCAACTTTGCGATAAACCATCGTTCCGATCGCACCGTTTCACTACGCAAATAAATCCTATCTTGGCATAGACTTCCGAAATGACTTCTGCGGAAACGAAACCGTCGTGGCATCGCGCTTTTTCCAGGATCTTCCCGGTACTGGGACATCGCCGCTGGTTTTCTGATTTTTCTTTTCATTCGACGCTTATTGGGAAGGCGCTGCCTTTTGAAAGGCAATAACGGCGCCGCGCGGTTCACAGGGGTCGCCGGTAAGTGGCATTGCGGCTTAGCGGAAAAAGGGGGCCGAATATGTAATTATCAGGATTGTAGGTACGCGGACGGTAATAAATGTCGACCGGATCGGGCTGCACCGCGGGCGTAACGTACCAGTGGTGATAGCGCCGCTTGTCACGCGATCGACATTTTTTCGCGCCGGCAAGAAAAACGAGCGGCTTCCTCCGGCGACGGGAATCGAAATAACGAGAGGATGGAGCAAAACGGTGCAAAAGGATGAGAGAAGGAGGAAGACGTCGAGTCGACTCTCCGAATAGCTGAACCAGCGTTTCTTAAACTTCTTGAGCCGCGACCCAATTTGGCGTTATTTATTGTCTTAATTCTTTCACAAGAATGGACGACTTCTACTCGCGTAGAAGATCGTTTAGCCATTCGTGTCTCTCGATTTTCTCTCACACTTTCCGATCGGTCAAAGGTTAAAGATAATTATTTTCATTATTCCGAACAATAAGATTTTATAAAGGACATGCCCCTGAAAAGGTTCTATCAAAAGCGTTTAAGTAATTTTCCTTTTATCCTGAATTACGTCATTCGCAAAACTCTGCTTCTTAAGGGCATAATTGAGGCGTTCCGATATAAAAATCGGCCCTTGCCTTAGCGAAGCGTCAAACGAATGATTTATTATACCATATTGCGGAAATATTGAGAAAAAAAGGTTGATTCGTGATGAATGACCGGTGTACACACGTGATTAGCGAGCGAAACGGCTATTTATCGATAGCAACGAGGCGTCGGGATGTTTAAGCAAGGATTTATTAGCTCTGCGGACATCCTCGGGAGTTTTTTGGGGTTTAATCCGCGTGCGCCAGTCGTGAGTCCCTAATCGTAAGCCGGTCACGTCGACTTCCATTCCGTCGTTCCAAAGACGACGTCCGATTGCACGAGCAGCCGCACGATACGCGCTCTTCCCGCGCTCGTAATTTTAAAAGCGAAATTCTCTGGTCGCGGAACTGTCATCTCTCTGTTTCACCCGACTTTTCCGCGCGATAAAATTGTCCCGGCGCAAAAATCAGGGCCGCGCAGTTTCCACCCACCCGTGAAATCTAACGTTTTCGTTCTTTTTCCGCGCGACATTTTTCCAAGTCTATCGTCGGCGTTAATCGAAGAAAAGCCAGGTCTTTGTTCCATTCAAAAGCATTGCTTCTTTGCCTACCTACGGACGACCGCAGCGCGTGGATCTTATCTCGCACTTTTTAATTATCTTTTTTAAACAGTTGCGAGGTACGCTGTTCCTATAATAATTAAGGACGTTATCCGATATTTCGCAGACATTCCTTGGGTTTGATTATAATTTTTTTGGTTTTTGGTTTGACTAATATCAATTTTCGGTCTACCGAGTTTTTCACTCGTATTTATAGACCGTTCACCTGTAATTTATATTACCTTGCAAAGTATCTAAAATTATATTGTCCATGTAATAGAACGTATCTGCCTTTGTAGCCGTCTTATGTATTCGCGCCATATTCCCAATTTGACGATAGAGTGGAATTATATTCGCAAAAGGTGTGACCCTATCGAAAGGGTTAAACCGTGATCGATAAGCCAGACGGTCGCTGAGAAGGAAATAAACCGGTAGCAGGAGTGCTTCAGCCATCGCGTTTCGAAACTCTGCCGGTATAAGGGGAATCGGGCCACGCATCGGGGAGATTTCCGGAGCAAGGGGAGAGAGGGAATCTCGTCGTTCGAAGATAATATCCCCCCTTGGCATTCCTCGGGCCTACGGCCAATTATTATCTTCTGGCCAGTTGCCAGCCGAAGAAAACCACTTACGTGACACGTTAATGATAGCTCACCCCCCACCGGGTTACGCGGGGCTTTTGTTCATTAGCGTACCATTTCTGTTTTAATTGACACCCGCGAGCCCTGCCGCGTAATGGATCGTCACTTTGCGGACGCCCATGATGGTTGCCCGCTTCAGGACCGGTATTTCGGATCGATTTTTACCCCTTCCACTTCTCCCCCTTGCGCGTTGCATCCTGTTTTTCGAGGATTTTTCGAAAATGTTTGACGACGTAATGCGCACTGCGCACTCGGTCTCGATCGACTTTTCTGTGAAATCTTGTGAAATGCCGATGACTTTGGCGGATACTTCTTAGTTTTTTTGGGGGAGGGATTTTTCGAAAAGGTTTCAGGACGTAGTGCACGTCGCCGATATAGAATTCGACTGCGATCGATTTTTCCGTGAAGTTTCATAAAATACTGGCGACTCTATATACTTGGTAGCACTCGTTAGCATCGCGCCTTTTTCAGAGTAATTAAAAAACCGAATGATTACGATGGACGAAAAGTGGATCAAATCGCATTTTGCACGTTAAGAATATAAGTTTGTATATAAAATGTTGCGATACGATATGCTTGGAAAACTTGAGAAACACTGTTCCCTACTTCGAGCATTATCGTGGATATCGAAACAATTTGCGGTTTGCTTCGGTTTTGCCGCGATCCTCAGTGCGACGTCCTCGCTATTTCTGGATCATCGTAAAAGAAAGCGTACGACACTCTCGTTACACCGGGGTACAAGTAGCACTTTCAATTACGCGATATAAATCGTAGTCCGGAGAAAATCACGGACACGAACTTCCCCCTTCTGCCAGCCGATCCCTTCGACGAAGGCCGCTCGCTTTTCTTCGCGCACGACTCGTTTCCGTCGATTCGAAGGACCTCGACGTTGCCTCGGCGGATCGAGGGCGGATCTCCTCGTAACATCTCGCTCGATCACTGTAATCGTGCCGCACGATTATTAACCCTCTTAACCGGCGGTGTATTATTGCCCGTTAGCAAAAACTGGCCGACTTTCACATCCATCTTCTCGGCTGAAACTATCGGTGTGGCTGGTACGCCGATCGGTTCTCTTGGCTTCGGCCAATGGCAAAAACACGACGTCATGATAGTTTAACCCCTCGACTCAGGTAATTCAGAATCTTGCGTGGGAGTCATCCTCGTGTAATTGAATGTGGTTTCCAGGGCGGACGATCCCAAAAAAAGGGATCTGTTTTTTGTATCGACAAAGCAGCCAATTTCCAGAGTATATATTTGGTTTTAAAATTAAACACGTGGTTGACAACATAATAAATTTGAATGAAAGGATTATTGTAAAACAATATCAAATTAATGATCGAATCGTGTACGGAATTGTGTAACTGCAAAATGAATACATTTCTGCTTTGCATCGATACCGAAATGATGCTCATTGGCGGTCACTCGAGCTGCTCACTGCTACTCTGAGAGATCGTATTAATTTTTGTTTTTGATAATTCAATAAAGCTTATACCTCTATCAACTGCCTGTCCTCTTTACTTTCGTGATGTCACCGATTTTAAAGCCGTCACCGTCGAGTTCCCACAGTTCTCACCATCGTACTTGCATTATCCTTTACAACGTTTATATCGCGTTAATGCCGTGGAATTTGAAGCCCCGTCGCCCTTATAAAACCCGCAGGAGACCCTTTGGTTCTTTTTTTATCGTAATAGCCACGATGTGCGTCGAACAAAAACGCACAATGACCTTACGGGCCCTGGAATGTGGGTGCTTTTGAAGACGCACCGGTCCATTGGCCATCGTGACAAAAACCTCTTTACTTAAGCCGCAATCGTGTGAAATTATTGTTAAACGGCGGGTCGTCGCCCGACGACGCCAAAGCCGTCTACTAAAATTTAAGTGTCGAAATCTAATCAATGTAGGAAATTGTTCGTAAAAAAAGCTCTCAAAAAGAAATTGCGACGGGGGCTTGGATGACAATGTAATACCGATAATGGTTTAGCAAACAACGTTTTGATAGCCTTCCTCGTTGTACATCAAATGGTTTTCTCTACCCAAACTTTATATCGTTCTCACTGACAATTGTAAAAAAAAAAAAATACTGTATTTGCTACAGGAACAAACACAATCCCATCCAACATTTATTTTCGTTTTTTCCCCGTGTATATTCGATGCACTGTAGAGCGTAACAAATTACACAAGACGAAACAATATTTCCACGAGCACCACGAACCGCACAGAAACATCTCGCTATTGCAGAATCCAAAGCGCTGTACGAACAACGATGCCTGCAATAACCGCAAAGCAGCGATACACAAAGTCCATTCCATTCGCCTGGTCGGTCAATCGGGGAAATCGGCCCGAATTTCAGGGCTTCGTAAAAGTACGGTAAGTCCACATAATCGCATCCTAGAGGCACGATTGGATTGGAAAATTAGGGCGCCGAGAGTTCCTCGAACTTCCTGACCCACGGCTCTATTCCGTCCGTTTCCCGGACGATAAACCGACGTCGGCCTTTGAAAGTTGAAGAGAAATGTATTTTTTTTATTCCACGCCATCTTCTTGGCCCCAAGATTGCCATGCCAAGGAGCAATGCTCCGTGGAGGCACGGCCGAGGCTGCTATTATTTCCTGAAGAAAGGAACGACGATTTCCCGTCGGCGCTCCTAAGAACTGGGCTTTCCCGAGGAACCGATCTTTCCATTGAACCTCGAAGAAGAGGCGAAATGACCCCGTCGCGTTCGAGCATCGTTTTTGCTCATCCCATGCTCGATCCCGCGGCTGTTATTAAAGACTGACTTTTCGAGGCCCTTTGTTTGAGCCGTTAAACAACTCGTTTTCCCGTGTTCGCTTCTGTTCTCTTACTCGCTCGTCAGATTGTGAATCGATCTTTTTTTTTCTCGTGCTCTTATCGGAGCATATCGTTTCCAAGATTGGTCGTTAATTATGATTAATCATCCCTTGGCTCTTGTATGAAATATACGACACGATACTCCTAATCTTCTTGCTCGGTAAATTGAATCATAGTTGATGCGGAGGACTTGACGAGCAGCAGTATAACTGCGCGTTATATTCCTGCTCGTCAAGACTAGCGCATAAACTATTATTAAAGTAATATAGAGTTTAACGCTTGGTGTACAATTATGGGGGAATTAATTACCTTGAAAAGGGCTCGCATCCGAGCCGAAACGTTGGCCTAGTTCATAACCCGTTGTGTTATTGCAAGACAAACCGTATTAACCCGCTTGGATTTTGGGAACAAATGCTTTGTTAAGGCCATGTCAGAGAAATAAATTCAACTCTTTTTTTCTCCCAAAAAAAAACCCAAAATGTGTATACAGGCTGTTTCGATAATTCCGTGAAAAATGTACGTAAAAAATACTGCGAATCGAATTAAATGATCATGCACCGGTTTAGATGTTGAAAGTAAATGAAAAAAAAAACAAAGTACGCGTTGTGGTAAATATCGTGTCAGAAGTTCAAGAGTAGTGATTTGTCATAAACCAATAAAAACCGGTGAACGGAAAATGTGCACTACAAATGTTTCGTACGAAGCTCCGATTCGGAACGGTTTGAATTCGGTACGTCCCTCAGGTACACCAGTCGATTTTCATTTATGCGGTAACGCAAAGCAAATAATACGCTCCGCGGATATTAAGCGCATTGCAGATAAAACACTAAAAAATAGTTTCGCGCTTTTTTCACAGTTAAATATTACAGAATATTGACGAAGAATCGACACTTTTGCGTCAAGAGCGTACGAGCCGAATTCGCACGCCTTGCAAACAGAATCGTCAGTGCTATCGATTGATTAATGTCGGTCAGTCTAGAGATACTCCGAACCGTCGACTTAGCGCGTTCTTCCCGATCACCTCTTTTATAATTCACAGCGACATCAAAGTGTCCTTCCATTTACGTGCCCCTCTTCTTCATCAATTCTTCATGGATTCGTACATCAAAGAGTCGATCCGCGATCCTGTTTAAAAATCAATTTTCCGCTTAAGAATGCGAGACGCACGTTAACAGCGGTTACGTTATACGTAGTGATGGTGTTTCGCGAACTGAAAGAAGTAGCATCTATATGGAGGGTTAGCTGGTTAGCCGGTGGCATTTCGAAAATGACATTATGCATTCGTCGTATTTACATAAAGGCGATTAGCATGCGCGCAACGGGGGTAATTGACGTGGCCGCGGCGCGTATAGCACTAATAAATGGCCAAACTTGATCTAATTATTCGCCGTTGCGGCATATTGACATGTGCATCGAAACGCACACGCTAATTTCAGGGCTTCGCTCCAACGCGTAATTACATCTATTTGCTTATGCTCGGTTGCTCGCGGTATTCGTCGCGCAGTCGTTCGTCCGTGCGTTCTGCACCGATTTGAAGCTATTTTACGACACGTTAGACCGCACCGAAATCGTTTCTCGGTACTTCACGCCGGATCAAAACAGTTTTTAAGTGGCGCCAAACCACGATGTTGCTTAGTGTCTTATAGAAATGTGCTGTCGGTAGTGGAATTGGATTTTTTTTTCATTCGAAACGGGAGTAAGCCTAGAACTGGGTTGAGTTGGTAGGCTATAAAGCAAACTTTTACACGAACTATAAATTAAAATAGATCCACGATCAAATATATTTTCAGAGTTCGCGAACGAAATTCCTTGGAAGTGGATTAAATTGAAGAAAATTCTAGGTTTCGTTACGGTGAAGCGAAAAGATTTTTCTATACGAGAAATCGAGCAAGAACGATCCTTGAAATATATCGGATTAAAAGCTGTTTTTCGTGCACTATGTCCAAATGAACTCCTCACCATTGCGATAAATCGAACGAAGAGGGATCCTTGTCGAGATGTTGAATCGCGAAACGTGTCCTCTATCAGCAATGTGAAATCGAAACAATTCCGCGGTACGCTAGATAGAGTCAAATCGGGTCTTTAATCAAATATGTCGGATCGAAATAAACGCTCGGAGCGCTATGTAGAATCAAAACGATTTCTCGATGCACCAGTTCGGATCAAAACCGAATTTTGATGAGACGTATTGAATCAAATTCGTTTCAACCCGCGTTACACCAAATCAAAATCGTTCCACGAAGGTGCGACTTTCATTCGGAACGTCCCCTCGCGCAATACACAGAATCAAATCCGTTACGTGCTCAGATGATCGTTAAGGACATAAAATCGTAGTCGAATTTATACGTAAGACGGGTGATACAAAATGCGCTTGTTGATGAAAACAACGGTAGGATTATAAGCGATCGACCATATACCTTAGGAAAACTTAGAATCGTGGTAAAAACTTCAGCTTTATACGAACCCATTTTGTGCGCGAAGTACCCACGTGCATCGCGAATAAAAACAGTATACCTTGCTGTAACGACACGAGTAAAATGGTCGTAAGAAATATGCGCTAAACATCTAATGACGAAATTAACTTTTTACGTCATCCACCCTTTTCTGGTATAAAAACTCGTATGAAAGGAGTAAATTGCGCAATGCGAGAAATTAACACGAGTTTCCACACGCTAATCGTGTTTTTTGGTTTACCTCGTGGCGAGCGAGGAATTAGCGAGTGAAAAATTACGAGAAAGTAATGCGATGCTCTGTGCGCCAATTGTGTTTTTCGGTTCACCACGCACTAAGCAGGGAATGAACGCATGAAAACGATTGAATCGCGATAGCCAGCCTGGTCGAAAATTTTGACAATATTTCTATATCGTGCCGAGAAAGAATCCGTATGAATTACATGTAATTATCCACCCTTTCGAATTTGGCACGAACCATCTCGAGGACGCTGGTTACGGGTTGTCATTGCTGATCCCCAGCCGGAATAAACTGCGAACGCTGGAGAGTTACCCAACTGTGCGTTTGGTTTCGCGTTACTCTCCCCCGGCCCATTAAGCATTATACGTTTTCCCTCAGCTTCGTATAATTAAATTTGCTCAATAATTTGCAGTAATTACTTTGCGGAGTAAAACACCGCGAATTATTTCCGGATGGCTGCAGGCGCACACGGAGACCCAGCCGTAAAATGCTAATGCAACCGTCGAACAATGTTCGCAAACGTACAAAAGTAAATATACCCTCGATGGATGTTTAATATATTTTATCGACGGTGGTCATTCCTCGCGCGAAATACGGGTGAACCACGTGGAATTGAAACCGGACTTTCCGTTAATCAACCCTACATAATCCAAACTTCTTCCAGAGCCTTATTCTCCCAGGATAATGTCGCTGTTCATTAAACTCATTAAACCGTAATAATAATAATCACTTACTCGGTAATCGTAATATACCCTTTTCCTCTACACTGATCCACAGCTACCGAGCAAAACTTCAGTCGATTCAAAAAAACTCTCTAATAGTCCATATATTATATAACAACGTGCCCAAAACCCAACATCGACGAACATGTCATCTAACGCATTAACAACAATATATCACTAACTACCAGACCGGAGGCTACTCAAAGTCAGCCAATCGCTTGCCTCTCGAAAACCAGCCGCGCAGCGGGGCAAGGCGTTAATACACCCTGCGAGAGGGTGCGAGAATCGAGGTGCTCGCTCGGTATTTTCGACACGCGGCGCGGCATCGGCAAAAGACAATGGCTCGTAAATGTTCCATCGCGGGTAAAAGCCGGCCCATCCGCGGAACGGTTATGTTCGCGAGGTTGCGCGCGCGATAACATCGAAGAGTTATCGTCTCGTTCGGCCGACGTTCCTCAAAGCCGCGGCAGCGCGATAACGCGGCGTGCAAACATCCTGGGGAATGCGCCTTGTTGGCGGCTTTATGTATCACCCCGTAACCTCTCGCCATAAGGGTTCAGGGGGTTGGCGGATGGGCGAGGAGGGGGCGCGGAGGGGGGAGGACCATTGCCGGCCTCATTGCCGTTTCAAACTGCCCCGTTCCTCCCACGATGACGCGAAAAAGCTCGTTCCGCCAGGTGCTCCTCGACCGAGATATTATCGCGCTCGATGGCGCCCTACACCTTCATACTTAATCCCTTACCGACGATCGACGTGTATATGCGTTCAACGCCAACCGATGTTTTATTATTGGCTTCCATATTCCGTGCATTCGTCTTTGGATTCTTTTGCGATAGCTGCTTCGACAGCTGGATTTTTGATCGACGTAGTTTTGGTATTGACTGTACGTTTTATTTTATGGTACTGGTGTTTGCCTAGGATCTATTGTTTCACGGTGAATTTTAAACTGTAAAAGGTACGATGTATGGCGTATAGTCGTTTATTTAGGTGAGCTGGGTGGGATTTGAACTGATTTTTTCCGTTGAATATTGGACCTCTGTTCGCTGTGGTACCGTAGGCTCGTGAACGATCGTTGCGGGTACCTTGCTCGATGTAGCCTTGTGCGTATAGATTAATGGCTATTATAGGTTAATTACGGTTTCCATTCTGATGAATACGGAAGGCGTAGCAAATCGAATTTATATTAATGTAAGTATTGCCACCGTGTAATTTTTATGGAAATGAATGTACATGGGAGTATTGGGAATATTGGAAATTTGACGTTATATTGGTAATAATAGGAGTAGAAATCTGGTGAATTGCATATGCGGGCAAGCTGATTATTTTCGAGCGAGTTTTAATTGCCCTCGCGTGCTCACGTATCGTTCATAGGGTCAAAACAATTCTCGTATGGTCGAGATCGGGGTGAACGCACGTGTTTCTCTATCAGGAATGACTATACAGCGGCGTATCGTTGGATTCTACGCGTATATTTCACTCGAATTGACGATATACGACGCGATTCGTTCGACAAAGGATCGAGTTTCACCGAAGCTTTTTTTTCCTTCTCGCGAAGCTGCATTCCGGGGCTGACTTTGCTCGATGACAATGCGACAGTGCATTTGCGCTGAAGAAAGCGCGACATCTCCGTGAAAACTCGGTTTTCCGCTACAGCCACGGCCGTGCGATTCTCGTTCCCAATAATATACGCACTCTGGAGAATTTTCGATATTCGACGGTCACGCCGTAGTTTCCATCGGGTTAAATTGGTCGATTCATGGCCGCGAAACGAAGTTAATCATCGTCCTTCCAGAAAATTCGATGGACCATCGTTTACGGTCATCGGAGATATATACCCAATGTTGCCATAATCGATCGATACCTACCGCGATGGATGACTAGGAGCGTCACGACGTTACGAATATAGTTCCAACGCAAAATTTCTTTTATTATAACGATCCTGTCGTTTTCTTTTTCCGTAAAACCTATATAAAAGTAATAAAAAATAGTCATTTTTTTACAACGATGACCAGAAAATCAAGGTACATTTTTTTTTCTTTTTTGCGCGATCCCCCTTTTTATACATGAAATTCCGCGTTCAATGAAACATGTGAATTCTCCAAAGATCAATATTAAAGAAGAAATACATCGATATATCGAGCTAAATCTCCCTCTAATTTTTCACGTTGCACGCGCATTGTACGCCGATTGCCGAGGAACCTATTTTGAAAAGTAAATCTTGGCCGGCCATTGACGGAAATACTGGGTTTAAACAATAGGCTCTGGTGACACTGGCAGGCAACGTTGAAAATCAACAAAGGAACACAATGTGCTTTATATCCAGGCTCGAAATACCAATATACCCGATGCGCCGTTCCGCTCCTCTTCGTTCGTTGCATCGAAAAAGGACCGCGACAGTTCCGGAAAAAAAAGCGAAAAACGGGATATCGGAAAAAGTTCAGGAAAGCAGGGGCATAAAATGAGCTTCGAGGAACTATTTATATTCCGTGTTATTCGAGCAGTAAAACGGCGTAAACGTTGCACCGTGTGCGTATACGTACATCACGGTCTGACGCTTTCCTTCGGAATAATTATATCGAGCGTCGACGCTCGATATTTCGATATCTCATTACCGAATCGCGGAAAATGTGGATTGTGCACGGCTGCGCGATTGTTCTCCGTTTCTTTTTTTTTTTTTTTGCACCGCTTTGTAAACGCATTGTGAAAAGACTCAATGGACATCCAGATCCAACTCTTCGATTCTTACGCTTGAAAATTTGCAACGAAGCTGTGTAATTGCTGTAGTAAATGGTGTTGGTAAAAATATGGTTTATTAAAAGGGTTAAATATATACAGAGGACTACTGAAGTTATCGGTAATAAATGAGAGTCGAGGTTTGGTATAGAATTGAGCGTCGCACTTTTTATCTCTCCGTGTATTTGGGGATTTTCTCTTCTTTTCTGCGCGACGGATGGGATATCCCTAATCCAAGTAAACACCATTTCTTAGAAACCTTGCACACCACATTATACATTTCAACTCTTTTATACAAATCTCTCGATGAGTATCAAAGTATAACGGAATCATACTGGCGAAAGACAGAGCCCATCGAGAGCCTATCGAGAGCCGAGTATCGAAAGGGGATAAAGCATTAGCGGGAAAAGATCGAATCGAAAGGAACGATCGGCAGTAAGGCTGCAAGGACCAAAGCGGATATCGATTAACGCGACGTCCCACTGCCTCGTGTCGGGCGCCAGCTTTTTTAATTAACCTCCTGGACGATCTCTTGGAGCTGTCCGCACCCTCCTTCCACCTCCGCCCTCCCCCTGCAGCCCTTTTCCAGCGTGTTTCACCGTGCAAGCCTGCACTCGCGAATCGGTGCCCAATCGCGCCTGATAATTACTCGCTAATCGAGCGGCCGGAATCTCGCCTCGCCGCTCCATTGAGTTAAGTGAGATAATTTAGCGACGCGACGTCATCGAAAGCTCGATAATTAAATTCGTTGGCGCGTTATGTACCTAGGACTCTCGGCCGCCCGATGGACGGGCCGCGTTTCGTTGCGTGAGCGGCAATTAGCCTCGCTCTTTTGATCGGCACTCGTAACTGTCGAAAGTGAAAGATCGCGCGGAGTGAAAGTTAACCGTAATGCTCTGACCCCTTTTATCGGTTCAGAGGCGAGAGGGATACGCGGAGATAAAGCGTGAAAAAAATGGACTGATCGCAGAGATAGGGGATATTTAGTATACTTGCCCAGGCTGCTGTAACTTGACTTCTATAAGCAATTTGCACTACCAACAGTGGGTGAGATGATTTTCTTAGATTAAAGTCGATTGGTGTAATCAGCTTTGCGCGTGAACATCCGTGGTTGATTCACTCATTGATTTATACCTTGAAATTATCGAGAATTCGGTCGGAAGATAAGATATTTCATTTTGTTTCAAAGTAGGATATATCATTGAAATTACGATTTTTATCCGTACATCTCGATGACGAATCGTGCCCAAAAGTTACAATGACAACGATTGGAATTTCATTCTGCGCGTAACAGTTGAACCAAAGGTAATTTTATCTACATCGTTGAAACCGAATTTCTATTTCAGATGCTCGTGATTTATTTCCTTCTCGGCCGATAGGAGGAAAAAAGGCGTTAGCGGATATTTTTGTTGACACCGCGCCGGAAAGTGGCGCAAGAAAGATAGAATATCTGGCTGGAGTCGGCACGGTGCGGCAAATACGATTAATAACGAACGACTGACCGATTTAACGAACGGATATTAATCGTATCGCAGATAACCGTGGCACGATATTTCAGTCCTATCGCTGCGGTGGCATAAACGTTTATGTTTGTCCAAGAACGCGACCACGAGGCTCGTTGAAATGCATATTATGCCACTGCGCAAAGAGTAACGATGTTTATACGCTTTATTACGATTCCGCGAATGGAAAAGCGGAGTTTTCTGCCGGGTGTCGAATCTCCCCACGCGAGGATGCAAAATTTTATATTACGCGATGCATCCGTTTAAAGCGATACGCGACCGATGATCCAATGTGGAACAACGCGAGTTTTCCTTTAAACGAGAATTTATTACCGACGGTCTGTGCATTTGTTTGTAGAGTAATCCAGACCAAATAAGAAACGGGTTGTCGATTTCTGATCTCAAAGTCACATCCGGTCGAGCAATTTCGTTCCGATCCGATTCGCATATCATAATTCTAGGCATAAAATCCTCGAGATTTCGGTAGTTAAATTTAATTTACATGTTTTACGCGCGAGCCTCGCATCGTCTAAACCTTTCATGCATATTTACGGGATGGGAAAATCCGTTTGTCGAATCTCGTGTCCCAGCATAAAACTGGCCTTTCCTGGCGCGCAGGAATTTTTCTCGTCCCTGGTTTACCCACGGAATTCGCCGTGGCATCCGCGTTGGATTTACGGAGAACAAACGTGCGGGGTATTGCGTCGAAAAAAAAAAAGCGAAAACTCTTTCTTGCCGTCGGTCAACGAGTCAACGCGTGACTGACGACTCTATCGAGGACCAGGCGGGTCCTGTAACAAAGCGGGATAGCCCCGCCGTTGGTTGGCCGCATTAAGCGATAAAACTCCCCATTTATCTTTATATTTGCAGAGGCCGGACGCCACGAAAATGGATGGACGTTTAGCCATTTTCGAGGTGGACATTAACGTTATCCTTTCGCCGGGTGTCGTTTCACGATCCTCCTGTTTGCGGCTCGCGCTCGAAGGTTGCCGAAGGCTGAATCATTATTCATTATCAAAGGCCTTTTTTTGGTATTGATCATTAATTATAATATACCGCGCAAGAAAGTGATCGTTGTTTGAATTTTAATGTCATTTTTAACTTCAAAATGAGGACACCAAGCGATGGTGAATACGAATGACTTACGCGAATCTTCGTATAACCACTGGAATTAATTCGTAACTATGCTGAGAGTGAACATGGAGGTTCAAGGGAATCAAAGGTCTTGAATTCTCTGCGGTTCTACGCCTGGGCACTGTCGTTGCTTTGCAATGGTACGTTTACTGTTTTTCAAAAAGCATTATTAAATCCATCGTCAACTATTTTAAATCTATGATCTATAGGATAAAAGGTCGAGAAAGAACTTGCAAAATTGTTGAACTTGCGATCGTTTCGGACATCGAGCGTTTCGAATTTTCCAAACGATTCCTAGGCCCAAAGTTCCCAACTTTGCGTTAATTCCGAGCAGTAGGCGCATCGAATTTTCTAAACCATTCGCAAGCCAAAGTTTCCAAGTCCCGCATTAATTTCCCCCGAACATAATAGGCCAGCGTGGCCATGATTGAATGCCAGGCTGGACGGAAAATAAACCGCGGCGATGCGCTGAAACTGTGCAACGTGACACCATTGTCCGCCGCATAGAACCGTCGTTCGCCTCTGCCGCGGTGTCATCCTATGAAAAATGCCCGCCGCGCCTAGATATAAACTTCGCGGCCCGTAATGGATATACTCGACGCGATACAGTCCGAGTAATGACCTTTTTCTCGACTGGCCCGAAATAACTTGACCCACTGTCCACGTTCGTGCCGATACGCGAGATAAGGCGGTTCGTTGTTCCACTTGAAACGAGAGTTTTCTTCCCCAAGTACTTAGCAACGTCCGTTATCCTTCTTCGCCCCTGAGCCCCTTCGTTTAGACTCTTTGGGCTGCGATCCGTTACGTATCAAGGGTCCCAAATTTCTCGAATTGCGCTGCAAGTTAATTTGTTAACGCGTTCATGTGATTTACACGCGGCGATACATTTTTAAATCTTAGGTAAAACACGAAGATGGCCGAAGCTATCGGTGTGCATCGTACATCTAGTAAAGTGGTTGCGTTAAAAATGATGATTTGCAATCCGGCAGGTATGCCCATCCGCGTCGTACCTTTAAGAGTAATGATTCGTGTACATCGAGAGAATGGCCGTGGATAGAATTTGATTTTTCACGAGTTGCAGGCGTTCGCGGTCGGTGGTCAGTGATGGAATGATAATGAATCGTCGGCAAGGCGAAACGGCCTCGGCGAGGGGCATTAGAAGTTGGCCGAGGTGCACACCCGGCTCTGATTTACGCGCCGACGTTTATGGTTTGTGTAATTTAATTGTTCAGATGCAGCATAAAGATGGCGTGCCGGGAATGGCGGCTGTACTCGCGGCTGTTTAGACGCGAGGAAGGGCCCCCGGGAGTTGCTTTTTGCGTGTCGCTTATCTTCCAGGTATCGGGCCAGAACGTCTAAAAAGGTGGCCTGGTTTTCGCTGTCGCTAATCGTGTCCCGTCTGGACCATTAACCCTTAACGCTTCAAAGTGTTTTTTTTCCCTTCTTTCTCTCGACTTTTGCGAGACGGATTATCTTATTTTAGGAGAATCGGGATCAACGTTTTATTCGATATATCCTGATTTTAGTGGTGGCCGTGTCGGGCGCTGGGTGGCTATGCGGATGGAGTGATTTGTTAACCGGTTCTTGTTGGATGTATTTTTCTTGCTTTACATAATTCGGCTTATACGGCAAATCTAATTAAGATTCTATTTGAAAGAAGAAACTGAATATTCAGGATTAAATTTAGGTATATGTCATTATCGTAAAGCCGTGATGGTAGGAGAGATAACCTCGGGGAAAACTAGACAAGCCACCGTAAAATTTTAAAATCCTGACGATGAATATTCATCGGCAAGATTGCTTTATTACAGTACTGAAACGCTGTAAATTAGAATAAATTTAAATCGAATATTATCCCCCCAACATCGTACAACTCCGATGCTCGTTGGAATACGACGAAAGTAATTTCTACGTAATTTTCAATGATTTTTTATTAAACACCTTTTTTTGCTATAATTTTATTTCCTCCCGTTCGTTAACTTTTCTGTCGATCGAGCGGATTAGCGTAGTCCAACGCTTACGCTCAAAGGGTATGGGGGTGCGTGCGAGACTAAGTTTCTCTCTGGTTTTTTATTTCCCACGTTAGGCGCGAATCATTAACGCCACAGCCTCCGTTCTGTGGGGTGTTAAGTCACTCTTACGTAAAACTGGGGATAAAAAATTCATATATTAAAGCGTGAAAGGTAAGTTACGTGGCCAGGTGCTCCCCTTTGGCTGGGGCTGACGCAACGTTTCGTCTGCCGTCCGTGGATTAAAGCCCCTCCCAGCAACGAGAGCTCTTTGATCGACCGACTTAATAAAGGTAATCGAGCCAATAATCTTCGTAAATTTTTACAGCGTCGTGCCCATTTTTTCTCTTGCGCGACCTCGATTTTTCGTGGAACCTCGAGGTGAAATTTTTCTTTCGGCACACCCAAGGCCCTTGGATCGGTCAAATGACGAGGAACGATCGACGAAAAGGGAGCGCATTTTATCTACTTTTCGCGATCCGTTGCCCTAACAATGCACTAATCGAAAATTAGTTAGCTATAAAGGCGAAAGATGCATGTTTATTGAAATTAAAAATGTCGGTTACGAACCAGAATACAACTCGTTGTACATAAACATTTTCGATACGTTTTGCTTTATCAGCAAACTTTTGTTGCACTAATAAAATAAGATTTCGTGGAAAAAAAAATTATACGCTAATAACTACCGAATGAAACCTTCTATTTTCGTAGGATAGTTTCACGTTCCGCGAATTACGCGTTTCTAACTAATACGACTATAATGATAGATCTGTGCGGACTATTGACGGTTGTTATTTGCAGGTTGAACAGAATTTACGATGTCGAACGCGGAACTCCTCGTTCCTGAAAACGGGACGTCTTAAATCAGCATTACACGCACAGATACGGCCATAATTCTGCCGTATAAATCTGGCGCATTCATCATACCGACGTTTACTTTCTAAAGAGTTCTATCGTGATCGGTTGGACTAGGGTTGGCCCGCAGGTTGGGCCCGGTTGCTCGCTTCTGTTATAGTCCGGTAGTCGCACGAGGATCGATGAGGCGTCGATCTACACGCCGCTTACCGAACTTTAGCATTTTAGTTTTTCATAAATATACTTCACAAATCATTATTTCAGAGTAATAGTATCGTTTCTGATATTGGCAATACTTCTTATCGATAATAATTTTATAAAAATCTATCTCCCATAGAAGATATCAGATTTTTCATAACCATCTTGTCAATCCCAAGGTTCAAAATACCATCTTGAGAGTACATATATAATTATATTAGATACCAAAAGTTCCTCATACGATTACCATGCCTGATATAAAGCGCTCTATTCTTCGAGCGTGATCTAAAATGAGTTTGCGCGAGCGAAGTTCCTTACATATGATCGAGTGTCGCTCGATGAAACCACGCGTGCGAGCACCGAACGACACGTCGAAGCGCGGTATCTTTTTCCTTACAACGGGTCAGATCGAAAACCTCGCACGTAGCGGATATTCGCGGGCGATGCCTTCGATCGATTCCACGATACACCGCAAATAAAGTGCGCAAAACGTCGGTCACGCTCGTCGCTTTTCTGGCGCCCATTCTTTCTCCAGTTTCTCCTCTCGCCGGCGCGGACAATGAATCCCGGACAGCGAGGGGAGGGGAGAGCGAGGCGAAGAGAAAGGAGAAAGGGGAGGCTGGGAAAAAATACGAGTATCAAGTTCGTTTAAGGTGCTTCGCACCCGAGTCTCAGGTCGATAAAGCATCCTATTAATAATTCCTATTAACCACTCATTAATTCATTTCTGTGGCGTATTAAAATTACGTTTAAGGAATCGTCGTTGCGTTGCGCAGTGTGTAGTGCAGGTGTGTAGTGTTGCGACGAATCGAGACACAATGTCCTCCTCGGGCATCCATGGATTGTATCATATATAAACAATTGGCACGAAGCGCATCAATGGTGTCGAAAATTCCATTCGCCTCCTCTTTCTCTTCCCACTTCTGCTCCACCCTTTCCTCGCCCCGCATATGTATTTATCTCACCGCACCTATTTCGCCCTCGCTGGAAGAACTGCCGGCTAATTTCCGGCCGACGTCTCTCTTCTAATTCGCAGGATTTACAGCCACAGCCGGCCACGCCCCGGCCTGTCGTGCTTCTGACAGATCCTTTACCCGGGATGAACTACCGGAAAACGGAAGTGTGCCGCGCGATACTGCGCCAGGTTTTTGATCTGGCCAACGTTTGGTAGGACGAAGCTGGGGGTACGGGTTTTTAGTCCGGGCTAAGGGTTTTAGCTCGCCTTTGACCACGTTTGTCTCTGTCTCGTATTTTATTTTATTCGTCTATTTTTTTATTTATTTATCCAGGGAACCTTAACCTTTTTGATATAATCGTCGGACAAAGCGAAGCGCATAATTGCTGAGATACGATTTTGTGCGGTAATTAAACCTGGATGTACGTTACTTGATGTAAAACGTTCTTGGAATATTATCGCACGCTACGATACGAGGTAATCGTATTTTATTATCTTACTATTAAGTATGACGAAAGTGAAGAAATTTGAGAGTAACGTTCGTTGCGGAGCGTTAACCGAAATTAGTTTGCGGGTATATGCGAGTGGTATCGATCGTTGTGTAATTTTACGAAAAGGAAACGCTACTTTGAGGAGTGCTATCCAGATTTGTGCGGTGGATATAGGTTAGAGTGGAATGTCGGTTTAACACGAACGTTCGATCCGTGAGTTACGAGGCTGAAGGATCCATTCTGCGCGAAGATCTAACGTTACATTAGCCTTGATTGGAAGTACTCCATCGCTTCGAAGACATTACCCCTCCAGCTTTATCCGCATCTTATTAGATGCGTCGATCACGGATCGGATCGATATACGAGATCTAGAAGTTACGCTATATTTACTCGATCATTTACTATTATTTACTAGATTTCAAAATTTCTTTTTTTTCGCAAGTATGATATTCTTTCACACCTGCTATTTTGAGGGGACATTATTGGAATAGGGGATCGTCGCACGAGCTTAACGCTCATCCACAATTTACCCTCGTATAAACTTTAACCACCAAGAACGAACCTCCGTTATCGTTTATGCTTTATACGGTCTTGCAGCCGAATTACAATACATTTTCCACTTCCGTTTCAAAAGCTTCACGGTCCATGGTATAACAATAATCCGATTCCACCGGAAGGTTCGCCGCAGAAAATATTACGGTCATTTCCTTCGAGGGCGATTTAAAACAAGTCGCCGTACAGGACGGCTTTCAGGGCCTACCGACCATTATTTTGGGCGCAGACACGCGTCGTCCGCGGCGAAAGGGTTGGGGGAAATTCGCGGACAGCTCGAGAAGGCTGGCCGTTCGTTTCCAGGCGGCGGAAAAGGGCGAAGGAGCGAGGAGGAGGGAGAATTCATTGAGACAGCGTCGCACCGGTGTGAACGACCTTGCGGCTCATTGCGCGCCGGCCCAACGGGTTGACAGCGGATATGCAAATCTCTCGCAGGGCCCGTCCTTCCGTCTCTTTCTCTCCGGCCAGAGAAACCCGTTTCTTTGCACGGCCATTCGACGGGCTCTCCAGGCTCGCACAATGCGAGGGGAAACCGAATCGCGACCGGTCCTTCAGCTACGTCCAGACAACCGACTCGATCTCCTCGTCTATCTCGCGCTACGGTGTTCCCTGCTGAAGTTGCGTCGAAGTCATCGTGAAATTATGACGCGCTGACATCGCGAGGCTGATACTCGTTAAATCTATTTGAGTGTAAGATTAAGATTGAGATGGTGTATGAAAGAAACTGCGTATTGCCATGGGAAGAGAATTGATTAATATTGCATAGATCGGCTATCAGTGCCTTTTGAAAAACGTTCATCGGCTACGCGGCGCGTATAGCACTTGCATTTTCGGTTGATTATTTTTACGATACTACTTGAGATCTAGTTATTGCCCGATTGAAGGTATCTTTATAAAGTTCTAAACGAAAGTAAGGATTTGACTTTGGAGGAATCCACCTCGATATTAGCAGAACACCTGACCGCTTATTGAGCGATGTTTATACGATGTATTTGCACGGATTTCCGCACGACGATTCGTTATTCGAGTATTACTAAAAAGTCGTCGTGAGTTAAGAAGAGTTAAACAATAGGCTCCAGGTTAACTGGCCGTAACGGTCGACGACAAAAACTAATCGTTGGACCGAATCGATCGCAGGAATGCGCGCAAGAAATTTTCAGCGGGACGCTCTTCCTCGTCCTGCCAGGGCGTTCTGCGTCGTTACTTAGTATTGAAAGGTGCTTCTTGCAGAACGGTTATCAGTTTCGCTTTGTTCCTTATTCTCCGCGCCACTTCTTGCCAAGATGGACGGTATCGTTTCGGTTTAATAACCATCGATCAGGAATGGTTGCGGTGGAAAGCAAGGTGGACGTCGATGGGTTTACCGCAATGCTCGTCGTTGCTCTTCGCCAGGAAGTGGAAAAATGCAGGATACCGTTTTCGATCGCTGGCACGCACATTCGAGGAAAGAAAATAGGAGATCGGTCGCGTTGCGTTCTCCTTCGAAATTTTGCTCTCGCGCCACGGCTCCGCCAGAAATTCCTGGGCAGCCGTTTTTGAGAGCGCCACGGCATTCAGCCATTTCCCGGAACCGCGATCCTCCTCTCGAAATATCGCGGTATAAATATCAGTCCGCATTTGAAGTTAATGAGGCCGCAGGCTGAAATTAACTCGATAAATCCTCGCTATTCCGGACGGCGGTTTAACGCTTCCGTTTTCTAAACGCCCAAATGTTCCTCCGCTCGTTAAAAGCGGGGGATTGATGGGCCAAGAAGTATCAATAAACTAGAGTTATGGCTCGAGGCCGTATTAAAAGGGCACATTTAGATGTCAACGGTCGTCTTTAGATCTTTTTCCGTGCTCTCGTCTACCATCTCGAATATTTCTACCGAAACATACCAGGTTCTCAACGTTCTTCACCGTGACCTCCTTTATCGCGTTGAATGTGTTATTCATCCTTCTCCCGTGTCAAACAACCGTGTCGAGCGATGTGCTCGAGTCAGAGGTACCTTACGAAATATCCATGGAAATAATCATCTTTACTTCCTATGCGTCACATAATTAAACGTCGCGCAGTCCTATTGCCCTGGGGATCACCGTGGAATAGATAAATTCTCATCTTGGAAGAATCCGTCTTTCATAACACAAATATTAATACGACCGAAGAAGAAGAACCTTGGTTAACTCAGTGATCACACGCGTCTCCCCAAAACCCAAACATCCCAGGTTCGAGTCACTCAATCCAGCAACTCAACATCCCAAATTTTATCCACGATGCCTGCAAACACCTAGGAACTCAATGTCGAGCTGCACTCGACGCAGGCTTTTCCACGTCGAACATATTTTCCGCTCCAGTTTCTCGAAAATAGAGATCATCGATCGCTATCGACACCGGGAGACTCAGCGTCGAGCTGCACTCGACGCAGGCTCCGGTCAATATCAAAGATCGGTGGGCTGTAAAAGAGGGCAGGACATGGAGGGAAAAGACGCCGATTCTTGGTGTCGGCCGATCCATCCTCGAGAGGCTCGCCGTCTCCTCGGTGGCTGCACACGCGAGAGCCTCGAGTGGCTCGCTCGACGTACGCAGGCGCGTTTTCATTCACGTGTATCGCGCCTCGTGAATGGCCCGAGGAACCGTGGGCGGACGTCCGAGCCAGGGCGCCCTCGTCAGAGACCCGGATTCTTTTCCATGAATGAATTTACGCGCCGACCCCCCCTCCCCCCTACTCCCTTTCCTCGCCCCTCGAAGGCAGACTTTATTTTTATCTCGCGGCCCCTCCTTCCTCGGATCTCGCTCGAGCCTGGAAGACGCCTCGTTCGCTGCTTCCTTCGATCTTTCGACGTCGATCGTCGAGATCGTTTAATCCAGGATCCACGTTTTCCTTATCTTCGCCCAGGATCTGCAGCGCCAGAGGCTTAGTCCTTCTTCTACTTTTGATCGCTAAAGGCATTTGATCTGGGATTTACAGTTTTAAGATGGATTTCGCGTCCTTCGAAATATCCCTTGTATGAAGAACGACGCAAAGCCGATGGCATTGGTATAAGAAGGGTATCGGAGATTACGGATAACATTATGAATCGATGATTCGAGAGACCGAGGAACGTCCTCTCCTTCGTCTTGCACGCACCTTATTTCGATGTCACGTTTACTTTCGATATTCCGAATAAAATTCCCCGTGAAAACCTGAAGGAATATCCGTCGCTCGGTGCCTCTCACGAGCTTGTATCGCCTTTAGTTTTATCTCCGCTCCTCCCCTCCGCTATTTCGTGTCCTCATCCCCCCTTCGAGGTATCTCCACGGCATTTGGAAGATACGTGGCCGGGTACTTCGGCTCCCGGGTGATTTGTTCGGGCCGCTCGAACCCGCGGGATTGGATTCCCCTTCTTCCTGGATTGCGACCGTCGCTTGCCTCCCTGGTGCTTTATGGAAAACAGCAGTGTCCCCCTTTCGCTCTACCCTTGCGCGATACTGTTCGTAAACAATCCACGCCCGATCTGTGTATACAGGGCGAATCAAAAGTACCAAAGGCAGAAATATTGGCTGCGTAATGCGCACGCTGAAGCGAGAAGAAGTAAAGACGACATGCGCGTGTGGAAATAAGTGAGTTACGAGTTACTCAAATGGAGGGTTTGGAAATACTTGGTTTATGAATTATTCAAATACAAAGTGTCCGATGGAATGGATGTGTAATCGGACATTATCGAATTTCAGGAAATGTCGAGAGTGTTCTCCGCTTGATTGTACGCGTGGATACGTTGGAGTATGTACTGTTCTACCCTTTTAGAGACCCTGATACGCTGTCGGATAGTTTCCCAGGCTTCCACAGCGCGTGAATGATGGAGCTGTCCTAGGAATGTCCATAAGCGCGCGAGAAGCAGGTGGAGAACATTTGCAACATTTTTCAGGAGTTGACAGTGGGTTATTGCAAATGCATTCCATCGTGCACTTTGTGCGCGAATAACTCGCAAAGCAGATATTTCCGGAGGTATGTTTATCCGACATTTTTTTCTTGTCTCCGCGCGAGGAAACCGCGCTCGAAAGTTTGACGCGGTATTTTTGATTCGCCCTGCACACACGGGTATTCGTCGTGAAAGTTTCGATCGAAACAACGAAAAAGTTTCGTCGATTTATCCGGCGGGTTACACAAATGCCACCGGTATCCGCTCGATCATTTCTGTTTGTTTCCCTCGTTCTCTCGCTTATTTCCCCGATAACGTAGTTTGGTTTGGACCTTATTGTTTGTCGGTCCGTTCGTTTCAATTTCAGTGCCTACGGTTGAGGTCGCTTAACCTGAAAGCTACCGAAAGCGCAGTCCTCGTCGGCGATGCTCTATGGCTTCTGTAACGCGTGGAGTATTAAACTCGAGCGTATTTGATTCCTTTTCTTATCGAATGCGTATTTTATTTTATTATCCGATGTTTTCATTACAGTATTTCTTCGTAATATTAAATCATGAAATACGTATATCTATAATCCTCCAGCGTGCAAAAGACGATCGTATGATCACTATCGTGCATAAATAGTATAATATATTACCACGAAAGCAGTTTCTAATTGCGGAAGAAATAAGAAAAGCGAGGAAAATTTTTGCAAAACAATTTGGCTATGATGCGCTATAGAACTATCCTGCAACGTAGTACTACGTCGAGGCGCGTATACATCGATATACGAGCACGTACAGAGCGCGCATTGGTATGTTTTAATCTCCAGCCTCTTCAGCAATTTAGATGCGCCGCAATTTCTCCTTCTCTCCCCCTTTCGGACGACCGCTTCCATTCCTTCATCCCCTATGCTTTCTACCTATCCGTCCATCCCCTTTTGCCGGCTCTCCACCCTTAATTACCGAAGTCTCCGGACGCTCCGAACTAAATGGCAAATTGCAATTACGCTTTGACACCGGCGGCACGACAGCGTGAGGCTGCTTACCATCCACGATCCCGCGAGGTTTCATTACATGGCTGGTTTGCCGGGACAAGCAAGGCATCCCGCGATGCTGACGCTCGCCCGACCTCTTTAACCGGCCAGCAGTGGCCAGAGGACCATCGCCCTTTCAGGATTGCCCCCATTGCCGACGATACACTTTCCCCCGGGAAGCAGACGTTATCAACCCTCCTCGAAGCAAATTTATCCTGGATTTATGTTTATCGTGGAAATACTTCGTAAACGAGAGTCACTGCTTCCGTTAGCAACGCAAACTTTCGACCGCTATGCGTGATCCTCTTCGAACCGATAATTCAGTGGAGAAATTACGCGCGTTTAAAGGTTTAGGTGTCGTTCGATGAGAGGTTTGGTAGGTATATTTCGTAAAGTACGATATGATAAATATGATCGATCAAATAGTCGTTGTTTGAGATACGCGATCGCAAATTGTGTTGGTACTCGAAGTGGAACGTCTAGACTCTCTCCAAAGCTAACCCGGTTGGCATTTCGAGTGCAAAGGGTTAATGCGAACCGGTAGGACTTTTCTTCAAGCCCACCGCCAGACCAGCCGTATTTCTGGTGCCTCGCTGCGTAGGACCGGTCTCGGTTTACTAATTTTAACTATAGAAAGTAACAAAAATGATTGTATTGGGATTGGAATTTCTCAATGCGCGCCTTTCGCGTACTTGCCGCGCAGAAGAATGCCGTCGGGTTTTATTATCGAACCGCCGTATCTCGAAGCGGGTACTTTATTAATTATGACATCCCGCAGACGGTGTCACGGATATGATTTCGCAAATCTACCGAGAGGCAAGACGCACTCGTGCTCTTTTAACGGGTTTATATACCACGAACGTGCAAAGCTTTCGCCTGGGTTAATACATTGCGAAACTCCGGGACTAAATATAAAACCGCCTTGGCTTCGGCTACGTAGGTTCAAAGTCAAATAATTTTCGCGGTCCGTATCGAGCATGGAAAAACAATTCTCGAATCTTCGAGTAGCGGCATCGTTCTCGGAGTTCGTCGAAGCCAAGACAAGATCCGCAAAGGCACGTGCTGAAACCAAGATGAGTTTCCACGCGGATGCCTCTCATCGGTATCTTCGACACGTACAGGCCGGGTGGAAAAATGACGCGGCTGTGCTGTGATTGAAATGAGAATACGAAGGCGACAGGGGTAACCGCGTTATACGCCGGCCACCACGCTCTCCTTGCTAACGAATTTTCTTATGCAAATTCCCCGTAACGGAGCGCCGAATGGCCACCTCCCCCGCGTTATGATTTAATCAATTCGAGTCGTAACGGTACCGCCCTGGCGTGTTCCACGCTCCTGGATTCGTAGCGCAGATTAACCACCTTGCCACCACGAATCGAACGGGAATAAATCCGCGTTCGCGTGGACTCGAGGAAAGGGTAAACTGCGAGGCGGCTAACAGAATCACGGTCTTGAAATTTAACGCTCGAGTGGTCGCTCGCATGACGATAGTCGTGAAATTAAAAATTTGTTTGCTCGTTCAAAATTCTACTTTTAAAGTCGCCAAAGAAGATCGGTAGCTCAGGAGCTGGGGAACTCGGTAATAATCTGGAGTCTATTTTCTTCTTCGCCTTTGCCTATTTTTCTTTGATACTCGCGCTATTTACACGGTAACTCTCATTCGTATTACTAAGCACGCGTATATTTAAGATTAATTTCCAAAATATCTATACGGCAAATACGTCATTTTCTTTTTTAATATCTCTAATTTAACCCGATTTTGTATTATTGGGTGGTATTTTACCAGAACAGAAATGTCTTATAATTATACGTTACGAAATATATCGTATATTCATAAGGGAATGCTCTCTTGCGGCAGAAAAGTGCAATAATCGGCAGCTCGCACGAGATTATCGGATGCGATATCGCGGGAATATCGGAAAGCGAAGACCATCGAGATATCTCGCATAATGAGGGCGACAGGAATCGCACATCCGCATTGCGTTTCCATTCGGTATCTGGAAGATATTGTAATTACATCCCGGACAATGGCAACGGCTTGCAAGCCACGAGCAGTATTATTCCATGAATTTCAATATGACGTTGCCGCAGTATTTACAGGGTGATTTGTAAAGCTGATTATTAGAAGTTACGACGCACTAGTTTCCGATCTCGGTCTCGTATCCGAAACACGTACGATTCAATATTCGCGTCTGGTTTTAAATTTGTTGCGCAAGTAACTTCGCGAGGATGTGCGGTGATCTGGATTATTAAACGAAACGTTCCGGGCCAAACGATCGCGATGATCGATTTGAGAGGTTCGTAAATATGGATGACTTTGGCGCCTTAATAACGGTTATTTTTATAAAACCAATTATCTTTTACCGTTTGTACCGTCAAGTTTATAGACGACCAAGTTGCGCGAAAGATGGCGGGACTTTTTGATCCTGCTAATGGAAATCCGCGATTTAATCAGGTCATGGAAATTGTTTCCCGTAGTAATATTCACCGTAATTGTACGCAATTTGGAAGCGTAGGCTATAACTTCTACGAAGATATTAATTAATATCACCCATAGAATGTAGTTATAATAACAATAAAATACGGCAATGGTGGATGACACGAATCTACGTTTTAAAAACTCAATTTACGATCATAATTGTTATTTATTGATTTTTCCCGTGTACCTATTTTCTTTCTTTAATTTCATTTTAGGTTCAACTATGTCGGTCAGTCTAGCTACCAAACAAAGTAATAAAAATCAAAGATCGTAATGAGAAGTCTTGTACGATCATTCTACCCTTTGCAAATACGGCAAATTCTTCTGAATCGGTGTACACGAAGGAAGAGATTGTAAAATAAAATTCCTACGTTTGCACGAGAATCCTGCGACACCGGTGAGTTTGGTGGTTGCGGTTGAGTTTGTTACTCGCATTAAGTACGACTAGATACAAATTACGTTTATCCACCATTTTTTTTTCCGTACACACACGTATACATATATGCACATGTCGCCGCAAATTCCACGCGCGCAAACTAATCTTTCGGCCAACAGAATTATCTTAATTAAAATTCGCGACGGGATAGAAAGAAGCGGATAGAACGTTAATCCAGCGCAGGGCCGCGCGTCGGTCCATTTTCCATTGTTTATTCAACCACCGCCGCGGATGTTGTTCGCCATTTGTGCCGCGCCCATTTATTTCCTTTATTCTCAGCATTGAAAGCTAAGGCCGTTTAGTTTAATTCTTTTCTTCTTCTTCTTCTTTTTTTTTTTTTTGTCACTAAGAACGAACTATAGTTGCTCGTTAGGAAGGGACCTCGTGGTACTAAAAGCGGCTTTGGTCGTTCGCGACAGAACGAATGTTAAATGGTAAAATAGCGGTGGTGTAGGGACAAAGAGTCGTTTTTCGTCTTTATTCTCGCCATTTGCGTAACGTACACCGTTGTTTCTCGGAAAATATTTTCCAACCTTATACTCCATTGAATTCTAATTTCACGATGTGACGTAAGAATTTCTTGCTTATGTAAATCTCGGTATAGACCATCGAGGTCATTTAAATACCACTTACGATAGATCCTGAATCGATTCTACGGTACGTGGAATAAAAAGGAAAAAGAACATTAACTTAGGCCATCTCGTAAGATTTCCAATGGATACATAATGTATCAATTTTAATTTTAATTTTTTCTTATAATCGAAATTGTTTCCTCCCACCTCCTTATTACTCTATCCGTTTAACCTGGAGTTCGAGTTGTTTAGTCGATTTAGCTTAGCATCTATGCATTTCCCCAACAGCAGATCCGTGGCATACATTCGACACCAATGAACCCAGAAGCATTGAACGGGTTTCGATTCAGTATTATCCAAGTTCCAACTAGTTCACGTTTCCTCGCATTGGCGCGGGCACCTGTTCACAATAGCTCCTCGTAGCCTTGTTCTCGCGACCGTTAGTGCACGCGCGGATACGTATTTTTGAAAGCCATTTCTTCCCTATGAATCTTTCTGCTGTCTTTTACGAACAACCAGGCGCTTCCCACACTTTAGGAATCTATATTTTTCATCTTTTTTATATAAATCTTCAGTTTAGTCGTATATCGTACCATCATTCATCAACTATCGCATTGCTTCTTTATTCCACGCGCCGTCATTAGTCGCCAAAACCGCGACTTCGATATTCCTCTTCATACCCTTCCTTTCCGCATAAAATAAATGACATTCCGATGGCAGTCTACGAAATTTCCATGGAATATCCCGGCGCGGATTCGCGTGCACTGGTTCAACGTTTATGTTCGTAGATCAACATAGTCGCCGGTCCATGGATTAGCCACCATCGGACGTCACGGTGCTCGCGCTAATACCTCGGCCCAGCTCTAACCGTCTCCTCTCATCTTTAGCCTGGTAATTCACCGTGGATAAGCGCCACTGTAAACGTAGCCCGACGTCGGCCAATGGGGAAATAATGCGCGGGTAAACTCCAGGGGCGGCCCAAAAGGAAAACTACTTCTAAAGCGTTCCCATGGACGGTGGACACCATTTTCCTCCTCGGATTACGACGGTTAACCACTACTTTTATTATAAAGACGAAGACGATGATTACAGGTGTGGAGGATAACACGACGTAGCTCAAGGTTGCTCGAGTCGTCCCACTGTCTAAATCTCACCTTTTAAATCTTTTACTTAATACCGCCGCGATAACGCCTTGATGCCTTTTGCCACTAGAGGCAATGAGATGAACATTTCGCTCAACCATAACCACTTCAATGGTGGACATTATTTCCTTTCTGGATTGCAACGGTAATCTACTACTTTTATCACGAGGATAAGCACGGGGATCAGAGGTGTGGAGAATTACACGATATACGCGTAAGGTTGCTCGAGTCGTCCCATTGTCTAAAGCGCGTCTTTTGAATTTTAAACTAATATTAGCGCGATAACGCGCCTAGAAGCTTGTTTCCAACTCAAACGGAAGACGTCTGACGTGCGTTTTACGAATCCGACGAAACTTTCCGGTGGTTTCACTCGACGCATTCCTCGGTTAAACGAGGATGACGTCTCGTTTGGCATTCACGAGCCGACACGTCGCAGAGTGCCTCGCATCGCTAAGGAAGGAGAATACGCGTAGTGTCTATAAGCCGAGTAACTCGCGGTGATCGTTAGTTGGATAGTCGGAGCGAAAAGAAATTTTTAACCGCGGTTACCGTATTAAATATTCTCGATTCTCCGAATTAAATATAACGAGCAATGACGACACGTCGAATGGGATCGTCGATGCGAAGAAAAATTCCGTTAATTAGATTAGTTTCCTTATATTCTCATCGTTCATTGGGTTCTCAAATCTGAACCCATCGTGCAGGAAAATATAAACACGTTGCTAGAATAATTGTACCAATATACATTAAACATACTTCAACGATATACTAATAACCGCACGTTTCTTGGTCATCGTCTTGGTCTTGGTTTCGTGATCAAAACCAAGTCATCGTCTCTTCTCGGTTTCGTGATCAAAACGTCTTTTCTTCTTCTCAAAAATTCTTAATCTCCAAGAACCCATCATTATCGCACCAAAACCATCCGTAACACACTAGTCTCAAGATCTCGAGGAAGCCCGAATAGGTATCGTAAGACTTTCGATCGGCAGATGGCACGTATTTCGGGAGGATGACGGCCGGCGATTCGGCGCGGCGGGGCCAGGAGTAAAACCACGAGTAAAACCGCGATGGGGGTAAAGGTTATCCCTCGTCTCGCCACACGCTCCGGCGACGGCATAAACGCGACGGATGAAAGCGCATGTTCCCGTTTATGTGGCCGCGAGCATGAGCGGCCGATAGGACTATCGAAACTCTTTTACAGCCCGGGCCCGCGTCTCGCATACGTTGCACCGTCATCCTGGTATGCAGATCTCGTGTTCTCGGCCGGATTTAAGTGCCGCGTAATTCAGTCCGAAACCCCATGACCTTCTGCCTCTCATTCCAGCCGCCTTTCCCTCCCTTTGTCTCTCTCTCCCACTCTCCTTCTCGGTTTAATCCGCCTCCTTTATTTTCCACGCCGTTTCGCGGCGATACGTCTTTCTTCCAGACGCGAGGAAGTCGATTCGACAACCTCTGGATCCTCGAAGGGCGGACGCTTTAAAGGAAATAAGCGGGAAGGGGGACGAAATTTGTCGAAGGCTTCTGATCGGGAGATTAAAGGTTGTCGGAGGCTGGAAGGCGCGCTTCGTTGGTTCATTGATTCGCGTGCACGAAAATTACAAAGCGACGGTAGTAGGGAATGCCAAATGTCGAGCTGTAGAAGACGAAGGAATTTATTCTTTTTTTTATTACGTTTAGGACACCGCGTATGTCTTTGATCGAAAGAGGAGGATAGAAAAGAAATGACGATAGATCGATATGTTTTCCACGGCATCTACTCGTTCTAAGAGAATCGTGGAAGATCTTAAAAAGTGAGCCCTCATAAACCTGCGTAATTTTTCTAAGGAAGGATTGGATCTTCCTTTCGAGCAATTCGGTCGTTCCAATGTCGAGAAGTCGAAAGCATTGAAATCGAAGATTCCAAGCCTTCAGCGCCGAGGTGCCGAGTTATACGGTCTTCGGTTGATACGCGACGATGGATATCGAATAACACCGATCGTTTTATTGTGAATTATAGTGTGCGATTAACCGAGGTATAAATAATAAAACAAGCCTATCGTGACAAGTGGCACAGTGGCATGTGTCACCGATTGCGTACACGGTAGCAAGGACCGGTTCTCGGCGCATAATCAGCGTACCGAGGTTTTTAACTGGCGCAATACCGCGCACTTTTCTAAGCTCGTTTTCAAAGCCGACACGTACGATTTGGGCACGCGATTTACATTAACGAGCCGATACCTCGAGTGTCTTTTCGCGTCCGGCTCGATGCTGACGTTGCTGTCGGGCAAATCGAACAATTAACACCTTTGCTTCGTCAAATCCGCTTGTATCCACGTCGAGATTAATCCCCCAGGTTGATCGAAGTCAACCGATTTTATCCGAATTTTTTATGGTTCGATTCAAAGCGTCGTTAAGATCGCCTAGTCTGGTACAGGCCACCCATGAGATTTGAATTTGATGGGCATTCGACTGCCGTACCAACGTATATCGCACGAAAAAATAATCGTGGTTTGTGCGTGGTTATAAGTGAAACTTAAATCCAGCGTACCTAGTTATACGTATTACGCGGAAAAGCGTAAAGGTCGTAGATTTCATGTAAGCCCAGGTTAGTACGGTATAATCTGGAAAGTTGCAAAGGTTATAGGTGAGATTTAAATCCAGTAAACGGCGAACATTAAGAATTCAGTGTTGAGCATTCAAAGTTTACCAGGTGTCTTACCGGCGCAAGATACTTAGTATATTTCATTAAAAGGCCAATCCTACCGGGCGATACCGAAACCTTTCATCCTTTTTCTCGCGACGCAAGGCGCCGTGACTTAAAATGCAAAGGCCACCGTGCCTCGTCGAGCCTGAATTATTCATGGCTTTTAATACAAAAGCATCTTCGTTTCGTCAATTTCCATTAAATCGCAACTCTTTCGTCCCGTTTCATTAACCGCTCAGGGATACTCGTCTCTCCAGTCGACAAAGCATCCTAGTAATAATCGGTATCGAACACCCGCTAAGTCGTTATGACAATGCGCAAGAATTACATCTACGAAATTCGACGTTTTATCAAAGTGCTTACGAATTCTAGCGGATCACTTCCTTACGTTCCTCGCACAAGGATTTAGCTCACGATTTAGTTCACTATTATAAAGCTCAATTTTCTCGAGTATTTGTATTCCAGGCTAATAAACAATCTGTACGAATTTTATTTAATTATCCAGTCTTTCGAATTTGGCACGAACCACCTTAAAGCGGCGCCCTGGCCGAATGCCCATTTCAGATTAGTTCCTCACCGTGCCGTTTGTCTAGGCCGAGGCTTAATTGCGAAATTTCCCGTTGAACGAGATTCGCGAACGATTTCGCGCGTATATCTGCCGGGCCTGATGTAAATTAAACCGGCCCTTGACGTAAATTGAGGGCCGCGCCGGCGGGGGCAAAAAGTTACGCGGCAGGAAAATTGCGGCCGGCGCTAATTAAAGGATGTTACCTTCGATAATCCTGATTAATAATGGCCCTCCCTGGCGGAGAGCTGCCGGATGGAAAATTAACCCTGACCAACGGTGGAACGGGGCTTCGTTTGTTTAAGGCTTTCCCTTTGATCTTCGTGTTTTTCGAACGCGAGGATATTGGCCTTTGGCTCGATTCTTTTACGCCGAAGCTTTATCGCTCCTCGTTCTTGAATTATAGAAATTCGTCGTTGGTCGGCTACCGGTTTTAGACCGTTATCCAAGCTTAACGTAAATACGAGGATTTTTGTTATCCCTGAAGAAATTTTTGACCGTTTGATTCGGTGTCAAATAATTACTTGTAGGGAAGCGGAGAATGAAATTATGACATTCGAGAATGCGGACAGTAGAGCGCAGAATTCGTGGATAAAGAATCCACGTAATACGACTGTATAGTATTTATGTTTTCTTTTTATCTTTAACGCGAATAAGTTGCCCTTTGAGAATTACGGAGTGGCCTTTCGATCGACAGTCCCTTACCTCCGACCTTTCGAAGTCAAGACTTTATCCTTCGTACTACGAACGATGCACGTCCATTGTCCGCATATTTTCTACATACAGAAGTTAAACACGTGCAGAAGATTAGCATGGCTTCCGATATTCCTTCGCTGTCCTTCGTAACTTCTGCTCGATAATCCATAATAAACTCGCGATATTAACGAAAAACGACGATCACCCTCGTGGTCACTTTTCATACGAGTCGACGCTTAAAAAATTATCGACGGGCCCGCTTTTTATTTCCTTTTATTCCTTACCTTTCACACCGTGAACCCCCGCGGCTAAGACCCGATCGCGCATCTGCGGTTACCACGTTATTCCACCTTCATTTTTAAGAGCCAGGGAGGTGTACCGATAATCTCCGGGTGGAATTTAGCCGGGCGCAGTGTATCCTCCAAGAATAGTGCGGGGTATCGTTACGCAATTAATAATAATAAGGAAAATTTATGTAACGCGTTCCGGTGGCCCATGAAGAATTACACTTTTGCCGCGTGATCAAACGGTGTATTAACCGCTGGCAGGTTAATCTTACCGGGTTTCAAAGGCGAGGGGCCCCCGTAGGTTGCGTGCAGGCCGTAATGCGAGCACAGGCCTGAAAGATCATCCGATTAAGAGTGCCGAGCTACGATCGAATGCCGCGATACTTCACGTGCTGTACCAGTGGTTCTTAACCGTGGATTACGACGCTTTATCGTGAATTACTTTGTTACGCAATTTGCCGAAAATCGACTACTCGAAGAAAACCTTGCGTAACTTGGAGAAATATTTTTGCCGATCTTTTGGAAGAAATTTTTTAGAAGCTCTGCGCTTTGTAAGAATTTGTACGATTAAGGAGCAGAGGCAAGACAAATGGTAGTATTTGAAATCAATTTAAATCGTGAGATCGTAAATTTGTCCACGCCGTTGTAATCTAAGGTCAAATCATTTGCATTGTCGAAGAAAAATTTGTTGTCTTCAAAAGTGAACCCAAATGCTGTCGAGCGTATAAGGAAAAATACATTCTAATTGGTCTTTCATCCAATCCGTGGTAATTCACTTCGTTCCGTATGCGTTCCGACTTTTTCGAAAGCTTGGAGAGAGCAAAGGTAATTTCGTTTGAAGTACGGAGTAACAACGATGCACGCATAACCGTATAAAAATAAATATTGCTTTGACGATTTCGAAATATGCAAAAATGTTTATAACGGACAACGTGTAATGATGATTTATGAATATCACGTCTATGAACGAATGCTTTTCATCTCTGCAGAAAGAAAAGTAGAAAGATTGTTTTGTCCGTTTGAAATGTAATCGGAGTATGTCATTTGTCGTAATAATATTTTGCGCACCCGAACGAGATATTCTTTCGTTCGTTTCGGGGAAATTTTTCGAGTGCCGTTTTCCCGCAGAGTATTTTTACATTGTTTTTTTTTTTACTGCAACTCTTTCAATATTTTCATCAAACGCGGTACAATATACATAGAACGATAACTTGAAAAATATATTTTTTCTGATTCTATATTCGTTTATTTCAATATAGTATAAATAACGTACCTTCAAGATTAAAAGGTGTATTTTTATGGTATTAAAAAAGTGAAGCAAAAAAAATATTAGCGGGTACCGTATTATTAATCGATACACAAAGGAATCACGATAATTTGTCAATTTTTAGTCAATTTTATTTGGACCGAATTCTCGATATTAGTCCGTCTATTGCTACAAAAAAAATAATGTCGACCGTATTTGGCACGGTATACTCAAATATATTGATATATTGACCAAATATATAGATAACAATTGTATTTACAAATTTGTCTTTTCATACCCATCATCGAGTAAACATTCAATTTTTTTACCATCACAAGTAATTAACGATATCGACTAGAAAATCTACGGAATACTTAAAAGTCGCTTTACTCGTTCAAATTTGAAGTAAAAGATATATTACAAAGAAACGTGTCTCAGAGAGATCTTGGGTTTACCGACATTGGAAACAAATGAAACATATTCTTGAAAAACAAAACAGTATTTTAGAAAAGCGTACGTCGCGTCAAATATTTCTTGGCGTTATAAATAGTGTTAGCAAAACGAGTGTAAATGTGAAATACGACCTAACGTTTTCGGAGGCACGATCGAACCGCTCCCTCGTCTCGGTCAGCGACTTCGTCGAGTTAAGAACCACTGTGCCATAGGATGTAGGATGTGGATATGCTCGTATATCCACGTAGGTGTGTCCGCCCGGTCAGGTATTCCCATAGCGCGGATTAACGATCGACAGACAAATAAAATTTACTGCGGCTTTTCGTTCGCCTCGCGTGATACTCAAGGGAGGCAAATAAGCGTGAAAGCTCACGTTTGCTCGCACGCAAAAGTATCCGGCCACCTTGCGTAATTGGAAAATCTTATTGGCTTATTTCTAATTTACATCGCATTATATATGTACGAGTGTCGTTTTACGTTGCTTTTGAATGGAACCGTCACTTTGATACGCGACTTTTTCCACGACGAAGATAAACGTTATTTGCCAAGTGCACCGGTTGAGTTTTTAGGCGAGCAACACGACGATTATTGCCCACGGCGGCGTATTTATTACCTTCGAGATAAATAACTATCCGGATATTAATCAGAGAATGATTTCGGCGCAGTAGTTTATGGAGCGGTTGATTTATTTCGTGGGACGATAGGGTGAAGGTCCTGAGCCGTATATCACAGATTTAGGGTGTCTCCTTATCAGCTTTGGATAGTTGTACGTAATAGTATATATCATGTCTTACTATCGAATCCGGTCGTTTTTGTCGCTAATACTCCATTTGGTTGAATCGCCGACATTTGATCCCACGCCTATCTTCCGATATCGCGGTAATACAGCATCGCTTATCTTCTCCGTCGACGGAACACGTCCACAAGGATATCATTTTCACGTACAGCGTATCGATCTATCTTGAAAATAGTCAAAATAGTCAAAAATAGCAAACTAGAAAGTAGTAAAAATATGTAGAAAATAATTTGCCAAATATCACCAAAGCAAATTAAGAGCGACCAAATTAAATTATTACGGATCTGTAGAATCGATGGGTTGGTTCGAGTATTTATTAATTTTTACGAAAGACTATTTTCACTTTCCCACAAATCAAGCTTTCTTTCATCGACGAAGAATAATTTCTCGTTATCCACGTCAGCTCCTTTACGTAGCAATAATAAGTTCACGCGAGTTGAGATTAAAACACGCTGGCAACGTCGAAATTTGATAGAAATACACAGACCGTCTACTCCGTTGCCATCGTTCCAGTATAAAAAGAAAAGCGGCACGGCCAAACCGAGGATCGCCTTAGAGCGCTCGGATTTTCATCCATCGCCCCGAGGTGTCCGGCTTTTTGCTGGCGTGCTGCTGAATGCCGCTTGCAAAACAGCCTCGGGTTTGAATAAGGCCTCGCAGTATGCATCCTCGAGCTCTGGCGATAATGCGACGCTCGAGATTTCGGGCTTCTTTCCCGGGGCAACAGCCTGGAAGCAGTAGCCGAGCATCGTGCTGGACGATGTTGGATCAACGACGATCGATCCGACACCGCTCAGTGGAATACCATCAATCTGTTCACATGCTGTAGGACAGCCTTGGCCAACCCAAATTGCACCACGAGCCACATCGACGATCCGAACATTTCCAAGGATCGCGCATAAAGAATGATAATGGCAATTGCTTTCCAATGTTTTATTCGAAATCTTCCGCATGTCTTTTGCAACGCATTTCGTGTTTATTGATATTTATCGTAGCGACGTGGGAAGGAAAATAACACTGCAATTGGACGTGGAAAGAAAACGCGCATTAAATCAATAACTAATCGTATTCGTACGGTAATAAACGTAAAAAAAGAACATAATTCGATATGTATTACCGCGGGTCTCACGTTGGCCGGTTTTAATATAGACGATCGCGTAAAAAGTAATCCCACTTCTAACTTTACCATTTCGTCGAAATATTTATCCGCGCCACGTGCCGGAATTTATGAACTCTCGGTTATCGCACAAAGTGCATCTTGAGCGCTGCGACGAGGTTGCGCGGTAAATACTGCAAGGGAAAATATTTTGCAGCGGAGTCACGAGAGGAGGAACGTAGAGGGTCGTGCTTCTTAACTCACGTGAATTTTGATACCCGAAAGGACGGTTAATGTGGCAGGTTGAAAAGGAGGGAGTTGGAAAAAGGGTTATAAGCAGAATTGCTCGACGAGGAACCAAAATATGAATATCGCATATTTTCTTTTAAGTATAATTACCAGAGAACGTTATGCATAAATAGATGCTTTTCGAAATATGTCGAAAACCGCGCATCTCTTTCTTCCATTCGTTAATCAACATTCCAATCTATCGCTGTTCATTTGGCTTACGACCTATGACGTCTATTTTATTAGCAAATAAATAAATTTGTACGCAAGTTAAAATAAGTTAGCGCAAATTCGTTGATGTTGCCTCTTAGGGTCACGAGTGTACCAAAATCGTTTAGCATAGCCGCACGTAGCTTCAACTGGCCGCGCATGGCCGCCCTATTCTTCTCTGGGTTACCGTCGAGCATGAAAGAGAGATTAATTACATCTGCTTGTGTATCGTAAGCAAACATGGCGGGCTCTACCTACCTAAAAAGGCCGCGCTCTCTCTCTCTCTCTTTCTCTCGCCCTCGTCTCGGCCGGCTAAAGAATTGCTAATTAGCTGAAAGTCGCGCTTTTCTCCGCTCCCTCTCTCGCGGCCCTTTCTTCCTCCTCTACGGCCACCCTTTTCCTGCCAGCCCTTTCGGCTATTTCCCGCCTGTCCAGTCGAGTTTCCCGCTGAAAACTCCAAAGTAGCTTGACGTAAAATACGATAACAGTTTATAATTCCCTCGGCTTAATCTTCTGCTCGTTACGTGGCTGAAAGTTGTCATCGCCATATGCGTGACTTGCAAAGCGGACAAGACCCTCCTTATCTGCACGAAATATTTGGAAGATAGTAAAGTGTTTCTAAATATTTATTGCGCGTCTTCCTAAATCAATAATGCCAAAAATATTTAGGATATATTTCGAAGGATTCCAATTAAGTCCCAAGCGTGAACCAGGAAGAGACTCAAACCGTTCTTATTGCGCGTATAAACATTTCAAAAGATGCGATATATTATTTTCTACTCTACGATAAAATTATACCTCTTCCGTCGTTATTTCAATGGACCAAAGAATAGTCGATTAGCCAAAAGCCCTTCTTTCTCTCGGACCATCGGCTCGACGATTCTTTACGAGGATGGAGGTGGTTTTTTCGCAACCATTTTTCGAGAGTAAAATCGAGGCACCTTCCGCGCCGCTTTGACAAAACGATACCCTCGACGGTCGCGAAAATGGGGCCGAAATTAATTATGGCGGATCAGCGGCGGCGTGGTCCTTTTTTGGGGGGAAAGGGCGCTTGGCCATTCCAAGTCGAGTGCCTTATTTCGAGGGAAATGAATTTTACACGGCCACCTCTCGACGTCCTAGCGCCGTCCGCTTGACGGACGATCGCCGATTTTATATGAAACTACGCGTGGAACGATGTGCCAGTTAAAGTATATCGAGAAATTTCGCTTCACCCGTTAATCAGGGGCCAAGCTGACCGGTGATTAGAAAATTTCTTCGCGTTGGAGAATACGAGTCGATCGTAAACGATGGAATAACGACCATGCGTTGATCCGTTCAACGATTAACAGGACGATCAGCCATTTTTGATAAATACGCACGTTACAAAACAGGCGATTCGATCGACGTAATTCCAGGAGGAGTCGGAATTTCATGGGAAAAATGAATGGTATTTTGAGCGAAGTCGGTGAAAACGCGAGGTAAAGGAAAGTTCTGGCAAATAGCATGAAAGGTACGCGAAAGTCCAAAGAAACGCGCGGAGTTCGAGCTGCTTTTCTAAAGCGCAAGGAAAGCCGGAGTGTTCCCGGTAGCGCACTCGAGCCGGTTATTCTATGGTCCCTCGATAATGTCACTCCGAGCGATAGGTTCGCCGTTTATTTCGAAGGTAACGAGGGAAGTTTCGAACTTTATAACGAGGATAAGGAAAAATTCATTAGCCCGTCGATGATAGGATGTATTCTATGTGACCTTACTTATATCTCGAAGCAACTTCCCCCTTTCTCGTGTAAACCCGGAGTTTTAACGACCCGCAATTTACCAGAGCGCTCTATTTTTCATTCAAAAACAATTACACCGGAGTCTATACTCTTATCGGTGTTATGCCTGCGAATCGGTTTTATACTGGAAAAAAATATTTCTCAAAGCGGAACCACGTAAACGCCTTTTCGCGCAGACGCTACCTTCTCATTTTTTCGCTTCTTACACCTTCCTCGTAATTTCTTCTCGTTCGTCTCGCGTTTGTCACGGACGATTTTCCGGCGATAATTTCGCGACAGGGGGGGGGGAGGTTAAAGGGGGCGAGAGGAGTAAATCAGCCGCGGTTGGGGCGGTAAGACTTATGGAGTCCGATAGCGACGAGAGGGGAGGAAAAAAAAGAGAAGCGGCGGAAAAAGGCAGCGTCGCCGGAAATATAGGGCTTAAGTTATCCCGTGACTTAGGGCGTCGCGGGGGACCGTGGAAATAAACCGTGGGAGTTATGCGAGCGGATACCGACATGGCGGATTAACGATCTTCGGGACCTGGCCGAAGGAAGTTTTAATTTATGCCGAGGCCGACCGTCCTAAGCAGGGCGGTCACTCCGCTCCCCAATTCTTCCTCCCTTTCCACCCTTTCCCTCTTCGCGGTATCGCGATCCTTCTTGACCCTTTCGCGCCACCATCTGGCAGGCTTTGTCCCTCTGTTGCGACCGCTCTGCCTTTTATATATACGATCTCTTTTATACGCACCTTTCATACATAGATGCATGTATACAGTGGTACTGCGACTTACGAAACGCTGTACGGACAAAATTTTTGCATACTTCGTTTTAACCTTTAAATACGAACTTAATTTGGAGAACCAGGGTGATGGCGAGTACTGTAGTGTATATGCGGAAGCGCGTATAGCTGGCTATACGATAAACCTCTCCGCGATGCAATGTTGAATCCAATTTCGGCTGAAATTTTCACGTCTGAGAAGGGATTAATCGATTTACGCTAAGAAATGGGGGGGTTGTAGATACGAATTTCGGACTGGAACGAATTAAGTTCGTAAGTAGCGATACCAGCTAGTGCGCGTGTGTATATGTAATTTTGTACACGTACGTGTCAAGTACGCGTGTACGTAAAAGGTCTCTTTCTCCTTCTGGCGAAAACGTCAAACGATGCGGAAACCGAGATACCGCCTTTATCCGACGTGGTTTTTTCCCTCCGTCGAGCCGAATAAAATCGATCGCCGGCGCCTTGAGAGCCAACGTCGGGCTTCCTGCGATTCTCATCGCAACCGTGGAGAGTGCTTCACCCTGAGAGCCTGGAGAATTTCGAAAAGCCGCGTAGCACTCGCCGATAGCGAAGCGTCCGTCAAGCTTTTTCCCTACTTTCGAACGCCTGGAATTACGTGGCCGTGAGACAAGGTACAGACGTAAAACACGCTTGCGCTCCCGTAAGATCAATTTTATTTCATCGCGCAAATCTTACCTTCGATATATTCTCTAAAGACTACGTCGTACTTAACATCGCGATATTTTGAAGGAAGACAGGGGCACGAGATACGAGAGCGCGAATCTCGCGTCGCGAGCGATCGGAGCACTACATCACGGTGTTATCATCGATGAATGGCCTCTCCGCGAATAACGAGTGCAAAAATCGGTAGGACGTCGCTCGGATGGCCGCAATGAAATAATCATTCGTTCCTCGCGAAAAGGTCGACCCCATATTTCCTCCGAGGAAGAGAAGGGGTGACGCCCGGGATCCGAGGCGACATTCGGCGGTATCGTAATGCATTTGCGTGCTATCGGAATGGGCAATATTTCAACGGGCGCGGAGATAACGTCAGCGTGGCGAGTACGACACTCATTGACCCACTGTTCCACTCGTTCGATCTTGAACGTTTCATTCGCCTCTTCGACGCTCTCGAATTTTCCTGCGCGATTCGCGTGCCGCGGGCCAGGCGAAGGCAGAGACTCGATCTCGAAGATCGGGACGACGTCCAGGAGTCGGTGGAGTAAAGGATCTTAAGCGTTTCACGCCCTGCTCATTATTAGTCAAATTCTCAATAATAATTATAAAAACATATTTTTGGGGTAATGCAGGCATACGCTTTTACGATTTAAGCAAGTGGCGTCAAGCAAATCGTGTCTCCCTACTCGCAAGCGTCCCTCAATTCGTGTCTCCCTCTCCGTAATTGTCCCTCGAACCGCGTCTCGTAATTCGTAAGTGGCATTTGGATCGCGTTTTTTTCGTCGTTATTATATTGTGATCTATTGCCTTAGGCACAAGCGGTGTTCGTAATTATATAGCGTTTCACTACATTTTGATCAGAACTCTCACCGATACGTTAAACAAATTTTCGTGTTAAAAAAAATGAAATTGAAACGGTTGGCGAAAAAACTTTTTACGCTGGTTTTCGTATATCTCACTTGCCCACCTAGCATTTGACCCGCGTCTTTTGTCCGGGATTCCCTTTGTGCGCTGGCCCTTTCATTCGGCAGAGTACAAAGACCTGGAAAACCATATCTTCTACTTCGTAAGTGACGAAAATCGTATCCACGTTTTCGGAGTCTTAAGGCGATTTTCCCGTATACGCGTTTCTTTGGGACACCCCATACGTCTGACAGTAGCGATGCCGAGGTGACATTCGACGTTATTGTAATGCAGTCGCATGCTATCCAAAGGAGCAATATTTCAACGGGAGCTTAGATAGCGTCAGCATGGCGACTACCGTCACCGGCACTCATTGACCCGTCGTTCGAGCCGATCCTAAGCGTTTCATTCATAAACCGACCGGTGGGCGTAAATGAATCGTATTTCGCCTCTGTTAATATCGTAACTCGGTGGCGTGGGCGTGGCCCGCGGGCTTCGTTAATCGAGCGTCGTATCAACGGACGCGGAGAAAATGTATTACTTAGCCGCTCGGAAGGGCGTACCATAAATTTTCCGCGGCGCGAGATTTATATGAGACACGGCCGAAGGCACCGTCGCTTTACCGCTCTAATCGCTCGCCTTCTTACGGTTCTCTCTCGCCGCTTTATATCCCCTTTTGGAGCCTTCGAGGGAAAAAATATTGGACGCTTGGGATTGACTCCATCGCGGATTCACGATCAACGATTTTGACGATCTTTCGCTTCTGTTCCTCGGGGCTTTTTTCCCCACTTTTTGCTCCTTTCCGCGATTAATCGCTTCGCGTGGACTTTCATGGTGTTATATCAAAACAGGAATGCTCTGTGGGGTAATATCGAGGTTTTTTTTTCGGAAAGCTGTGTAAAGCTGTGTAAAGCTAAGCGTGGTTTTTTCCGTTTTGGGTTTGTTTTTTATTTTCGTAATTAAAAGCAGAGGGTATATAGTGTTTTGTAGTAGGATTTGAACTCAAGTCCTTTCCACGATATTTAAATTTGTAGAGTGGATTAGGATTCGCGTTGTTATCGTTTCTTCTTTAATTTCTTAAAAATATCCAGCTACTTTTTAAACGAATGTTACGTCGGTGGCCGTAGAGTATAAATTTCACGTGGAAACATTGTTCTTTCTCCCTCTCGTAGTCCGACTCTGGCCGTCGCCCTTTTTTTCGTCCTTTCGCTCGTCTCGCCGGCCGTTTCCCTCGTAAATATTACTCGCCGTAATTATCGCACCATCGTGGAGATAGGGGACCGTGTCGCCGGGCTGCTATAAAACGTTATTGCTCCGGCATGCCAGATTTGTTCCTCTTAATCGCGACGTCCCGCGGCGCGCTCTCTCGATTATCCGTGGAATTGTTTTTCATAAATTAAGAAGGCGACCGCGAGTGTACGATGGTGAAAAACTCTCGAGAATTAAACTGTACGACACAACACCTGGTCAACGCCGTTTAGGTTCGTAATGCTCTCGCTGTCTTCCCATACCTCTTCGTTCCGTTTATTAGCGCTCGTAAGCTCGAAGTTAACCATCGCCTTCTCGCGCATAAACATATCATTGCGAATCAAGAAACCACTTTACAATCCTCTACTTTTACTTATAACCGCGTCTCTCTTATTTCCTTCGTGATATATGATTACGCGGAGTATGAGATAAAACGTGAACTGGTATTAACGTCGAAAAGAGTCCGAGTCCTGGAGAGTTAAAATATGGGGAAGGAGGGAACTAAACGTAACATTTTAGTAGTCGTATATCCACATATTGCTTCTCGATGTCTATTAGAAAAAAAATATTTCACACGAGCCGCGAGTATTTTACACAGTCTTATACGCACCACTCTGCGCGATCTCATATCGGGACGCATTATTCGAACGGAGGCGTGGAGAGAAACCTTCGATCCAGACTTTTAATTCTTCTTTCGATATCGGTATTTTGGCGACAGTAGTTGTTCATCGACAATTACTAGTTATCGATAGACCGGCCACATATTCGGGCCAGTAATTTTGGAGCGCAGAAACCAGGCATCTGGGCAGTATCGAGTGGCGAGCGTGCATGGTGGCCGGCTCGTTCGGCATCGAACGTCGAACACCTGTGGTGTCGTCCACACGCGTGAACGGAGTCGAGATAGTTTCCAACGGGCGACACGGAGTAATTAATGCGAGAATTAACCCTCGAGGTTAATGATAAGCATTAACGACTAATCACCGGCCGCGTCCGACCTGTTTCTCCGATACTATTCTGGGGGACCTGCCTGGGTCCACGCTCATTAGTGTTTGTTTGTCCTTAGCCGACCCGTGAAGGAGTTGTCCTCTACAGGGTGGCCCAACGATGTCCACGCCTAGGAGATAATTCTCCTCCGATGGTGTCGCACCTGTTCTCGCGAATTCGAATGTGACCGTAAAAAAATACATGTGTTTTGGAGAGAAGGCCAAGAGTAGAACGTTTGTTTTGAAAATAAGTACTTTATTGTCGATAGTTTACGCTTTATGGAGACACGTCTACTTTTTAGTTCTATCGCCTTTGATCTTCTCTTATTGCATTTTTCTCATTCGTCGCGCTGTTTATTAGGTCTTATCGACCACGACTACTTTTCCAAATATTTCTTTGCCATGGAATGGATCGAATTACATGGCGTTACACAGCTTTATTATAGTTTTATGAAATGTGTATTTGACGCGTAATGCAACCTTGGGAAAGTAATTATTTTCTATACGTACGAAGATCTTCGTGCCTCCTACGATGGACTACTCGAGGAAGGGATACTACTAATCCAACACGGGAATTCGTAACTTTCAATTTAACCTCGAAGGAGACGCACCGTGTTCTACGAAGTTTCTGAAAATTCCACGAACTTTAGGATGAATAAAGATGAAAAATATCGTTCTCTACCTCGTGTCCAGAGACTTTCGAGCCACCCGGTGTATCCGGCGCGTCGAGCAGGCTCTCGATGGAATGCCCGAGAAAGGGAGACTGCTAATCGAACGCGATACCTTTCGTTATCTCCGAAAAAATCTCCCGAACGATCGGGGCAATTAATGCCCGTTTTAAGATTCGTATCTAACGGAGGCCGGTAACGCGTGCAGCCAGGTGAGGATCTCCATCGCGCGGCTTTTATCGATCGTATTTCCGGTAATTACGAGAGCGATAACCGGACCGAGCAAATAGCTCCGCTCGGCCGAAACAATTAATCTCTATGGGCCGGCGCGACGGATAGAGGCTTCGACTTCTATCGGCATCAAATCGTTCTCATTATTTCGAAATTGCCTTTCCGCGCCAGCCACGATGCGCCGCGGCTGAGGGCAAATTTACGTTCAACGCCGAGGGGCCATTTGTATTTCTCTATTGATCAAGAGCGATGAGCGATCTTTAAGACGCGCCAGTATCGGGAAACTGCAGGTACACTTTATGTACGCGTATTCCGTAGATGGACAGAGGAATATTAAGATTCGGCGAACGATCGTGTGAAATCAATTCATCCCCCGTATATATTTCGGCCGTAAGATCTCTGCCCTGGTGTCCCGGTCGTGCGAAATCCATCTTAATAGCCGGATCCTAAAGGAGACGCCTTGAGCAATAGGTGGCAAAGATTAAACTGGCGCTCAACGACGATTAATCAAAGGGTCCCCAAGGGCGACATTCGGCGCGGCCTCGAAGATCCAAGCATTTGCCTAGGTGAAAACTCAGGCGCACAGCCTGTAACACTGTTCGCGTAATCCGAGAATAAGGTCCGAGAAAAACTCTAAGAAAAAAAAAAGGAATGCGAGTCTAAGGCGATTTCAAAGAGCAAAAAGTTCGTAATACTCATTAAGAGAGAGAAAAAGCATTTTCCTCTCTCATTTAACACTCCTGACGTCACGAGGATCCTACAGTACTCGTATACCACCCGATGTTATTGCGTCCTATTCGATATCCGCGACCGTAACTTCGGTTCCGTGGACGACTTTACGATGTACGGAAACTGTCATGCAATAAAGATGTAGAGTTCGGCAAATGACATTTGAAATTCAACCCGATGCGTACCGAAGGTATAAATACCAGGTTAGAGTGGCAAAGGGCGGACCGAGTCGACCCTCGGTTCTCCAAACGCGAGGTAAGTTTCGTACACCGTGACGAATTAATCGCCGGGGACGATAAAAATATTTTAAGAGAGCAAACTCGTTTATCATCCTTTACGGTCAATTAGCATCTCGATGTTTTTCGAGGGAGGGCTGCGTTATTGGATCCGGGGAATGGTAATTAATCGTTCCTTCGCGGAAGCGCGATAAATCCTCGAGGAACCGATCGGCGATAATTCGACGAACTACCGATCGATGGGCTAAAAGGATATTTATCTACCAGTTCATAACGTACGCGTTGTATCCTGTAATTTATATCGAAATCAATGCAATCGTTGCAAAAGGTATCGTCGACGTGTAAAATTATTCAATCCTACACCGTACCATTTTTCCCCATGTATTCGCATTGATCCGTACCTCGATATTTCCACTTAACTCGATCTTCATCGAATTCGATACGATCGACAGTCGACGAAGCTCATCTAGGATCTTTATAATCCTGCAATCGTACATCCAGCTCCTGCAATAGTCTTCCCACGCACCTCGTTTAGCCCTACCCCGCCAATCCCGCGTGCGATGTTAAACAAGCCCTTCATCGCGAAGGGACCGTGCGCTTGTAGAGATGACATTATTCCAGGAGCAACCAGTGACTCGAGTCAAAACCTGTCAGCGATGAAAGGGTTAATTTCCCCGCGAGGAGAGTTTGCCCTTCTTGGAGAAGGGGCCAGGAGGAGGGGGAAGAGGCCTCGCAGGCGGCCCCATATTCGAGCATTAAGGCACTCTTTCCCCTCGAGGGCGGAGGCGGCTGGATAGACGCTGTAGACCTATAGGGTGACTTGAAGTATGCACTTGACGCATGCAACCCGAAGTCTACCGTGTATTCCCCCTCGCAAGACCCTCGACAACCTGTTCCGGAATCCACCCTCTCCCTCGTCCTCGCTGTCTCGCTCGATGGAGGGGCGCGAGCCGCCCCTCCCCTCTCCTCCCCCCGAGGGGTGTGTACGTCGCGAAAATTCGCGTCACGCGCACCCTTCCACGGAATTTATTACAACTTTTAAAGTCCCTATGCCGCCCCTTTCTTCCACCACCGCGCTCTTGGCCCCTGCTTTATGACCTATGCTTTCGAGATCGGCCCCTTTTTATACTCTCTCTTATCCGTTTTAACGTTACAGGGGAGAGCCGCGCTGGGGGGCTTTTCTCTCTCTCCTCGAGAGACGAGAGACTTTTTCCCTCCCCGGTTGTACTTCCGAAAACGTTTGAATTCCTCGTAGTTCCTTGGTTTTATGCTGGATACCGGCTGTAACGTTTGGTAAGATCGTTTGGAACCTGGGATGTGATGTTAAATGCTGGCGTTCGAGCGATGCTGATCTACGTGCTATTGGGGGAGGATCGAAATGCGAAGGGTGGAATTTTAATTCGAGCTTTCCGGGCGACCGATCGAGTCTTCGGGGAGACTGAATTTTGATCGGTTTATTCAGGGATTCTGGAACTTCTGGGGACGAGGTATATATGCGGGAAAGCGGTAGCCACGAGACTTGGATATAATCCGTGGGATCGACCGCTACGGGCTGCTCTCTTATCGTTTAGCGTAAACCGAGTTTTTGCATATCAGAGACGCTTGTGTTACTATCGGCTGGAAAGGCGCGGGAAGAGGTTCGTATCGAACCCTCGATCTCCATAGCGCGGAGGCTAAATATCTGTTTACCGCACCGCCAGACTGCAAGTACCGCGACACCTACGTGTATCGCGCGAATACGCATACGATTAGCACGTTGACCGCGAGTGGCATGCGAAACATCCGTACTGTCGAGACACTTTCGACGTAAGGTGAACAATATTTGTCGCGCGCGCGCTTTTTATCAAAATCGATATGAGTTCAAATTTATAACGGCGCCGTATTCGCGGACGGTGAACTTTACGCGAGTAAAAACCTTTGATTTACGTAGCTCCTTTATCGAACGATATACGCAAACTTCCGTCCGTGCGTTACCAGGGACCGGTTTGTTTTAAGACAAACGATCCTTGGAACGCGGATACCATATTTCGGCTGTACTTTATTATTTTATAGCGCTCTAGCGGGTTATTAACCAACCCTCCGCGTTCCAATTTAACGCGTTCACCGCCAACCACGAGATATCTCGCGGTTCCTTTCCTTCCTTTAACTCGTTACAAATACCACCGTGAAACTATAATCCGCAGCTAACTAATATTCGATTTAAAAAAGTTTCGCTGCTTTCTCGAAAACAAACTCTCCGCGCCAGGATAAGGGGCTCTTAATTTTCCTCACGGCGAACATCCCAAAAAGGCGTCCGATAAGTTTTGAAGCGAAATGTACGTACCGGTATCACTTTGGGTACACGAGCTCCATATTAATTAGGCAGCAGTGGTTCGATTGGCAGATTATCGGGCCACGCGAGGAAGCCCTTTGACGGAAGGAAGCCGTTGCGGCATTAGGTCTCGTATGAGCGGATTTATCGCGATGGCGATAATCACTTTAATTGGTATAATCCATGCGATTCACGTGTGAGACGTAAGGGGCAACACTACCGAATCAGCGGGTTTAGCCACGGCGAGGGGGCATTGATCGATATTCGCCCCTTTTCGGGGTGGAAGTAGAGGGGGGTTCAGTCTCTCTCATTAGCGAGGCGTGCACCAAGTTTGGTTTCCTCGCATCGAGGTCCAAAGCAAATACGCCGAGGGACGAAGGTGACGCGGTTCGTGCATATAGAAATTCAAATACAGTCTTTGGCTTAAGCCTGCAATTAACCGTTGCATCTTTTTGTACGCCTAATCCGTCTCGTACCATCTGCCTTGAAGTTTGGCTTCCCGGTATCGAGGGCCGGAGCAAATGCACCAAGGGACCGAGGCGACGCGGTGCATGCATGTAGAAATTTGAACGCAGTCTTTGGCTCAAGCCTGCGATCAATGTCACGCGCATATTATTGTGGGGAACCATTCGGACGCAATCCGCATTCTGTTTGTCATTTTATCTAAAAATTCTGATAAAATACTCGTAACGCATACGTCGATAAAGAGGTCTTGTTCTTGTACAGATCGTTCTTGAGTATATAGAAGTGTATCATGATTATGATAATGATAAATACACCTAGTTTTTTTTTTAACGAGAAGTAATATCAATTTAGTAGAGTTTTTCGGTCGATCGAATTTTTGAAAGTAAATAAACGAAGAGATTCGTAAAATCTTATTTTTGCGGATACAATATATTCTCAGTGGAACGTGTCGATATGTAACAGCCCGCCGCACACCGATTCTTATTTCTGATACGTCACGTTTATAGACGAAAGCAAACGTTTTATCGGTCGGAGGACGTAAGAGCTGTTATCTATGGCTCGCCGTGAGATAATAAAATCTCCGACACTCCACAAAAGGGTAACGCTTTGATTTGACAGCCGTCGATATGTACCAGTTTCTCGATTTTTCCACTCGTATTGCGTTACCCCTCCATCGGCTATTCTATGCATCGAAGTGTGATACAGACAATGGCTGTATGCGCAACGATTTCCATCAATCGCACTTCCTATCCAATTTTCTGGCAAACCAAGCATTTCATTGGTAGAAAACGAGAAACAAAAATAGACCGGTGTAGCGAATAGAAATACCGAATTATCACCTCGAGACCATTTTTTATGCGATATACACATACATATATCGTACTTTCGGTACCAAAATTTAATAAAAAAAAAAAAAGGATATAGAAACAACGAAATGGAAGACGACGCGGAAGGGAGAGTAACCGCGATCCTCATTGCGATATAAGCGACGCGTCACGCCCGTACGACGGTCGTGGTCCACGACCTCGTAAAATGTCTGGAAACTTACGTGGGAGGAAACGTCAAAGTTAGTGAATGGCCCATTCAATGCACTGTCGCGTCCGGTCGAACCGGTCCGCGATCTCGCTGCGTATTTATTTGGCACGTTCGCCATTCTCGTGGCGAAAGAGAGAGAGCACGAGAGAGGGCAGAGAGGAGGGGGGGGGGAGTGAGGGGGCAAGCGAGAAGAGAGAAATTGTTCGGGCGCGTTTCCTGGGGGGTGTCGACTTTCTTCATTTGCCGACTCGTCGATCTGCGCCAGCAGCGACGAAGGTGCCGAGAGGCAGGAAGTCCCTTTGAACCGCGGCGAAACGAGGACTCCTTGCTAAAGGGCGGAAGGCGTTTAACCACCGAGTTACCGGCGCCTGTCGAAGACAATCGTCCCTGTCCGTCGCCTCTTCTGCCGAGTATCCGCTCGAGATCGCCATCGCTTCGAGAAGCATAACAAAGGTAGAGCCCAAATCGGCAACGACGCGGATTTAATTTGCATTGAAATATTGTCTAATGCTTTGGAAAGTTCTTAGAGCGAATATTTCAATTATCGTCGGCCAATTTGCGCGTTTTATCTCGCGACCTGGAAAATTGATTTGATCGCGAGGAATAACCATTGCTCGGATCTTAACGAGGGGAGATCGCTGTGAACGAAGAACCAACCTTTGCCATTCCTTCGTTCAATAAACAAAATTAACAACCTGTGCGATCGAGAAATTATTAATTTTGATCCTCTATCCGAAAGAAGAGGCAGACGCACAACTTTCAACGATTCCAGGAAAAGTATATTTAAAAATGTAAAAATACGTATGCACATATTTATTGTATAAAAGTAACGCAAAAGTAATACATTTCGCAGAATACAGAAGGGTCTCGATTATCGGGAGTAAATCAATCGCGTTGAAAGGTTGGAGGATCTAGGAGAAAACGGGCGGAGCGGGATGGAGATTAATTCCCGATTGGAGCGACTCGACAAACCAGAGGGGGACCGATATTCGATAAGCATAAATTTGCACGATCGAAAATTTATTCACCCGTAGAGATTACGATCGTGCTCGGTGCGCGCATTCGCGAGCTCATTGGCGCTACGAATAAAGGACGCGCGGTTATTTACGCCCTGCGCGATGCTTTCGAATCGCATTTTTCGCGACGCCTCGGTCCTGCGCTTGGAAAGCGAAGGAAATTGAGGGGCGTCGTGCGTGGGCCACGTTCTCGCACGGTCGCGCGGTGTTAATAATATAGCGAAATATAAATCTATCTAATCTGTCTGAGATAATCGAATGATTTTTATTTCGAGAATGGTTGTATTTTCTCGGTTTGTTACGAGCACCGTATTATTCACTGCGACTTTTCTCCCGCTGGATTGTTAAAACGGCACAGTGCACGTCGTAAGAATCGGATATCGGTCGCCCTGTCGCATGCCTGCTCGGTATTTTTCACGCTACCGTGTTTCCACGGAGACCTTTGTACCTATATATTAGCCTCCTAGCGCATTAATAAACGCACCATACACCGCACACGGCCTGCCATGGTGTATCGACGTTTTATACGGCAGCAGCGTAAGAGATAACACCGAACGGACAACTTTATTCGACCAATAAAAGGCAGGATATTTATGTTAGGCTCCGATGAACTTTATCTTTCGATCGCCGCCTTTCAACTCTCTCGAAACGGGACGGGATTTTTAGAATCCGGGATGGTCCGCGAGCCATGAGCGAAACACTCGCGTATCTTGTGTGCGTTCTCGAATATTCTGTACTCCGCGCGTTTCTACGGAATATTTTAACCTTGTGGTATATTACTTTCTTTATAGAGTGGAATAATATTATGATATATACTCTGCCTCATTTTTCTTTTGGAGTTATGCTAATCGTAGACGTTTGTCTTTGTTTTTCAGGTGAGTTGGCCCATCTAACTTTCTAGCCTTGGACCAGAAGCGCGCCGTGACGAATAAATGTGTTGGAAAACAGGTTCGTAGGCGGCCTTCAATTTCTTTTTTCAGTCAGTTTGGCATTTGTTTGCACGCCATCAAAGTGGGATTGTTTCCTTGATTTTTGGTTTACGATTCACGGTTTTGATCAACGCCAAGTACGAGATTTGTAATTTTTTTTTAACAAATTTTCAAAACACTCGTATTCTTTACACGAAAATCGTAGTTCTTATTTATGCCATCGTGGATAAAAATGTTTTTTGTTTTGCTCAATTTTCGCGAATCTTATCATCGACCGATACGATTATTTAATCGAAATTATTTTGGTCGGAGCGTATCCTCAAGAATTAGTTCACAATTTGCACATCGCATGGCAACGATTTAGAGCCGAAGGTAGGGTCGCTCAACCGTCTTTTCGAAACTAAAGCGTAACGAGAAATACGGGTAATTGCTATTCTCCTAGAACTGGATGCCACGATGAACAATTCAAATCGTGCGGCATAAAATATAAGACCGAACGTCGCAAAATGTTCCTCGCCGTCGAAAAAAAAAAACTGCCTCTCTTCCCTTCCCGTTATTTATTCACGGAATCCGGGCTGAGATCAATTATGGATGAACCTGGCATTAAAGGACGAAGACGATATTGTCTCGAATCGCGCCGGGGAAAACATTTGTCGTTCACTTTCCGGGAAAAAGTCCCGTCACCGTCGAATATACTTATTTCCAAAGGATGTCGAGAAATTTCCTCAACCTCAAAGACGCTTAAAATACGCCAAACAACCGCAGTGGTCGATGAAAAAAAAGGAAATAAATACAGGAAAACGGAAGAAAATAGAAAAATAGTTACATAAATATTTGATGCGAAAATCCTGGGAATTTTGTGAAGTTTTACATAGGTACGTGTATTAGTATCGAACGCTTAATGTGTGGCGTGATTTTTTAAAAATAAATTACAAACGATGAGTTCACAGTTAAATTAATAAACCCTCGTGTGTGTGTATGTGTTAATTTTAAATTTCTTCCGTAATTCACTTCTAAAATAAGACGATTTTTCATCGTACGCTTTTTGCCTCTGTACCACCTTTACATCATAGAGAAGGATACTCCGCCCTCCAGGAATTCCAGGACGGGCTTTGGCAACGTTACGAAACGTTCGAGGACATTGATCCCCCCTCGGTTCTCTTTCAGCGTGGGCGGAAACACGAGTTTCGAGCCTGCTTATTTCGAAAGCGTCGCGCGTTTCTGACTTCTGTGAATAGAAGACGGCACTGAAGGTAGTTACATGGCTGAACACGCCCGCGTTACGTCGATGCCCCGGGGATACAGACATTACACACACACGGCCCTCGATAAAACGTAATGCACGTCGCGTTTATCATGCACGGTGCCACGTTGTTGCGGAATTAGAGCCGATTCTGGCATCGCCGCGCACTGGTTTTGTCCATTAGTAATCTAGCGGGCCGAAAGTCCAAAACGCTAAGCTATCCAAAGCGTACGAACATTCCGCGTATTGCGAGCTACCAGCACTGAGATATCGCATCGATGCGGCATGCCATTTCGCATATACTTTACCAATATATCTATGGACTAAATGTGAAAAGTGCTCGATAATATAGCGATCGAATATATCGCTAGGTATAAATATATTTATTTCGGAGTTGTTCGCATTTCAATGCTCAAACTAATTCAAATAATTGTAAATGAGCATTGTAAATTTTTTTTACGTTTCATACGTCCCATTTTATGCGTGGTCTTATATATACGTGTAATTTTCTTATCCCCTGTCGAGAAATATAATGATAAATCCTTTACCCAATTAACCGACTAAAGTTATCCTTCCACCTAACGATGATTTATATACAACCACCGACCTCCGTCCCGCTGGATCGTCGAAGCAGCGCATTGTTCCTCGTCATCGTTGCTGCTTATCGATATCTTGGTTTGTCCTCCCTCCTTGGCCGTACATTTTGCGGACATGTTCTCCCTTGGAAATGGGGGCGCGTATCGATGGAGACGACCGCGCGGGATGAGGTTTCGTGGAACAACGTCTGGATGTTGCGCTGGAGGCTCGTTAACGTCATTCTCCCCTCGCGAGCGGGTAAATGCAAAAGAGGGAAGTAGGTGTCTTTGCTTAACGTATATATGGGCTGAATCGGAAATCGAAGTAAAGGGGACGTGCACAATATACGTGACCTTATAACATAAATGCTGGGGGGACTGAAGGAGAAAGGAGGAAGTAGATGTCTTTGGATGATATACGATATGATAAATAGTCAATTGGATATTAGGATACAAGGAAAAAGATTTACTTCATAGATGTAACGTAAATGGAAAAGAAATGAAAGAAGATACCGTAGGCGATTTCTCGTGCGTATCTTCAATATAGTTCTCAGCTTGACAATGCGAAGTAGAGCTTAACCCGCGGTAGACTCCGTTTTTGAGAAAATTGAGGTTGAAGGTACACCCAAGAGAGCGTGCAATTGGCTAAAAACGAGAGCTCCCTTAACGGCTCTCGGTAGATATAATTATTCGCGATTGCATTTCAAAGTAATAAGCAAAGTATGGAGAGGTTCGGCAAATTTAATTATACTTAAGTAGTTAATGCTCACTCCGCGAGATACTTCTACTATTTGGTAAGTACCGATGGGATTGCACGATACTCGATGTAAAGCGTGACCGTGTTTGCGCGAAGTGCCTCTTGCGCGAACAATTCTGGTTTAATGGATTTGTTTACTGCGACTCTACGAGGAATCTCCATTATTCCTTTATCCTTCCCGTTCTCATTCGCAACTTTGTAAGCCGGACGTTTCGCATCGACAAATTACCCGGCGCGCAGATTAAAGCTTTAAAGCCGGCCCGCCAATAAGACACGTTGCTCTTTGCCGCACCCTTGGCCGAAGACCAGATCCAACCTGATTACGCTCAACCGCATTTTCCACGGGAAAAACTCGAAGAAATCTGCCACGAAATATCCTTTACTCCCCGTTCACTCGCTTACCGTAATTTTCGACCGCGATCATTAGAAACACGATCCCAAGGATAGGCCACAAAATGCATTACGCCTGAATTCCTCCATGCTATTACGTCCGACTGCATTTTCCACGGGACAATGTCCGCGTACCATACTCTTTTCAGTTTACTTTAACCGTCCTTCGTTCATTTCGTTTTCGACATTGATAACGAGAGGAACGTGAGTCTAACGACGCGCCGTACGATACATCGCTCGAGTATCATTTCTCGTGTCACGTGATCTTCCCCGACAGATCATTTCACCGACCAAGGTTAAAAATTAAGAAACTTAAAAAAGACGAGTTTGACTCCACGTACTGCATGGTCGCGACGCGTAATTTTATCGTTCGTTCATTCGTTTCACTTTCGACGCGGACGACTAAGGACATTAGCCTAACGGTATGCCGTAAAATCTGTGCCGGCGCTATTTCGTTCATCTCGACGATACGCCGTGGATATCGCGTAGAGCGCGGAGGAATATGGATACGATATTACCCTGGGGCTATACGCGAACGGACAACCTGTGCGTGGAATGACCAAATACGCGCCGTGCAAATGGTATGGGTATTATTTATACCGTGGATATAGAGTGCGAATGTGCGCGCGGTAATGGCACCGCGCCGCTATTTTTCCTTCCCTTTTTCTACAAAGTCGTGAAAAATTGCGCAACGACGTCAATTTCGTCACTGGCTCATCCCGCCTGCATTACCGTGGATTTCCGGGCTTTCGAAAGTGATTAAATTTGTTTATTCCGCAGGGCCGCAACGCGATATCCGTGAGATGTATGCGGATTATTTTGCTAAAATGCCAAATCGAGTTTAAGGATCGACACGTTTGCGTGATTTTTTGCAACCGATTTTCATCTCTCAAAGGGGCCGGCCATTGGACGAGGTCTGACGCGTCCTGCGGATTCTTTTTTTTTTTTTTTTTACTATCAACGTTTGCGGAATCACGTAGGAATGGCGATGCTCTACATTCAATTTTACGAACATTCGAATCTATGCGTTATCGATAGGAAAATATACGCGCTTTCGAAATTATAGGACGTGGAAAATTCGAGAACGGAGCGATACGCGTTTTCCACGCGTGTCCAAAAAGCACACGCGACCCTTCACACCTGCACACTGATAATACCACCACTAAAGGATCAAATATCTTCAAAGTCCTTTCCTCCATTATCCACGCTTATCGGCATTTTTTCATTGCCTTCGCAATTGACCTTTGAAGAAGAATCGATCCTCCACATGAACCTCTACTCGTGTTAACAATTTCCACTGGATGGTAATGTAATCATTCGACAAAGTGGAAACGTTGTTCTTGCGGTAAACTTACATCGACGCGTTGCGTGAATCAGGAAGGTCATCGCGTGCTTTCGTTATCGAGGAGAGCTTCCAGCGAGGGCCGTTACTCGCGAACTGGTTTACCCGAGGCAACGCTCATCCCGATGGAGCAACATTCGGCTACACCGACTATAGGGCCGATGATCGAACCTACTCGCGTGTTATTATACCGCAGATCCGTCGAGTAATATGCGTGTCACGTATATTATGCAGGCAAGTACATCGTCGCAGGACCGGAACGAATTTCACCGTTAACCACCCTCGTCAAAGTGATCCTGTATGCCGGTGCCACTTCAGCCCGAACCACGGTGTATCGATTCTGGTACACGAACCGCGCTACCGGTCGTTTGTACAGCTAATAAATTGATGATCGAGCCGCGACTTTGAAAATCGGCCCGCGAGAGCTTTGGCCCGCAATGCGGAACTTTTTATTTTAAAACATAAACCCGGCATTATGGCGCGAAACACTGGGGGAGACGCGCTGAAAGCAATTTGGGTAATTGCCGGTATTATGGAGTTCCATCGTACGAGGTATCGTCTGCTAAATGTGTAATGGACGCGTTTTGGAACTGTATTACGGCGCGTTTTAATGGGACCGGAAGTACGTGCTCCCCTCGTAAAATGACTTTGATTCGACCGCTTAGATGAATATTTCTTTGTACAAATGTGTCTCTATTATTGCCTATTATGGAATCTAGCTTCTTTTTCTTCATACCTTACTTAATTTCTTTAGTAATAATACTATCCAATCTCCATTTCGTTGCCACAAAATCGTTACCACACATATACCTAGGAATTTAACAAAATTACATCGTTCCATATAATCACGGAGCAAGCGAGGAATATAGAAAATTTAATCCACCGTACCTATTTAATCGTTATTTCAAAGAATCGCATTGCTTGTACGATAATCCAATATTTAGTCGCGCAGGCCATTGGTTACCATTAAAGTCGTGCGTGCATGGGGAGAGATTTTGTCAGACACGCCACGAGATTGATTTCGCGCGCACCGTGCATCATAAGCAATCAATTACTTTCGCATAACAACCGTCTCTCCCTGCCTCGTTGACGAGTAAAAGGCTCCGGTCGTGCTGCTCGGAGGGGCGATAGGTAGGAACGAAGGTGGCGCGAGAGGAAGGGAGAATGGAAGGGAAAGAAGGTCGGAGGAAGAGGTGGAGGAGGTGGAAGAGAGCTCGTGCACGAAGACAAACGTTTACGCCGACCGTAAGAGTTACGTAAGCACGTCGACGCTTCTCACCTTGCTTGACCTTTTGCGGTCCCGTGTCGAGTGTGGCTCGACATCCTATTACCTGCCATTGACGCCTCGCGATGATCTTGCACGCGATGCATGAACAATTTTTTCCGTTTGATTATTACGAATGCTCCTCTGAGGTATACTTTTCCTCTATCGTGCATTTCGGAGGATGACTCGCTTGGGAGGTTACATCTCGATAAACAGTTTCATGGAAAATGCGATCGAGCATTGTATCCCGAGCGTGAAAGACGAGCGATCAATTTACGTTTCCTCTTTTGACTCAATCATCGAATCCTCGCTGCCAAGAATCTCATTTTACTCGAGCAATCGTCGCTATTTCGGGATCAAAGGGTGACGCGTATTCGCCGATCGAGAGATCGCTCGAGGAACGTCTAATCGTCCCGCTCTCGACATCTGCGTTGGATATTACATCGTTGAAATAACGCAGGTTCCGCTCGAGGGCCAGGTTAGCCCTTCGATCGAGGGGCCGAGGCTATTTATTCGGCATCGGTCGCGCCACGAAGGCGTTAAAATTAATTAGAACGCCGGACGCCATCGTTAATGACGTTCGGCCCGACAATCGAGCCACGAGGCCGCCTGGTTTCCTCTTGGTTCACAGGAAGTCCAGCAGGCACCAATTACGCGCGGCGAATAGACCGTAAATTGATGTCCGCTAAAGACGACGGCCTGCGAGTTGTTCGGCGCATGCGACGGGATTCCTTGGGAAATTCCAGAGAAGAGCGAGCATCCGGCGTAGCTTCGAAATCTTTCGAAATTCTGGACATAGGCACCGTGCTCGAGAGCTTTGCTCCGCCTCGAACACGCGGATGAAATTTTTCATCCGGTTATACGAATCCAGGTTCTCGCGCGTTAGGCTCGATTCGACGATGGGTGGGATTAAATTGTCGATTTTGCGCGGGGCGCGATGAATGTAAATTCTGGACATGGATGTAATGCTCGAGAGTTTTACCCCGCACGAACGAAATTATTAATTCTAACATATGAATTTATGTTCGGGAACGAATATTTCCTCTTCGATGTTTTTTTTCTGGATTTAACGGCAGATCAGGTGCCGATGAAGCAAAATGATTAAACCCTTTCGGTTATTCACGGTGCAGTATTATTCGATCTACGATTTACACGAACATTTCTCTATTTAATTCGAGGCACAAGGCATTTACGATAAATACAGTTACGGTAATTGCACAACGTTTAGCAAATATTCAAGATATTTCGCAAGAACTACTTTGTACTTAATCGTTAAACTGTGAGTGGAAATGTTTCTTGATGATCATAAACTCTCCGGATAGAACTTTCTTGTTGCATAACTTTGTGAACGTGATATTCCAGTTACTTCTAGCGTGGTACACCCTTGCATATTTACACGGTGAAAATTCAGTACAAAGAGAGTCGGCGACCCTGCCTGGATTATGGTATAGCTGGATACAATGACCATCGAGTATTACGTTCTACATTAATCGTACATCTCAAAACGGACACGGACAAACCCTGAATTTCAAGGTAAGAAACATTCGAGATCTTCCAGACGAATTCGTATCTTCATCGAGGATCTTTTTCAATAACCTGCTAGCAGCGGCTGCCAGCGTAATCAGGGCTTCGTCCGCAGCTCGGTTGGCATTTGCATATCGCTTCATCTCGCCACTTCCCTTCTTGCGAGAATTGCCTCCGCGAAATATTACGGCGACATACTTAGTTAAGATACTCCGCGCTACCGTGACGTGGGATTTGGTAGCTCATAATACGCGATATTTGCATACGCCATCAAGCGCAGCATTCTCCGCGAATGACTGTATTACGTGTTATAACCTCTACCGGTACAATTCTATTATATACATTATGAAAAATGTATTATCAAAAATACACGCTCAACGACGTTGACTTTTGGCATCAAAAAATTTCGAACCGAGCAACGAGACGTCTATCGTCCATAATTCGTCGTGGCGAGTGATATAAGACTAGCTAAAGGAAGAGGGGTTATATCCTATTTTTAACGTTATAACTTTTTTATATGTCGATTACAATTATTGTAATATTGAGTGGAAACGTGCTAGGAACAAAAAATTCTTATCTTACCATTGATCCATCTCACCTTCGAATACCTGCTCGATAAGGCCATTTGTGCGCCAAGCCTAATATAAATATTCTAGACGTAAAAATGCTCCCGAGTAATCTGTAGGTTAACTAAAAATTAAAGGCGCAAATAAGAGTCAGGATTCGAGGCAAGCTTTCGTTCCGCTCGGCGATGCGTCTCGAGGGTCGGCCTCCTCCTCTACGTCGTCGTCGTCGTCGTCGTCGTCGGTCGGTGGTTGGTGGCGCTCGTGGGTTAATTAACCGTGGCCAGTACTCAAGAATCCTCCGGTTACTCAACAAAGCGTCTGGCCTACCCACGAGGGAGAATCCGCTGGCAGCGGCGGCAATTACCGCCGGTTTAATCGGCCATGCTTGCCTTATGATCGATATAATTATTCGATTACACGGGCCACGCGAATCACTCGGCCGATGCCGCGTTGTGTTCCTGATTAGGCAAGGCGCGGGCCCGAAAGAAGGCGACGCGTGATATTCGGATTCGTTCCGCTTCACGCTGACTTTGCGAAACTCAACGGCGAGATCCGATGTTAACTACGCCTTGAATTCGCGAGGGATCGCGTCAAAATCACGGCTGCGATGCAGGTTTCGCACTCTCGATTCGCGCTTTTGTACGCGAATATCGATTCGCAGAGGCGCGAATTTGATTTACAAAAGTGGGCATTTGGAGGAGCATCCTGTAGCACGATCGATCTTTTGCAGGTTTAAAAAGAAAAAACGTTTGCGCTTTTTTTTTATATATGAGATAAACTATAATCCTGCTCAAGAATGAAATAATATAATTGGATAGCGGTTTATGAATACGCGGATATTGAAACGTAATGCACGACTTTGATTCCTCGATGTGGCGAGGCACGTTGATTCGCGGAGGTGGTCGAGGCACTTTGTACTACAGTGTCTCGACATTTTCAATAACGCCGCATAGTTTGCATCGCAAATATCTTTATGCGCGGTGAATAACAGCGGTACTTTTTAGCGCGACGCGTTCGAGGTAATACAGCGTAATGCCGACACTCGACGGTGATAACAATAAAGGCCAAACACGCCGAATAAACAAGCCGATGGCGTCTCGTCGATGCTCGTTAAGTCACCTCGTTAGAAAGCTTCCTCGGGAATCTATTATTCGATGGCAATTAGCACGAAGTTGGTCGAATGCGCGCGACTCGCTGGCCTTTGGAAAATAAAGCGAGGCGACTTTAATTACCCACGAGAATGACGATTCGTAACATCGTCCATCGAGCGATCGAAATAATTTCCTTGCCTTCCAAACGGAACGAACGATGTCCAAAGGTTAGACCAGGAAGATGGGTCTGTGAATTCTCTTTATGGCTGGGATACCGAGTCGTTGCACGCTAATGACAGGCAACAATGGATAATGCGACAGAACGCGACAGAGATACATGTAGCGCATATGCTTGTCACGGTTATTCTATCAAATTCTACAGCGATCTTAAATCGACGAGAGCCGCAAGGTTGACGTAAAACGAGAACCAGTTAAGGCTGAAGAACGCTAAGGCTGACACGAGCATTAAACCAAGTAGATATCGGATCTGCACGAAGTACAACTATGTAGGCTATTGACAGTGCTGAACAGTGGAGTATATACACGTTAACGCTACATCATTCGCTTTTTGCATCAAACACGCCTTTCATCCTGCCGTGCTTAAAACCGCTTAAAAATCGCACTCAAGGGGAGCGCGCGCAATAAGTAAAGTCCAGGAAAGCGGCGCATTAGCATTGCATCGTTACTTCTCCTTCCTTCCTCGTCCTTCGGCCATCGCTCGAACCTTTAACCCAAGATAACGTTCATTCCGTGAAACTCACGATCTCGTAATTCAAATTTATTAGAAATACCATCGTTTCTCTTAGCTCTTTAATCGTATCAATTATTCTTCGAACCGCACTTCTTCCAGAGCCTAATTGTTCCAAAATCAATAAAAACATCTCTAAGCTAAACGAGCATTTCTTCGAGCACTAAATCTCACGGATAGTTTCGCACCGACGCAACACTCGGTGAAATATCGCAATTTAGGGTTAAAAGGTCCTTATAAATAGTAAAGGGTTGCACTATTCATCGCGATGAGCGAGGCGTTCTCCGTGTTCGAGGATTTCCTCCGTCCCACCCTGCCATTCGACATTTAGATTCCAATGGCGGCCCTTCGAGCGCTCTATTTATATATAAGAGAGGACTCTCGGCTCTTCCCGGCGTCGTGAATAATAAATTTCGAGCCGGCGCTCGACCCAAAGACCCAGAACAACGTTGAGGGGGCGAGACGGAGGGGGGAGGGGGAAGCGGGGGAGCTTTAGGATCATCCTGTTTACGGGCACTCGAGATCGAAGGGGAGGAAAAACACGGCGCGCGCGCGCGCGCGAGTGCCTCGGGGACTCGCGGCTCGTGTTGGCGATAAGGAGATGAAACATAAGATAAGGAGTGAAGTGCGAGCACGAATTGGCTGGGTGTTTCTACATTCGTCGAACGTTACCGTGCTGCGTGGAAAGAAAAAAGGGTCCACCGCGGTATCGCCAGGTGCGTTCTTGCAGCAAGGTTGTTCTCGAAGGTGCTCGTGCCTCTCGAACGGTGGTGGAAATTCTAATTCTAACTGGACAAAGATAATATTTTTTCAACGTTCCAAAACGCGTTTCATTATGGAGATATATTGATACGTGTACAGAAGTAAAGTAATTTGACAATTATACAAAGCGTCTCGACTTTTATTCATTAAACGTAGTCTTTCTCCGCTATAAGAGGATTCCGGTGCGAAATTCGAGAGGACGAGAAGACAAGCTGGTTTTTCATCGGGCAGATGCGCCGAATGTTTAATGGTGCCGTTTGATCTTTGAGATATTTACGGAAATACCGACCAAAGATTACCTTTGAACTTTGCAGTCGGCGATGCATAGGATCTTCGATCGATAGAGCGGAAAAATCTGCCTCGAGGATGGTCACTCGTAAAGTCGTAACCAGAAGGTCTCCAATCGGCGAAAACATATGAAAGTGGTGCTCGGAAGTTTATTTCTTGGAGGAACGAGTTACGGAAAATCGGACGTCGGTGAGCATGAGCACGTCGTACGCATAAATCAAATAAACATTAACATAGTGGACGTTTTATTTAACGTTACGACTACAGAGACGATAAAAGACACGGTATTAAACGACACGAGCGTATATATTAGTCGTACGGTGCAATAAATAACAAATAAATTGTACGCACAGACTAGCCGAGTTTTACGATAATAAAAAAACGCGTTTCATATCGCAATTAAGAATATGACGCAAGACGTCTCATTACCTAGGACGCAAATATTTGCATTAACGACACGGTGCAGCGAGCAATAAGTAAATTACGATCGTACCGTCCTTGCAAAAATTTGCGCGTAAAGCTAATGGTCAGATAAGCCGTTGGCATCGTGAAAAAACACGTCCAACCGAAAAACAAATTTGCAACGATCTCTTTCGTTCGAAAATAACCAACGCGAAAGAAAAATTGGTTTCATTCAAAAGTACGATAAACCAGGACATAAACGAATTCCTCGTAAGGACCAAAAGAATCACGGCGGATTACATAAGCGTGCAAATGGGAGCACGAGGGGAAATGTGAATCGGTAAAAAAAAAAAAATTAGAAAGTGGTACCAGAGAATTATTCTCGGCCGCACTTTGTGAGGCGCGCAGAGCGAATCCGGCCTTCGGATCTCACCCATCAACCCCGCATTTTTCCGCATCGTAATGCGCACAGCGGCCGCAGGTACTTCGAAAGCCATCCTAACCCATTAGCGCCCGGCCTCCTCTTTGGGCGACACTTCAAATAACGCCATTTGTCCGCATTAACCGAGTCAAGAGGTAGAACTTTTAATGAAGCGTGAAAAAATTATTTGAAGCTCGCACACCCGACCGCCCGCCGTAATTTCCACGAGCGTTAACGCGGAATTACGCGGGGAGAACGGCGTGGCTTGATTGTTCTAATTAATCGTACGCATTGGGCGTACTCGCTCTTGACAAACGGAATCGCGTTTAACTTCAAAAAACAACCGCAGGAATTTCTGACGGATTAACGAGGCGGGCGAGAAGAAGAACGCAAAGAAGGATAGCGAAGGATCAGGAAGGATTGATTTCCCAAGGAAGAATCAACTTCGAAGGAAGAGAAACCATACCAGCAGTTTCCCGTTGGTACTCGAAGCACGCGTAAATTTCCCTCATCCACCGAACCGAAAGTTAAGCAGGGCGAGATACTCGGCTTGGAAGAAATCGGCTTAAGAATAATAGAAAGCGTACCACCGGTTTCCCTTTCACAGCCCACGCACGTCTTTATTTCGCTCAGCGATCGATCCGAAGGTCAAGCGAGCCGGATAAAAACGCTCGCAGAAAATCGCCTTAAATGGAAAAGTAGTGATAACCGGCGGCTCCTCGTCGGTACCCCAAGCACGCGCTTATTCCGCCTATTGATTAATCCGTTAGCGGTGCAAGAACCCAGACAGTCATAGCCGGGGGAGTCACGTTGATCTTACGGACGTCACGTAGAAGTTAGAGGATCAAAGGGTCAATCCGTTTCTCCTCCCTCCACGAGTCTCGCCAAGAGTCTCCGTGCCGCTCGACCGGGACACGTAACCCGGAGGATGGTTTACACATCTGTTCCCATTCCTGTCGGGATAACAAAATTCCGGTAAACGTTATTCCGCAGTCTCCTTTGAAAGAAAGCTCACGACTTCTCGAGGCGAGCGAGGGCCTCGAGAAAACCTGGAGATGGAAATAATGGCGGGAGGAGTGTAAAGGGAGTATTGGTTTACGCGCGCGCCTGGTACATTCGAAACTCGAACTTTGTTTAATAGTGACACGGGTTAGGAGTAAGACACGCCGGTGAGGGTTTATTTAATAATGAATCGAGAAGTGTCATCGATCACCGCGAGCATCTTTATCGAATTACCTCGATTCTTTATAGCGTTTTGTACCTCAATGGTCTCGGTTGTCCTCGGCGAAGTCTCGGTTTTTTTCCCACGTTTCGTTTTTGGCGCGCCAGGAGTCGGGGGACGTTGATAAAGCTAACACTTCGTTATTATCAGATCGTGAAGCCGTTACATAAATCGGGCGAAATTTATTGCCCCTCTTAGCGATTACGGCTCGTCTGTTTCTTTCTCAGGCCGGATTCTTCCACCGGGACGCGTCGGTTTTACGATCCTATCATTAACGAAACGTAAGCTTCGCCAAGGGCGACGTAAAATACGTGAATCATTCGAGGACTCCTTCCTCTCTCGCGAGAGGTAGCGCCATAAGAACGCCTCCGAAATTGAAGATTGATCTCGTAATAAAATCCCTCGGATACATCCTTCATTTGCTTTATTACGTATTATTACACCACGAATGGCCGTGCGTCTTAATCCTTCGTGGATTTAACGAAAGTTTATGAAAATTCGTCGTCCTTTTCTTCGATATTATAATATTTCCCAGCGATGGAACGGATCTCGCTTCAATCTCGTACCAACCATTTCCACGTGGCAGTCAAAAGCAGCCATTTTGCCTTCTCATCGTATAATAATTCAAGCTTTACACATTTTTCCAAATACTTCTAATACCGATAAAGTCTCAACCTTAAGGGCGAAACTTATATACTCCATCGAAGGAACAGTTTCGCAAGCTATTCCAACACAAACGAACCATGGACCTTCGACGATTATCCACAAACCTTGAGCATAATAAAAGAAATCGGATCTCTCAAAGTTCCCAGAATTTCTATAATGAAATCTCTCCAAATCCTTGCATTTTGTCGCGCTCCGTATATTACCTTATCGATTCTGGGTCATATTATATATTCAAAGCCCGGAGCTATTTGCAGTGCCTTTATATTCGCCCATCCATAACGTGCTTTCAAGAGGCTAATAATACGCCGGTACGCGATACACGATACTTTCGGAAAGAATGTCAGCCGCGGGTCATTATGTCTAATAATATCACTACGGGGGCGTAACCGAAACCGTGGTATCCGGATTATTAATATTCGGCAGGGCGTGAGCGATGCACGGCGCAGGTTATATTAGCCGCGGTATCGCTTCGTTTCAGTTCACGCCGTGTTTACGATCCGTGCATCTCAAACATTCGGTGCATTCGGCAGCTCGACGATAACCGACGCGTCGAAATTAATTCATTTTTTGCCTCTCCTACGTTCGCCTCCAAATTAATCGCCGTCCTAATGTTCACGCGGATAAATGTTTCCACGATCATACACTTGCCTAATTCGATTCAACGAGAGAATTCCTTGACGGTCGATTAATTATACTTTTCCTCCACACTCGTCGAGTATTATTCTATAATTGTCCGATTTTGGACTTTGGATACTTATTCGTCAAAGTACGATATCAGAGTATATAAGAAAAACAAACGATTATTGCTCGAAGAATCGACCAAGATATTTCTCTCTCGGAATACAATATTCGATAAGGCCTCTTCGATGAGCGCTCGATCTCCAACAGGGTGGATTTCGTTGTCGAAAGGACGAGCTTGATTCGCGAAAGGACGAATTCCAAGTGCGGAAAGGCGAATTTCACACGGAGGAGGGTGAAACTGGAGTGCAAAACCTGTATCCTTCGGCGCTCGATCGATAAATCCCATAATGCGACTGGGGGGGAGGATCGGATACGGATCGTTAATCGGCGCCAGAGGCGAGGGCACCGATACGGCAGCTGGAAAGTATATTAATGTCACGGGGCCATCACTGCCGGCCGATACAAATATCGGATACGCCGTTGGCCATTAATCTAACGTCCCGCGAGGTTTATCGGGGGCTCTAACTCCAACGGCGCGTCTCGCCCCGAGAGTCCGACGTCTTCCTCTCTCCACGAATCGGCACAGCCTCCTTCGCCACCTGCCGCACGACGCGAGGCCTGACCGCGCTTTTCTCCAGGACGTTATTACGACACAATCCTCCAGGACGTTATTACGGTTTCTGCGCGGATTCACGATTGCGGGTGAACCGCAGCAATGAATCTTACGTCGTTTTGCGAAGGATGATTAACGATTCTTTTATCGTTCTCGATTATTATTATCGTTTTATTTTTTTTTTTTTTGTTAGAAATAAGAGTTTTGTGGGTGGTCAGATGCGTGGTAATTATGAAGTTGAAATTTTTTTTTAAGGATTATTTTCTCGCGAATGTGGTACTCTCTTGGCCTGGACAGATTGGTATTAACGTAGATTCATAATCTCTAGGTTTTCCATCGAAAATACTATTTAATCTCGAGAGTCTGAGCCTTTTCAACTAATTTCGAACCGTTCAAAAAATCACGTATAAGACACATTTTCCCTTCGAATTCTAATCATAATAAGACGGTTCGAACCCACGGTCGGGTTCGAGCTAAAGTCCTCGACGACTCGAAAGCGTCGGTCGAGGTTTGAAGCATTAGGATCCACCGATCGATCCCGGCACCACCTTCCATTCGCACCATCGCAGCCATCTTCGAAGTTTCCCTCGACGTAAACACCGTGCAAAGCCCCGTGTTCTCCGCAGCGTCGATTGGTATTCCTCCTTGGCGATCGCAGGGAAATTCTGGGTAACGGTGACTAATGGCCAGTGGACAAGGGGGTAATCGCGAAATTATACAGATCGTTATCTCGCGGCAGGAGTCGGTAGTTTGTCCGCGGTTCGTTCGCCGAGGCGGTCACGAGCGAATGCGCCCCGTTTCGATGGAACCCACCACCACGTAACGGCGACGCAACTCGACACACGCGCGCCAAGATTTACGATATTCTTCTCACGGCACGCCGGGGTGGAGGCCCTGTCGATAAATAACGTTCAGCCTCGAGGACACGCACGGCCGAGGTGCCGGCTTATCGATGCAAATACCCACCCCCTCCGGTCTCTCTTGCGGAAATAAACCTGCCCCTTGATTTTCCCAAATAATTCCCCTATACCGCTTTCTGCCAGAGTTGGGTGCCGCTGCGTCGAGGATCCTCTCCTCCGTCGCTCGTATTTAACGCGTTCCTTCCCATTGCAAGAGATCGTGTAGGAAAGGGGTGTACTTTAAGTGCCGACCACGAGTTGTTTTGTAACTCTCTTCTTCCCTTTTCTCCTTCGAAACGCTGTAAACGCCACTGAAAAATAGCAGCTGGCAAGTGTCGAATTTAAAGAAGTATCGATGTATTCTTTTAAACAATCCTTTGGCACTCGATTCTTTGGATCGATGGAAAATTATGCGTGGCACGTAGACCTTATCCTTGTGAAAATCGAAGGTTCGAATTTTCGTGCATAATACGAGAGCTTGAATCTTGACCGTTCGTGGATAATTTTTCGAGCGATAAGAGGAAATCGATGGCAGAGCGAGGCTTCGCCATTCGCCTTAAACGGTAGATCCATAGGCCGAATGGCCATTAGCGGTCGACGATCGAGGAAATAAGAGAAATAAGCGAGAGCTCTTTGGAAGGCTTCCCAGTCGCGATAAATAGAAGGACAAAGGATAAAGGAATGGTGGCCGACACGCAACGAGTTCGAAAGGAGAAACTCGATTAAAGGCTTCCTGTTCGACTCGGTCCCACCCAGATAGTCGGTAATGCCAGCCTTACGAGACGATTAAAAGGGATGACCGAGAAGGTAACGGCACTCTGTGCTATCGACGACTCTAATTGCGCGGGTCATCCCTTTTAATTTTTCCACCGCGAGACAATGCGCGCTGACGTAAGGCCCTCTTTAAACGTCGTCGTTGCAGACGCCCACGGCGGTCATAATTCCGCCTAATTGCCTCGTTTATTAGCTTCTCGGGCCATCCGGCTATTTATAGGGAGCGACAAGACGGACGCTGCTCGACGTAATGATATATCGACGATACGCTCGAGGTACGCGCGACTCCTCGCTGTTGTCCTCCTCGATCCTCGTCCTTTCACCGAGCAGATCCTTTCATCGACCGACTGTCGTCGCGATGAATAAAATTCGGGACTTCCTCCGGATACTCCGCTCCTAAATCTCGATTTCACTCGTATTTTATAATACGCCCCCTCGCTGTTTTTCTTCCTCGAGTTTCTATAGATATTATATACCGCGCGTTCGAGCAACGTGCATGGAATGAAAACATCGTTGAAGGTGGCTGCCTTTATTTCCTATACCCCGTGCCTGCCTTTTTGCCCTTGACTGTCCGCGCGTAAGACGTGCTCCTACGATTCTGTATTTCTTAGTCGCGAGAACGAAATCCATTATGCACGAAGGACTGCTCCACGAGGATTTACGTGTATCGCAGCCGAGTTTACGTTATGTGAAAAATTGCATCGATTCTACGGTGAGAAGAATCAAAAATTAACGCGCAGACTGCATTACTCGAGGGTAACTTACCACGAGGAATAACGAAGTGGAGGATGAGTCGTGCCTTCGACCACCACGTGGAAGGAACTCAACTTGTAATGCATAAGATCAACCGCGTTTATAAAGTGTACGCGATAGAAACGAAACTGAACGCTGGTGTTATTCGCAAATATATGATTTTAATGCAAGTATTAAGTGAAAACGCCTCGGTGCCATCCTCCTCGATTCTGATCCAATCCCCGACGATCCCGATTCTAACAACAATAACCGATGAAAGTCCATCGTTCCGTAGGGGAGACACTGTTTGCGTTCCCTATCTTCTACTTGTCGGGCTCGATTAACTTCTAATCGACCCTCCGTCCGCCACGTCTGCCGGCCTTCTTATTTCCGCCCTCCCGGAGGGTCCTTTCGCCTGGAACCCAGTTAAGACCGTGTCCGGATTGGTTCTATAGCCCGCACGTCCCTCCTCGATGCCGTTTCCCCCTAATTGGATTCTTTTTCTCGCTCCCCCTCGCCCCCTTCCTTCCCATGCCTGTCTGCGGCTAGCTCCCTCCTCTTTAAACCTCTCCAAACCGCCGGGCTCCTCTCTCCAAATTGTAAGAGTGACTATTTGTCACGAGGCTAGCGCGATGAACGCGTTGGCCGCCGCACTCGTGCTTTTGTCACGGCCGCGGCTGTAATATCGTCTTTGTCGTGGGAGAAGCGAAGGCCGCTGTAAACTGCGAGACCGTTTGACGTTTGCCACGGGGGATTGTTTCGAAAAACTAGTCGGTAATTATGATCGGTTTCTAGGGAGTTCTCGAGGATTTAATTTTCCCCGAACGACGAGCGGGATATGAATAAATGTATTGTCTATCTATCAGTATATTTGTCGCAGTACTGTGCTATATTTTATCCTGGAACTCTTATACGATTTTGCAAAAATAACGTATATTTTGTGGACGATACTATTATCGTTCGAACATTAGAGCTATCGAGCGCGGGTTGTCGAACGAGAATACGATCGTCTCCTGCGTACGTTGTACTTTATCTCCATCGTGTTACGTTTCACTTAATTAAATTGTTAAATACCGTATCAAATTATACCAACGATTCGAAACGCGACGAAAAATATACTTTAGCCAGCAGAATTTTTTGCAGAACCCCGGAAAATATGTTCGAAAACATAGCTCTAAGTAGGCGGGCTCGGAGGATCGGGGGAACGGGCAGGACTTCGAATCGTGGGCGCACGTAAGTACGTGTGCACGGTGGAAGGAAGTGCCTTAGCAAGGGGCCACTTCGTTCCACCTCGAGTGGACCGACGAAGCGCGAGCGTCCGCAAATCAACCGGCTCGCCTCCTTCTCGCCGAATGCGAATCGATCGCATTTCCGCCGGACAAATCGCAGGTACCGATGCCCACCGCTCGACCTCCATTCCCTGATTTTGCTCGAGCACCCTGTGTCCGCACCGGTATACAGGGTGTCCACCAGAAATCTCTCCGATTTCGAACTTTGATCCTAAAGAAACCATCGGTTCTGGAGATTTGCGATTTGCGGTGTCCCTACGAATGCCAGAGAATTTTTGTATCGCTCGTGTATATGTTATCGCTGAGCTGTGGAATATGTTATTTAATAAAATGATCGAGTATTCGTGAAGTACATATCTATTTCATTCTGCAATTTAATTGGTTATTTGACAGAATTTGCCGTTTCGTTTCGCTTTCAGTCCTACTTTCATCAAAATTTTAGTTCTCCTTTTTTTACGCCACACTTTTTACATCGTAATGCATAATATTGCAACCTAACTTGATATATGTATTTTTTTTATTGATCTTCGTAATTATCCGAATTTTTATTTTTTAAAATTGTTTTTATTAATTTCATTTCAGAAATTTGTTCGACATATATTATATCGAAATCTATCCACCCTTTTCAAAATTCTGTCGATTCAAAGGGCGACCTTTTTGAGAGTGCCCGGTGTAGCACTACGATTCGAAGCTCACGAGCATCCGACCGCGAGCTTTCCCACGAACGAGGTAAAACGATCGTCGACTCTGGTTTTGGTGGCAGCAAAATAAGCCCGGTGAAAAAGTCAGCGTTTACGTTATCAAAACGATCGCGCCCGTCGAAGCGGCCGTTAGCCGGTCAACTGCGAATACGCGATTCCCAAGCTCGGCGTCCAAAACTTATTTGGCGATAACGGTCTTGCAGTTTCCTAACCGACATATCCGCTAATCTCCTCGCGCTGTGCGGGCATAACCGGCCGTCCTGTATCCGCAAGAAAGTTGGCCGTTCTCCAGCCCGGATATCAAAGAGGATTCGCAGTTTTCGCCGTTTAGCTCGCGATCAGAACGATTCGAGGCGCGTCATCGCGTGCAAAATTCCTGATTTCCGTCAATTATCTTCCACGAAGGAAAGATCGATACGTTTAGGATACTTCGAATAATACGTAAGAGGGAAAGGTGAATGACAAGAAGATAACGGAGAAACACGAAGAAAACATCACGATGCCGCGAGTAATACGATTTTGGGAATTATTTTTACAAATAATAATTGTTCGACGAAATTGAAAGAATTCGAGACGCCATATACCCCGCCAAATTTGACATCCGATAGCAAAGCCAAGAACGCAAATTATAAGGATTAAAACCGAAGCGGACGATTCGGAAGTACAAAAAAAATTTGAAGAAAGCAGCGTGTATCGAGTCAACGCGCATCGCTATTCCCCCGAGTCCTCCAAGAACGAGAGCCTTCCATTTATTATACGCAATGGCGACGTAAAAAAAGAATGTTCAACCGGTAGAATCGAACCGTCGTAAATACCATTGGAAGGTAGGAACAAAAAACTTAAACCCCAAACAGTTATCGGGTTAGAATACGTCAGTGTCGCCGCAATCCTTCGAGGAACAGAGGCGCCCTTCTTGCTTACTTTTCCTCCACAGCACCGTAATCGATTTCAGGACACTCGGGCCGATTGGCCCGCCGGTTTATCCGTCGTTCTCGATCCCCGCGCGGCCTCCGCCCTCCTCCCTCCCGGGCCAGCTCGCGCATTGGACTTTTCAATTTGCGCGAACGTCGAGAGCTCCTCCGAAAGGCAGCCTCATTAAGGGAATTGGGTCGACACGCGACAATGAGCCGACGGGCGGACCGTGAGGAAAGGCTCCTGCAATCCCTAAAGGACATCTCCGGCCAAAATGCGCCGACGGCACGCTCGTTTAAATCGGACCACGCCCAAAGCCTCCTTGCCCCTCCACGGATCGGACACGCGGTCGGGTATTTGACCGATTTACCTGGCCAAAAGACGATTTTTCGAAATTCATTCTGCGAAAAGGAAAATGCAGCTTCGAGTGGCCGAATGGTCGAGGAATTGCGGTGTATTCGATTTCCCCTTTGCTGATGTCACAAGATGGATGACAACTTGAGGGGTTTGTTTAGACACTATTGAATTAGAAGAATAATTTTGGCGGTTTAAATACCCCACTGTGCGACGACTCGAATTCGAGATGGAATCAATCGCGTTTACCGGCACGACGAGACGCGTATCGTCCTCTACGAATTCCAGATTAGAAACCTACCTTCCTCCTCACCTTGCTCCTTCGCCGTTTTTCCCGATTTTGGCGGCGTTCCGCACGGTTAATCGCATTGAGGATCGCGCTGAATTTCGCGAAGTCGAGAAGCGGGATTATGCAGGGTTCGAGGAGCTTACGACAGTGCGGGTGTGTGTGGGTAAAGGAATACAGAGGTTTTGTGTACGTAAGCGATAAGGGCTGAGGACCGATCGTTAATCCCTCGCCTTATAACAACGAGCCAAGCTCGTGTATATTGTAATCCAGAGACTCGGTCGAACGAGCTTGGCTTTAAGTGTAAGAATCATTTTTGAAGGGTGTTGCACGGATCGGTCGCAACGCGTTGATCATAGAGACGGACGGCGATGTCGAAATCGGAGCGAGTGGATACAGATCGGATTTTTTTCCTTTTTCCATGAAATAGCTCGCCTGATTAATGACCCGTAAATTCAACTTGAAAGCATAATTACGTCTCGACGATTGGAGAGCCGACACAACAGCGCTGGCATTAAGAAACTGCCGGTCCTTTTACTTACGCTTAACCATAAGCGACTACCTTGTAACGTCATTTCTCCGCTCTATTTTCGTTCATCGATTCGACACCTGTACGGTAACTCTGATTTGCAGGGAGCGTAAGTTTCTTTTCCGAGCGCCTTCTGTTTTTCGGCCCCGCTGGCCGAACCTCCTAGATTATCCCTTCGAACAAGCTTCGGGAAGTTTCTTGGGTGAGGGCGCATCGCCGTGGAAAGTCGTCCGCTCCTCCTCGTGTTTGTCTTGCACCCTCGATCCTCCTCTCCTGAAAAGAGGAACGACGCTTCTGAATATACTGTCTGCCCTCCTTAGCCTCTCATTCGCTCACTCTCTCGCTCATTCACCCGCCAACGGCCTCTTCTTCTCTCTCTCTCTCTCTCTCTCTCTCTCTTTCTCTCTACCTTGCGTTAATCGCGTCCGCCCCTTTTATTAAGAATTTCTTGGAAAATAATTCGACGCAATATACATCCAACCGTGGACCTAGAAATTGCTTTCCGGACGCCGTACATTTTTTAACGTCGCTCCCGGTGAACTAAATTGTCGAGATGATCTCCTCGAGTAATTTTCACGGTGTTTACCGAAGAGGAGAGCATCGTCGAGCTATGTCATAATCCTCTTCGCCGCCTCACCCCTGCACCCTCGATAGTCTCTGCGGAAAATTAAAATTCGCTTTAGCCTCGTCACGAGGATGCATCGGCCGTGCTAGAGTTTCTATGGACTCTTTTGGTATCGGCTGGGAGTATCGACTTTGGTCGTCGGTTTTCAGGCTATTCGTTTATGCCCATGTATATAACTCGCGTGTACATAATCGAAGACTATAGAGCGTTAGCGTAATTATGAACGTGTTTTATTTTTTAAAAATTACCAGCTTTCCCTCGATAAATTCATCTCGCGTACATCATCGACGTTTGCTCGCTCATTCTCATTAAATGCGAATTAATGATACATCCGTGTGTGCAGCTCGTTATACAAAAACATGTGCAATTTCCGCGGAACAGTTTCCAAATTAAAGCGCGACTTACCATCGCGATTGCACGAAATTATTATTAAAAGATCGAGGACTTCGTACAAGCACTCGTAGCGAGGAAGACGGTAGCATCGAACCAAGGGTATCTTCACTTTTCTTCGTCCTTCGCTCTCCGCGAGAAAACGACAGCCGCCCTGGACTGCAGCTCGTTCATCCTCTGCACCATGGCACCGTAACGACGGTCGCATCTGCGCTTTTATTAATAATTTGTCGCGAAGGAATTGGCTCGTTTTACGGCTCCTATACGGGGCGTAAAAATCTCGAGCTTGCATTTTCAGAGCGACGCAGGGGCGACGCGTACCTACGTTTGCTCGAATAGGAAGCTTCTTGGGTGGCAGTAAAAAAAAAAGGAAGCGCGCTGAATGCGTTACCACTTCGACGTTTCAGGGATCCTCGAGAAAACTGAACCCGGACGCATATTTAGCATCGAGGAGTGGAGAAACAAGCTGGCCGCCCGATAAGCGCACGAAGCGTAGCTGCACAATTTTCACACGCTCGGTCGGTTATATTTCTCCTCTTTTTATTTCCAGCACTGCTTACATCTCGTTCGGGCTTTCAGCTCTCCGTGTATCGTGGAAATAGTGTCTCATGTTTCACTTCAAATCCGAGTGGTGTATCAAGCGCAATTGTTTGTCTTGTTATTTCACACCTCAGAATTCCCTTCGCAATGTTCCGACATGATGAGTGAATTCCTTTCTATCCTCCAAACCTTTGCGGTGCTGTATATTTTATATACATTTTATACGCACATACTTAGGTGTTGGTCCCATACGCACTATACATTGGCTTCACACTTCGTAAACGAATAAATAAATAAATAAGTACCTTCGGAATATGACGCGAGCATCGAATAACGTCGAATAAAAATCCGCATATCCTCAATGAAACGAATTAGAACCAGTGGATGTACGATGGTCGATGCAAACCCAAACGCGGTGAATTTGTACAACCGTACATTTTTCCCCTTTGTTTCGACATTATTCGCGATTAATGGTTCTCCTTTGAGGGCATCTCGCCGAGCGCTAAGCGACAAGGGCCAGGGCGAGGAACTAATAATTGTATTTCGCATTGAAAGGCGCATTTCCGCGGGCGCTGCCGAAGCGACCGAGTAATTTTGCGGCGTCGAAATTAAGCGACGCATCGCGAGAGCTTTATTCAGCCTCGAAATATGCTCCGGGGGAGTTTTAAAGCGTTCGACCTCCTGGCATCGCGCGACTCTCCGTTAACAGCGGACTTTCGAGTTTCGCGTAATTCAACGAATAATGTTACCTACAGAAACCCCCCGCGGCTACGCCGCCAACTTCCTTAATTTATGGCCGTTCTTAGACGTAACATTAACGTCCCTTTGCTCGCAATAAAATTTTGAAACTTCCTAACTCGTGTACCGGTCTTCCTATAATCTTTACGATTTCCCTCTATCCCGAGCCCCCTCTACAACTATCCGCTTATCCCCCTCCGCCCCTGGCTTTTTTCCACCTCCCTGCGACGTTCAGCGACTTGGCTCGCTGTTAAAGCCGCGGAATTATACGAAAGTCACGAAAGAGGAAATTAAGCTCGTACTTATGCTCGTTAAGTGCACGACGTCTGATCCAGCGAATTGCATTTTATCGAGGATCGCTTCGGTTCCCTTCGCGATGTACATCGTACTTCCTTTTTGTAGATCGAGTTCGAGGAGTTTAACTTGACTTTCGTGGTAAGAGCGGAAATTGTGGCAACCGCGGGACTTTTCGTGTCGTTCGATAGATACGAGGAAGATTATAATGACGAATCGATCGCTTCTCGATGCATCTTATTCTTATCGATAATTATATCGATTATAGCTTCTTCAAAGTGCAAATGTTCCAAAGAGATTTTAAGGGATTAATAAAAATATCTCTCCAAGTTAAGGTTGGTTTCGAATAGTAAACGTTACGAGTGTCGTGATAATCCAACTCTCGATAAAGTATCGTAATTTAGAGTTAACGATTTATGCAGCGCTTTAAGTATTTTTGAAAATCGATCCGCAGATCTGACAATGGGTCGCGACACTTTCGGCCAAGTTCGCGAAACGAACAACACGCAGGCTCATTTCGTGCCGCGATATCGCGATTTGCCGTAGTAGCGTCGTGTCTTTTCAACGAGTGCGCCGCGCAGTTACGTGAATTTCTTCCTTCGCTAAATTTATTGCCGAAAGTTTCAACGGTACGCGAAGAATCTGCGCGGGCCACACTGAAAATTCACCGCTTCCAAACAACTGCAGTTAGTGCCGGAAGATTCAAGGCGCGAATGCTTACGATCTCAAAGCACAGCGGGGCCGAGAGGAGACGGGTAAGCTGTTGTACGATGTCGTTAAGTATCCGTAAAGAACTGACGTGGATTCTTGAACAATGCGTCGATCTTATCGTGCAAATATTTCTGTCGACGAACGAAGCTTTGGACGATTTTCCACGCGATACGTATATTTGCTCATTCGAAACACATCCGCAATTTTTAATTACAGCAGATTTTGAGACTGTACCTGCTCTTTGCGTATATTCATGGAGCATCGTAAATCAAAACGCCCTAAGGAGTTGAACGATCGATAACTTCCGAGCATCGTGCAAATCACGGTCCTTTATCATCGCGATCATATACGCGCTGCTCGAAAGACGCTTATATTCTTTCTCCAATTAAGACACACGATGATAAATACCGTGCCATTAATTCGTAATTAGTTCCGCGATATTAATGCGACGCGAAACATCGCGGCGCTTATTACGCAGGCCGCACTTTGTCGGATCGAATAAATTTAGCACGACGAGGAGTACGCTCGCCCGATACAATAATCCGCCACGCCTCGGATCGTTTCTCTGACATAACGGCTGTTTCGAGCGCTCCATTCGCGAGGTGCGTGCACCTTCTGTGCGAGCACTGGAAGCGCTTACAAAGAGACGAAGGCGACGTCTAACATCGGTGAAAACGTCGATAGGATTTTCCATCCTCCCCACCCCGCCGTTTTACGGCGCCATTTCCTTTCTTTCTGCCGCGGAAAGGAGCTGGAAAATCGTTTCGCCGTTCGATTGTATCGGAGGATTCCTTTATTGACGGCCGATGAAGGCGAGGCTAAGCGCCGTGAAAATGCACCCTGCGTGCTTGTCATTCCTAACGTGGTGCGTCATTCTTTTTAACCCCCAGGGGTTGAAACCGCCTTGTACGTATACACAGAGTAGAAAAGTGGGTATATATTCTTCTTATCCTCTTGCCTATTCATTCGCAAACAGCTTCCGATTATCAGGCCTATTATCAGGATTAAAAATGTTGGAATTGGAATGGAACAAAAATATGATAGCCTAAAAGCTCGCCTAGTTGTTCGAATCAAATCTTAACGCGTGATAATGAAACGATTATTTTTAAACAATGAGACGTGGCGTGGCTGAGTCGAGACACCGAGTACTTTTTTTCGAGCCAACGAGTCCAAACCGCATTACACTCTACATGGCCGCGAAGAGACACGCGAAACTCTGGCATTATTCGATCGAGCCACGTACATCCTGGCCACGAAAAAAGGTCCGCCGGGCGAAATTCCAGGAGGAAATGCGAGAACGAAAAGGCGGGTCGGACTGGATCGTTGGGGCAGGTCAAGGAGGGTGAAGCACGCGGATAGCATTATGAAATTTGATGGTGGCATACTTGAACTTAATCGCGCCCACGCTCGAACTTCGGGGCCCTCTCCACCTGACAAACGCCGTTATTAAATTCCATTAGGATAATGATCACGGCGCGGCGATTATCGTTATCGACGGTAAGAAGCGGAGCGCAATCGCCACCGGTTTATTACGTTTTCACGAAGGCCGCCCTCGCCGAGGCGAAATCATCATCCCCGCGGGCCTCGTTTCTCGTCTCCTTTCTTCCTCGTTGGAGACGCTGAATGATCCTCCACGCGAAAAGGAGACAGACGGAGGAGAGAGCAGAGAAAGAGAGAGAGAGAGAGAGCGAGAGAGAAAGAGGAGGGGGGGAGGGTGAGTGATCACGGAGAAAACGTGCCCGAAGGTTTTCGTCCGGTTCGGAATAATTATTCGTAAATTAAAGACTCGAGACACTCGCTATTAATTACGGCCCTTATTATTGACCGCTCGCTTCACCACGTGGATTGTATCGAGAACTTGGAAAAAAATAAACGGTGCCCGAGGATGCGGGCGGATGATCGAATAAAAAAGTAGGAGAGAGTTTAAGAAATGGGCTTGATTTGTCATATAGTGAGAAACTTAGAGATCATTATTTATACCGATGAAAGTTAAAGGAGGATCGATGAGCCTTCGATGTGCGGGAATAAACTTGGCTGTAATACCGTCTTCCTATAATATCCGTTATATACGTAAGTTTCACACGTTTGCTAGGAGTAAATCGACGTTTCGATGATTGCCAAAAAAAATAGGCCTATATCAGTAATTGCGCGTTAAAAGCCCCAAATTAACAATAGCCGATGTAGATCGCCGTGGCTCAATCAACAGTCGCTCGATTCATTGTATCTCGAGTTTGTCCTTACGGAATTGTAGATTTCTAAAGGCTCCCGCCGCCTTTCTCCCTCGGCCCGGGCCACGCCCCTCCTCCCTTTCTTCGAGCCAGTTCCCTGTTAACTGCTTCAAACTCCCCTAGTTTCCGGTGGCGGCAGATAAAGGGAGAATTAATTTTCATCGTCGGGCCGGCTCGAATTAATCCAACGCTTTGGATATCTCCGTCTAATTTTCACCCCTGGGGCTGCCAAAAATATCGGGAACGAGTGGAAGGAGCCCATCGTAGGTTCGTTCGCGAGTAAACGCTGATAAATATATTCGGAGACTTAAATTTTCGATGGGCCGACATTTCGCGCAAATACCCCTACGTCCGAGTTATCGCGGTACGATGAAAGAGGAATTCGAATACACGTATTTAAAGTGTACTTCAGAATGTATGGATTTGACGTTTACTCGAAATATAAAGCGTTATATGTTTGCCGACGAACTCCAAACTCGTTGCTACCGAAGTACACCTACGAATAAATATTTCTCTTGCGCGATCCGTGGATCGCGCGCATTCGCCTCCTTGTATACGGCGCGCTCGTCTATAATCTCATTTTATATGGAAAATATGCGCGTGGCATGTATGCGCGGAAAAGCTCTGGCTTACGAAGGATTAAATTAAACAAACATAGGAAGGAAGGTCGGCGGATGGATTATCTTCCTGGATTTACCCGCTTGTTTTTATCCCGGATTTCCTCCTTCCCCGACTGGCCTACTTCCTCCTCGGCCTCGTCTACCGGTCGGCTATCTTCCGCTCGTCTTGAAGCCAGCGAGCGTGTAGCGACACGAGATGGGTAATTTATGTGCACTGATGAGGCGGCTCGTTAAAGATCAACGCTTCAGCGTTCATTAGAATCTTTCGCTAGGGCCTCATTAAAATATGTAAACGCTTTACGGGCGGATCGTGCTGTAAAGTTAGTGGCACTCGGCGGTAATCGGAGAATTCCGAGAAATTAGCCGGCGATTTCGTCCCTCTAATTCCAGAGGTTTCCTCGAGGGAGCCCCTTTACCAGCTGTCTACCTTGTAGATCCTTTATGCGCTATTTCGAGTGGTAAGTGACCGTTGACGCTGGAACTCGGGAAGAATAACATGTCAGAGTCGTAACGATAAGGCGAACAGAACCTCGAGATTTTGTTTGGAATCATTAATCAGGAATTGATCTGTGATTGGCAAGATTATGAATGTTTCCTATATGCCACTACGCCTGTGACATAATTAGGTATTAAGAAAATGTGTGAAAAAATTCCGGCTCTTTGTCCGGAATACTTTACGCGTGTATGACGTTGCATGTTCTAAAAACGCGAAGGAAAATATGTAAGTTGTGAGGTAGCGCATTTTACGCGCTCTCAGCGGTCAGTGACAAAAGTTAATGAGACACGGAATTGAAAACGAAGGGGAGTTTAATTGCGAGGAGATGAATATAATCTCGAGCATTCGTCGCCTCTTAAATTCTTCATTTAACGCGTGTACTGTAAACACGGTGGAGAATACTTAACTCTTTAAAGAGCATCGGTACTGAGGATTATAGAGATTCAACGTAGAGGGTGAGAGTTCTTAATCGTGGCAAGATGCACGTCGGTTCCTTCGCGCATTGCAAGTTTTCATCGCATATACATATCTCAAACTCGTCGATTTAGTCGATCAACGTCGAAAACTGAGAAGCCAAACGAACGGGGCGAGAAATGGAAGCTTCTTTTTCCTTGTCGCGCAAAATGGAGCAAACCTCGTTATTGCGGAGAAAAGGGTAAGGCTAGACGGTTGGCCGTTGAAATCGAGAAAATAATATTTCTGGGGCTTCGCGTTCCTCACTCCGCAACAGGCTTTCTCACGTTTCCAACGATCAGATAGAGAAATCCGAGTCGAACCGAAGTAAAATCGTTATTTTCCGCGACGAGGTATGCGTCCTCTGGAGGCGCACCGCCTTTCACCGTATTTTCTCGTGTTCCTCCGGAACCTGATCCCACCTTCTTGCCTTTGCCGCAATCCGCCCATAAGATCATTATCGTGCATAATTGATAGACTGATCGGGAACAATCGATGGAAATAATTTGCAGTTCTCAGGAGTTAAGTTTCATTGGGAGTATCCGATCGTTGCCATCGGATCTTACGTTGGCCAATCGTGCAAAGGGTGCTTCCTTTGTTTCCAACCGTCTCTTGAAGACTTACGAGCTATCAATTTCGCTTACACTTTATGAAATACATTGCTTTAGGACGTACAAAGGTTTCGAAGGATTTCATCGATGCGATCGAACAGTTTATTCAAGTAACACTTTATGGTGTAGGAAAGGTGAGACTTCGTTTACAGATAATCTCCCTTGCTGCGCATGCGCAGACTCTGCAGTTTAGTAGCTATCTTAAACATCTGGTTCCAGGCTAAAAGGTGAAAGTAGTCGGCGGAAAAAAGGCGATTGAGCAAACTATTTCGAGCAGCGGAGTAAATACATCTGAGAAAATTACGACCAAAAAGTTGACAGCCTTCATTTCAGGTCCTCGAAGATAGGTATTTCGCGACATTACGACAGACCGCCAAAAGGCGTCGTCTTTGCACCGAGCTCTATCATATTCGCCAAAGTGCGCTCTTTCTGTACGCGTAAGAACGTCGAGAAATATCGTCTCTCGGGCGAGTATCGTTCCTTAAAACCCTTCGTGATTTACGCCTTTAATTCGCCGCACTCGCCACGCGACGATCTCGTCGTCGTTATGGCTTACACTTTGTCACCGATGGTGCCCACGAATTGCGGTACCTCGACATAGCGGAACACTGGACAATGGTCAGCATCGAGAAGGGCCTCCTCAAAGAATTCGAGTCGCCCTGAATTTCAAAACATTGCTGGACTTTAATCGTAGATATAGGTATGATGATGGTTCGCGCGAAAGAAGCAGGAATTTTAATCGTGGATTTTAACATTTTAGACACGAGCGTGGTACTGGCACTATAAGCATTTGTGCAAGTTTCGCGCTCTAATTTTACACATTTTTCCGTCTTTCCCTTTAAACCGGCCGGGTACAGGGACTACGAGGTATTTAAATATCCCTGAGTTTAAAACGGTGACTATAGAGTATAACTGGATATTTGTGTAATATCGATTCGCGTGAAAGCAGCAGGATTCGTAATTCTAGCCCGGTGGGAATAATCTGAAAAAGATCTCAACCTCCACTTTCTCGAAGGATTCCACGAAGTTGATCGATATTTATCTAAACGTGGAAATTGGCGGTGTTATTTTACGAGATAATAAATAAAGTTTCTTCATGGTAAAGCAGATGGATGTAGACGGGAAGAAAAATTTCGAGGCTTTCACATTTCACGCGTTCAGAAAATAAAGCGAAAGCCGATGAAACGAGACTACGAGACTCGCACATACCTAATATTACGAGCTAATAAGGATAAGAAAGCCCATTGCTTTGAGAGTTAACCTTTCATCCGGCTACTTGCCGCGGCAATGACGTCAGTAATCCGCGCGTAAGATATAATAAAACACAGATATAAACAAGAATTGGGAGCGTCGAGGGCCGGGGAGGGGCGACGAAATTTTGCAGGGAAAACGGTCCCCATCCTGACGTAAGGCGAAACCGCTAATGCAGAAGTCGGATCAGCGTTACATAAATAACGATTATGCGGAAGCAAAGGTCGTGAGCCGCGTCTGCTGGTACCAAAACCGCTCGAACCTCGCGCATTTTGCCGCGTCGCTTTTATGCTGATTTATCGCGCCCGATAATGCGCGCCCGCGGATCTTGCCCCGTGAAATTTATCCCTGGTACTAAGGACTTGGCCCCCAACGTTTTCCACGGACTTGGAAAGAACTTCCTTTCTTACTTACATCTTTCGAATATTTTTCCCGGATCCTTCCGCGTAATTGGGCGTTATTTAGAATTTAATTGGAATATTGCATCTCGAAGTTTTTCTGGTTTCGAACGAAAGATATCCACGCTCACTTTAGAGGCATTAGCGGAGATACTATTGTACATAGAAGGATACGATGCACGTGGAAAAACCGCGTTGGCCATTCTATGCCAGTGCCGCGAACTGGGATCGAATCCAAAATCAGTGGAGTGCGAGAGGAAATCTCTTCAGCGCCAAATGTATGTCGTTCCTTCTGAATTATCGCCAAAGCGTTTCACCCTTGCGTTACTAATAGGTCCCAATGGCTTGCAGATCGATGTAAATTTAATTCAGCCCAACGCAATTGCTTTTAATCCGGCTGTCTCATTGAACGGCGTAGCTTTATAAACGAAGGTTTAATTACGGTGGCGGGTATAGGAATGGCGTGATTATGTATATGAATTCCGTGTTGCGTGCAAATGCGAAAGGCCCTTGGAATTGTGCTAATCGTTGGCACGTTCGAATCTATCGTCGCGTATCGACCATCCTGCTTGCTCGCGCTGCCTCCCCGGCCAAGATGGATCATTAGTCGCGAGGTAGTTTGACCGTTGATTTACTCGGTTGTTTATAAATTACTCGTTTCGCCCTTATTGTAACGCCGTTTAGGAAAATGGTTTAATTGCGCTGGAAAAAGTAATTTCACGCAAATGACCGCCATTGTCAACAGGAGGGTTGTTAATTTTTTAGAACTCCCTCGTGACTAATGGCCCATTTAAAGTGAATTCCAAAGCAGCATGAACTACTGGTACTAATTATCGCGTGGAATAATCCACGGATAATGGCCAGGATTAAGCCCCGGATTTTCTGAGTTCGAAGGGATTTACCATTCAAGCATGGATTTCAAAGCATTCGTATATAGTTAGGACTCGTCGTATGAAAATAATCCATGGATCATTCAACTCTGCTCAGGCATCTGGAAGCTGAATCTTCCGTTATGTCACCAGGCTACTAGAAACGAAAGGTTAACGATTGTGCTCGGCTTTTAGATTTATAGGTCACGATACATCTACTACCGAAGCTCGATCCCTCGTTCAGTAGACTACAGCGTAGAATGGCTACGAGACAAGACCTAATGGTTGTACAGATTAAGTGGACGAATTATCAAAAAATTTGCATCGATCATTTACACCCAATACTAGTGTATCCCTATCGCATAGAACGATTATACAATCTCGTAGATATGACTCAAAAACCTGCGATATTCGCACAAATCAAACATAGGATATCAAGGATTAATATTCAACGTCAAGGTTTGAATTTCTAACGCAACCCGTAAAGAATTAGCATTTTTGCACTACCGCGCGGAAAACATCCGGAGTTGGCGAGTGAGAATTTAAGTGACTCAAGTTAGAGACGCGAGTCTTGATGTTAAGGTGAGCTCGTTAATTCGATTAGGAAAGTGGCGCTTGGCAAGGCGGATAAATAAGCGGAAGCAAAACCGCGAGCACTTCCGCAGCCGAATCGCGAAATCATCCTGTTTCGAAGCTTTTTGCCCGCAGCAAACACCTCGCGGTGGTCGTTGAACTCGTCCGCGTTTGCGTTAAGTTAATTATACCGGTTAAACCTCGTAGGTAAGCGCGGCACTTGCCGGAGTTCGTCCCTCGTGCATGCTTTGCCGGCTCTCTCGTTGATGCAGAAACGAAATTCTGGCGCCACACCAAAGCGCGTGTAGATTTGGGCATTAGGCTGACGCTAATTAAAAGTTTATACTTGAACGATTGTTTTTCCACGTACAACATTGGTACAGAGCGCGCGCACGTAAATCGCGAGTCGAGTCCTGCGGGGGAAATATATTTTTCGAGCACCGATACATTTCTCTGTACGTATAGCGCAAAGTTTTCGTAATGTAGGAATGATTTTCGAAAAATTCCTGGTATCTCCGTTTCTATATCAAGCGGGGCAAAGGAATTATAAATTAGGCAAATATCGGCCAATTATTTACGTGACGGTAATTTATGCGGGCATAGCGCAACGTGTTTGTGACCATGTTAAATGCCCTCCGTTTACGCTTTGAATCACTTTTTTTCCGGAAAGTTCTGGTTCCTGTCCTCGGGTTATATTGAAAAAGCGGATTAAGCATTGAACGTCGGGAACAAGCCTCGACACCGCTTTATGCATTTTATTATAATATACGGGACATTTCATGGTTCATTTAGCATACGCCGCCCCATTTTTCTGGTTTAAGTACTTTATCAGCCCGCGTTCCAGACTAAATGCAAAAACGGCTCTGGTTATTCAATAAACGCGAATAATATTTATGGGTTATGCGCCGACTGCGATAATGAAGTTTCCGCGGAATTTTCGCTGTATCGTACAAGTGGACATTGGCGGTAGGCGTTTTCAGGCGTAGAGGTGTAGTGGATAGAGATTTTCGCTTCCACGTGGAAAATGCGTGATTCGAAGTCTTCTCATGAAAGTGGATTTCATACTTTAATCGTTCTAAATCCACTTGGAAACAGAACGCAGTAGGGCAAACGACTTTAGCGGCCGGTATCAAAATTCGATCAAAATAAAAAAAAAGGTGTACATTTTTGTCGACACGCGAGAGAGATTGATGATACCGATTTTCGACGCGGATGATTAGCATTTCGATGATATAATCACCGGTGAAAATGCGCCCCTAGGTTGGGGGGCTTCTGTACCATTAGCGATACGCTAAAACGTTTTTCATGTTCGACAATTCGGAGTTAATCAACCGTGGCGTCTCCCCCGCTGGGGGAACGAGGCTGGCTGGCGACCCGAGGGGGGAGGGGAGCTTACAAAACAAAGTAATTAATTTTCCATCGTGAATGCAAATAATTAATCATGGCGTCGGATTAAAGCGCGCCAGGGACAGTGGACGGCGATCAGCTCGGCCGGAAATACCCCCAACGTTCATTGGCTCTCGGGTTTGGAAAAATACGTCATAAATTTGTCCCCCCTTCTGACCGATTTTTTGCGCCACTATTGCAGGCTTATAGTATTTTCATCTTCTCGAAGAAAGTCAAAATGACATTTGATAGAAAAAATAGAGGACACGAACCGGGCTGTTTTCATATTTAAATTATGAGTTTGTCGAGCTTTAATATAGACAACGATAGACAACAAAAAACTCACTTTTTCCTATAGAATGAAGAAATTCAAAAAGTGGGGATGTCCCTTTGCTTTTTCGTGCGGTTTGCGTAGGCCAGGCCTGAAGTAGAGACCATAAGTGGCGCGTTAACTAAAAGTCCCCGTGTATCGCGAAGTCTCGACAAACCGCATTGCACCATTATTCCCCATTGTCTGGCCGTTATCAGACTCGTATAAGAGAAGTGGGCAAAAGTGGAAAGCTAGGAGCGCGTTTGCGCGTAGACGGAGGCACCTGCACGACGAACACACGAAGTCCGTCGCGGGAGTGGGAAGGAGGAGGAGCGCGTCCAAGAGCAATTCCCGAAACAGGAATTGCTCGACAAATAATTCCACCTTTCCTCGCCTAATGGCCTTGCCTTCCATTCGCTCTTTTCACGGCTTTCATCCTTCCTCGGCTCCCGTCGAACCTTTTGCCGTACCTACGGCTTTGTGGCATCCACCGTCGACAAATACGAGGAGCTTAATAGACGTCGCTTTTAACGAAGCCCGCTGATAGCCGGCCTCCGATCGCTCCCGATGCCCCTAAGGACGTTTCATATATTATTCAGGGGGCGCAAAAATGGCCGGCAAAATGACGAGCGGATGTAAATTAATCCTTTGCCGCGAAATGACTTTGGAAGGGCCCCTAAGAAGAGGCGTGTCCACTCACGGTATAAGCGCGCTATTATTACCTCTATTGTCCCGCTCGTGGAACTCGTATCTTTCGTATTGCGTATTTATTATTCCGCGGTATCGATCTTGTTCGTGAGTTTTTTGTCGGTCCTTTAAAGGGACGCTCCTCGGTGTCCTGTCGAAAAATGGCCGACGGACGATTGGTCGCGGACTTCTTCGATCGGAAGTTTATCGTTGACTCCGTAAAATTGGCAATCGAGGTGAGCGAATATTTCATTGGGAGTATTTCTGAGGCGGAAAGTATGGAGGAATAAATAGACTTTTGAAGGTTCGGTAAAGCTTGTTTTGTCGTAAGTTAAATGGGTGTTGATGGTAAATTGATGGAATGATTCTCATCTTTGGAAGGGAGACCTTTAAAAAAATCGAGGATAAATTGGGAGGGCAAAACCTATATCCCGCAGGATGCAGGAAGTATCTTTGTAAATTTTCTATCGCCGGACAGCGTCAACTTTACGACGCGACCACCTGTCGGCGGTGAGAAAGAGAAAAACGCCTTTCTATAAATGCCAGCCCGACAGGTAATATCTCTTCGATGGCAAGGACGCAAGAAGCGACGCTGACAGACGCCTGCCTACCCCTTTTCTTTCTTTTTTTTGTTTTCTTCCGCACCAGCAGTTCTTCGATCGTTTTTGCGACGCGACTAACGGTCCTCCTTCCCCGGCGGATCCTCAAGGTCCGTTCATTCATCACCAGCGTCGCGCGATGGACGAGAAATTAGTGTCGCGCAGTACCTTACTCGATGTCTGAGATACGTGTAAACCGGTGGGCGCGGCTATCGACGAACTGTTCGATCCTTGGCGAGCGACATCGATCGCCAAGCATCGAGTTTCTCCATTTACGATTATCCAGCGTACAATCCTATGGTTGCTTGCTACTATTGTATACCCTGAACAATAGATGTACCTACTGTATACCCTGAACATACATACTTCTCAAGTATGTCCCATGAATATACCGAAGCAAACTTAAGGCGATCGAAAACAAGCACGCGAAGGTAATAATTAATCTACGATCCTCCTCAATTTTAATACCTTATAATGCAGTACTGCTATATGCAATAATGTTCTTGTAAGGGATAAAAAGTGGAATTGGTCTACCCGAGATCGAAGGTTGAATTTTGCACGTTGAACACGAATTTTCGCGTTAGGGCGTTATGCGCATCACTTCGTCAGAGTTTGGAACTCGTGTTAAGCAATGAATTTTACACCGAAATAATTAATGAGGGTACGTGGATTATACCCGAGTTGGTAGAGGTGTAACGAGCAGACTACGGTTTGCAGTGACCTAGAATCCGCCTAAAACACTGGATCGTACGTATCGTCGCTTTAACGGTAATCTTCGAGAAATATACAAGAAAAACGCAGGGAATTATCGTTTGAATTGAATTCACCATCTTTTTCAAGATCATCATTTTTGAGAGCATCTCCCAGGACTCCACGCATCAAGTGCAGGATATAAATAATTTCGATCATCGACCACTAAATTAATTCTTAAAACCAATTTAACGCGCTGCCGCAATCTTTTCCCCGAAATTGACTCCCATTATTTCGAATCGAGTAAAAATCCTCGGTCTTCGTACGACTTAGCTCCAGAGTGGCGGCCAATCTCAGAACCGAAAGGCCGATCCCAGTTTGCTCCAAATCAGCATTTCAGGGCTCATTAGTTTCAAACGTAAATTAAGGGGAAGAAGTGGAATCCGGGAGGAACAATGCGGTCCATCACGTTAAGTTTGCCGGAGTTTAGCGACGTCGTCCCGGGCAAAGAGGAGTTACGTGACACGGCCGTAATCGCGTGCAGTTTCAGGAAGTTCCGAACAAAAGGGGAAGCGCCCCAGGAGCAACAGAGCTCGCGGCCCAAAATGGATGCCCTTATCCCCCTCTTGAGAAAGGGTTGCAGGGGGAATGTCAGCCGATTCCTGCCGGGCGCTTCTCGCATCGTTGATATCCGTAATGCGCGTAGCTCAATTTGGGGAAGAACCGGGACCTCCACGAACTTCCTAACGCGATCGTCTGCCGAGCGACGCCGTGGATTTTACGTTTGGCGATAATCCTGTTTCGCTGTCCAGAGGTAGGAATTCGAAAGATCACTGCAGGATTATTGCTAAAGTATCGATAACAAAAAATTCCATGCTCGGTACAGAATTGCAGAGAATTAAAGGGATGTCCTACCGAGTGGAACTGTGTGAATATTTAAGTAAAGAAAGTACTCGATAGCAGGAAAGTCGGATTTTTATGAATATTATAACGAATTACAACGATTCGAAATGCCCGTTTTTTTTCTTCTTGCTCGTGGTTGATGCACTTAACGTGGGTGGTCATTCTCAGCAGGCGCGACAGGTGAAAGAAGATCGTTGCATCGATAAATGTTATGAATATTAATTACGGATCTGATAGGGCCAATGCGGGGATATATTCCGAAACTATGGATCTTGAATGTTTATATATTGCAGTTCCATGTTTGACGTAAAAACATTATTTTCATCGAATTCTTTTTTTTCCGAGGCACAGTTTAATAACCGATGTGGGTCTAAAAAGTAGCTTAATCAACGATTCTTCGATAATCGTGGGCATTAAATCGAAGTGGAAATCGTGCAATCTCTCTTTTGTCTACCGCAACGGGTATAATTAATGCACGCTCCTCGAGCGATGCGCGAAGAACGTTGTACATCCTATTGTCGGTGGAATGACATCATTAACGGGCTGAAAAGGAAGTAATCGTCGTTGTTGTAAAACCCCGTGAGTTCAGCCGGAAACAGATAGAATTACCATTTACCCTTCGAGCGTAAAACAAAGGAACGACGCTGCGGGAACCATTGTCGCGTAGGCAGAGCAATTAATCTTTCCCTTTCGCGATTTGCGGAACGATAAAATTCAAAATTATTTTGCCGTATTTTCGAACAACCATTATCGGAATAAAATAATCCGCGAGGAGAAAGTTATCGCGCGCTATCACTCGCGCTCGATACGCCGAAATCCTAGAAACCACAGCGCCTACTCGACCGATGACCGATGGAACATTCGAATCGGTAGGTACGATGCACGTATGCATCGTCACGAGTATCTCTTTCCTTCGAATAAAACCGTCCAGCAACGTACTTGTAGAGCCGAGTCGCAAATTTGCAACCGTATAAATCGGTGGGTCAACGAGCTGAAAACGTCGACGTGCTCGTCGTTATCGTAGGAAAACGTTACTTTGGTCAGAAGCAAAGTGCATTACGATCCGTACGAATCTTATAACGACCGGACGATTCGTGTGCATTTATATGCATGGCCGGTGCTCGTGCGGTGCCCAAGAGTCGATTCGGTCGAATCCATTCTCCCGTGAGCACGATCATGGCAACCTTAACCTCGCGTTAAGGCTGACCCTCTCGGAGGTAACGCAGAGCGACTTCAATAACCATTAACGGCCGACCTATCGACCGGAGCGAGGAAAGCGCGATCCGACGATAAATCCGTCGGCCACGGTGTATCCTCGCTTGGAAGACGAGCACCGTCCCTTCCTTTTACGCCGCTCTCTCGCCCCTTCGCACCGACCAACTCGATATTCTGGACTAGCCTCCACGCGGTAGATGGATATTCAAAGTTCATCGAAAAAATCCAGAGTCGAATCACACTCGTTTCCGAATACTTGCGTATTCTCTCTGTACGTATCGCGACTCGAAATCGACTTTCCGAAGGATCGCCGCTATACATTTTGTACGATTATTAGATTATTCGCATATAGTATGAGAAGAAGGACTGTGACTTCGTGCGGTATATGTGTATTTATTATTTCCCATCTGGCTGTAAATAATGTTGATCGAAAGTAAAACAATGGCGATCGGAATAGTCCCAGAGAGCAAGATCTACGATGTGCCTGGTCACTCGATAATTCCAGCGGCCACCCAGGGTGAAATCCTTCTGTACTCCGTAATTAATCGATGTTCAAAGCGGAATCAATTATTTCCCCGGACGATCGCGTCTCGTCTTTTCTTTCGGATCCATTTTCCTTCTCGTTCGATCTCCCCCTCCAGTCGTCTCACGGTGCACGTAACGGTTCCGAGCGAGTCAGTGCGGTGCCATTACTTCAATTTCACGGGTGACCCGCCGTGGATTCATGTTGATGCACGCCTAATGAGTTCTAGGATTGTCCCGATGCGGAGGCGACGATCGGAGATCGGAGCGGAGGCTTGCCTCGCACGCACGAGCTTCTCATCAGCGAATCCACCCTGGAACGATCGCGCCCTCCTCGTTCTCACGACTTGGTAATGACGCTCGACGATCTTCGTAGATCGAACCTCGTCCTGAGATCATCCCCTCTCGAGTCTGCCTTCCGTAATATTTTCGCATCGAGGCGTTTGGAGCCGCTCTTAACGCGACTACGAGTTCGCTTGTGTCCCGATAAAACGAAAAATTTGTATATCGTCGAAGGCGATAAATCGCTCTGAATTCTAGCCTGGGAATTGGATGTATATTGTAATATTTTTATTCGGCTCTTAGGATTATGTTTGTTACGATGAAAGTCTAATACACTTTCCGGATTATATAAAGTTCCAGGCCGTATACGCGAAGTAGTCGGCCCGTAAGAAGATCATTAACGTAGTGGGCTGGCGCACGGAAGGATGCGAGGGGATAAGAAAGGATCAGAGGGGATCTTCTCGGCAAGCTCCATACTAGCGGATAGAACAAGAAAACTGGAGATTATCGAGACAAGGATGACTATGAACTTTGGACGCTACTCCGATTTTAATTGATTTGCATGTACGAAGAAGAGAACGTCTAGTGAGAAAAAGACGATTATGGAATCTTGCGCTCGAAAGGATCGATTCGAATTGTATTCGCCAAAATGGCGCGTAATGTACCAGTTTTTATCGCTTATTGAATGCCTGTATGATCGTATAAAATGGTTCGCATTATCGGCGGTTTGGAAAAGCATAACGTTCTTGAAGGACTTAACGTTCGTAAGACGCTATGGAAATTACGGTTTGGTCAGCGAGCGAAACGGTAAAAGTACTTTGGTTGGCCAGAGGGGTTAATACGCGCTGATCTTCTCACGGATCATCGATTACGCACATCTTGCAAGTCAGGCCTCGTGCGTGTCAACGACCGCCACTCTTAATATCGCTCAATTCCAGGCCGACTACGTGCGTTCTCGTCGACTGACGCACGCCGCTGAGCAGCGACTTTATTCCACGTTCTTCTGAAATTTCCCTGGTCGATCGCGACTTTTCAGAATTTTCTCTGGTCTTTTCTATCTTTTTCATCTTTTCCATCGATCGCTGGCAGGATTTGTGCTAAGACGTATTATATAATATAAGATGGGGGTACAATACTCAATGCTGAATTTTAGTATCATTAGCACTTTTTTCTTATTTTGATAACGTTGTACAATATACTATGAAAATATAAAAAGGTTTTTTTCGATACCTCGTATACTTTATATAATCCTTGTTCATTCGAGGATCAACCCCTTATTCCACGATTCACAAGATATCATCTAAAACGAAGAAATCCACTGTACTTTTCCATTATAATCGATATTGTATATTCATTACAAGGCACGATGTCGGTATTGTAACATCATCGATATCTCTCTCATTCGAGTAGAACGGTCGAAATAGTTCTTGAGGTACATATAGCAGTTCGAAAGCCGTGTTAGAAATTTGCAACCGTACGAAGCGGAGGGTTAATGGCACGTAGGGATAAACGTCGCGCGCTGTCTTACGGACTATGACGCGGCAATTTAGGCATTTGACCCCGAGGGTCCTCGGCGGGTTCAGCCGTTTAACCCCGATGCAATGTCTCTGTCTGCCGCGGTCGGTCTCCATCGGGGCGCCCACACTCGTGCCTCCTTCCCTTTCCTCCACCCTGAGCATTCCTCCACGGCATTCTTGCCCTCGTGCACCCGCCCGCATGACCTTCCAGAACACCGCAACTCGAACGCCTCTCTTCCCTTGTGCGCCTATGGTGCACGTACGACAGTGTACGATACGAGGCAAAGAAGGAACATTGCGCGTTTAATGGAACATTCGAGAAAAATAGTGGCGTTTATTAACGCTAAAACTATCGACCACTTTCTGGATATATTTATATATACCGCGTATGTCCTTGTAAAAAAAGGGTGTTAAGAAGAGACGCGAATACTTTGTCGCTTACGTAATAAGTATGACGATAACTTTGATACTTGCGTAATAAAAATTTGTAAACGAAGAAAGAGGGAGGAATGGAATTCCATATGTAGTATAACTCAGCCTTGATAAAATTGACGGAAGTCAATTCTGGTCAAGTCTTGTCGTGTCATAAGAACATTCTCGACGAATCCCCGAATTCAAGATCGGTTTTCCCTCGACACGAGGGTGAGACCACCCTCGAGGAAAGAAGGGCTCGTTGCGTGGATAGCACACAGTTTACGAGCAACGGTGACGCGACAAATTGGAATTAAGTATCTCCTCGAAACGCGTAATCATTTTCACGTCTTAGGGTTGACCTCCATCCTGTCACGGTCCTCCGATGTAGGCAATACAGTTTCATCCTCATAATCGGGTGGCACATTGAGAGATAAGTTATACCATGCTCCTAGCAGATGTTATCCTTCATTTCGAATATTCACCATTATAATATAAATTAAAAAAAAAAACATTCACTCACTTTCATTTCACGATCCACAAATATCGAAGGTCCATGGAAAAATCTGAAATCCGAGGAATCACGCGACCTTCCCGACGCAACCGATATTGTATTCAAACGAGTAATTACGATGCGTATGCGCAGCTTCACGAGCGCCTCTCTCATTCGTTGGAAACGGTTAAAGCACGCGATTACAGAGCTGCTCCGTCAATTTGCAAACGCACGGAACGAGAGCGTAAATAGGATTCGGACCGGAATTTTCCACGCGCCCGCTTGAGATTCCATCGACCGCTCTGTCGCAGCGCTCCTCTCGACTCCTTTCTCACGCACCGTGCTTGTGCATATAACCGTAGGGGCTCTCGAACCGCGGCATTTTGCAGGATGCCGTTCGACGGTATCTTCCTCTTAGGCCGCCCTCGCACATTGAGCCGTACGAGCTTCTCAAAGTGCAGGGTGGCCGCCGTGTCGCTTCGAGCGACGGTTAACCGCTTCTCCGCAAAACGGTTTGGTGCACCAAGAGTGCCTTGTTAACCCGCAAATCGAGTGTCTTCTCGAGACCGAGAGGGTGTACTTCGACGTACTTGGTGTTATTTTGAGGAAACGCCGAGCTCGGCGCTGGATCCCAACGATCATCGACGCCAGTTTCTCACCGATCTGCCATCCCTTTAAACTTTGTACACGGACTCGGAATCAGAGTCGAAGTACGGAGCTAAAGTATAGAGTGAGACTAAATTATCTGTATCGCGGTAATGGCGGTGAAGTATATTTACTTATCGACGCAAGTCGCTGGCTAAAACATACTCCAATTTCACCGCATCAATCCTACAAGAAGAAGAGGAAGAAGAAGAAGTCTTCCGTTTCCTCCGTCAGATCCGGCTATTTTAGGTGCTGATTAATCGCCGATGCGTGGACCGACCGGCCGTAACGGAGTTTCCCCGATAATTTGACGTGTCCATTAGCGATAACGCCCTTGGAAGATAAATCCTCGTTCTCTTAAAGAGCCGCAAACATCGGGCGTAAAAAGGGGGGCGTGGGACGGAAATAAAGCGTCCACCGCGGACAATGGTTAATGGCCGCTGCGGCTTAATCGAGGATCCTCTTTCGAAGCGCGATAACTCGCGCCTCCTTTAGTCTTGGCCGACTTCTTATCGTCTCACCGGTCGCGGAGATCCGCTGAAAGCGGATTTCAGGGGCTCCAGAAGGGGTTAATGCTGTCCGTCAGCGGGACTCGCGCGGAAACGTGGCGTTTGAAATCCTCCGCCTCGTTTCTACGTATGAAATGTGAGAGCTATCGCGGTTTCGCGAATCAAATGTACAGAGTCGCTTACTCAAGTTGAACGTCTTAATTATCTGCGTTGTTCTTCACGGCGGGGGAGGAGGGGGGGGGGGTTAAACGACTAAATAGAATTTATGGGATTTATTTTTATCGAGCCAAATAAGCACTTGTAACCTTATAGATCTTCGACTTGATTTTTGTCGGTGGTACATCGTTCTGTGATTTTTATTATCGCTATAAATATTATTTTGAATTTACCGCATATTGTATTAGGTACGAGGCCACTGAACCGATGCTTCCGAAATGCTTCCGTGAAGCAATGCCATATAATAGGTCGCTGTGGTTTATCCGAATTCCAGATATACCCTAAACTCGCCACAATAGAGCCGAGTTGTGCAAACAGAGGATTTTATCTGGTTAGCGTTTTTATTCTCACGGAATTCCTCAAATTCGGTAGACGCCGGGATAAACTTGGCACAACTAGAATGTTACAAAATGTTTATGGACGATTTTGTTGGTTCAAAATACGACGGTGTTCTATTTCATCGAAGTACGAATGCGCTTTGGGAAATAATAGATCGCATTAGGATGTCTTTGCTTTTTTTCGTATTACGACTTTCCATTTACCGCGCGCTACGCTAAATTACGATGACACCGAAAATGCTTTCAAGTCCCCAGTTTATCGTGCCCTACACCGAAACCGAATGACACCAAAAAATGCGTCTACGCTTACACTTTATTACGGGCCGCACGAAAATACAACGGTGCCGAAAATGTTTATACAGTTTGAATTCACCACGCGCCACGATGAAATACGACGACGCCTGAAATATTTCCACATTTATAATTTACCGCGCGCTGCTCTGCGATACAGTTCGTCGGAAATACTGCAAATGTTGCTACGTAGGAAAATTCTGGCACGTTGCTTATTCGAAGGCCAACGGATGCAAAACTACAATCCGCCTTATTCGTTGCTACACGCTGCTTGGGAAAGAAATGAAATTTCAACATACGCTACCGGACGAATTCTCGCATTTTCGTGCCGTGTACCGCGAAATGAAGGTTATGCAAATTTAAAGCTAATTTATCACAAAAAGAATCTCTTCGCAACTTCTTTCCATACGAATACACTAAACATTACGATCGTAACGATCGAGCGAGTCGAGAGATCATAGCTTATTCGACGATAATTTTGTACCACCTGGAATCAACGATTTTACAACTGCGACGGTTGGCGAGCAGCCCCGGCGCGTTTCCATACCGTGGAAATTGTTCGATGCCGTTTCGCGAACGGCAATCGTATGTCCAAACATGCCGGCATTTGCATAAAGAGTCACGGAAGAATGATTCGTATATTCCGGGCATTCCGCGGGGATAAAGCCGCTCGCGACCAGAACGGTCGGCTTCCTTCGACGTTCCGTAAAATCGAATTACATGGCTGCGCTTACGAATTGATTTTCGCATTTCCTCCTCTCCTTGCACGAGGATGATCCAATCTTCCCGCGCGCCTCGCACTTTTATATCGAACCGCGTACCTCCAGCCTTTCCCCTCGAGATGATTGCATACCACCTCGCAATATTTCTCGCCTCCATCCCGACCTTAAGAAAACACACGCCGATGGCGATGGTTGAGAGTCGATGTACGATATCGAATGCACTCGATATGTAATTCAATTGCTGCCCATGATAACACGTTTGTCGGGTATCTGTTCTTTTTTTTTTTTTGTGAAAAGATGTCCGTGTTTTTCTCCCCTCTTTTTTCCTTTTTTTTTCTTGCTAGGTTGAGGAAGAAGGTGGTCCATATTTGATCATGATTTAGACGCGGTGAGTGCAATTTGTAAGTAAGTAGATCGAGACGTATCACGATTACTCGTGGATACGACACATAAAGGTGATTGGGTGAGTAGAAGCTCGTAGTTTACGAGCGCAAGGGACACGCGCAATTGTAGTTGGGATACTTGAATCTGCATGTACTTTGAATACTTGCCGTCCATCGGCGTAAATTATGAGCCAGATTCAAGCGAGGAACTTGGCGAACGCACGGGGGATTTTGCGTCAGGTGGTGCTCGGACTCGCGGAGTTTGTACCCAGGATTCTTGCACCCATTGACACTGTTTATAAAATTAATTCAAGTCGGAGGGTCGTTAATACTTGCCAGCCCCTTGAATACACGCAATTCCATAGGGAATAAAATCTCGTTCTTACTTCGTGCCGATGTGTGCGAGTGAACCAGCGCAGGGCACGCATAAATGATACCGAGCGCTACTAATAAAGCTGTGACTTTATTAGATCGCCGGGTGATCGTCGTCCTTCACGTAGGATTTTATTGCGAGAATTAAAGAGGGAATAATTAATCTAAAAAAAACCTTACAGCCAATAAAATCCGGTATAAAGCGATCTATGTTACCGCGCCAATAATGATTTGCCCGCAATAATCGTTTCGTACTTTACGATCCACATCGAGTAATCTATTTTCGATTTTCTCCTTCCGTCCATCTCCCTCCCTCCCTCCCTCTCTCTCTCTCTCTCTCTCTCTCTCTCTCTCTTCATCTCTCTCTCCGTCATAGTAAATCGAGAGCGAGCCGTAAAAAAGTTTCGGTTACGAAGGGCTCCCTGCGAACCATGGCGGCCGCTTAGCATTTACCGTGCTAACGAAGCGAGCCTGTAAATGCGAATCGAGTGTGGCACGCCTACCGCCAGGTCCGCATGTTTACACATTAATGTCGGCAATAAAATCGGGGTAATAATGATAATCTGAAATTCATAAACCGGCGAGCGAGGCCCGGAGCCGTCGCGAGGTCTGCTCGTAAGTTTCGTAAGATACTGCGAGTGCCGTTTCGAAAGGTACAAGTGCTTTGGTAAAGAGCGCAAATAAAGGTGGCCGCATCGAGAGTGGTATAACGCTGTATTAAAAGCACCTTCGGTGGAAAGAATCGCGGCAGCGGCGCCGGGGGAAGTTTATTTGTAGAATCGTGGAAAGGACTAGGTGCAATCGCGATAATGGTAGTTTCGACGAATTGGCGGAGTTGCACTTCGGTTTACTCTTATTCCGCGATCTGAATTCCTTCGCGCGTCTTTAAATAAACTGGATAGCGGTGAGAGCGCATTGAAACTCGGGCGAAAGTCGACGAAAAAGGAACGTTTTATCGGACGAACTTTATTCGAAGCTCTACGCTATCAGCGACTAACGCGAAAAATCGGAGAGAAATGCATCGATCTAGAAACTCCATATTAATTGGTAGGTTCCGAGTTACGATGGTATAGCGATCAACGTCATAAGTAAATCATAAATAAATCCCCAGCGGATAATTATCGTCACGGCACAAGGATCCGTGGTAGATCGATGCCCGAATTTTTAGATCGTTCGATGTATCGTGCGTACTTGTGCGAGTCCACGATCTTCAAACTCTCCCATTCGCCTCTCTCTCTTTCTCTCTTTCGTTCCTTCACATTTGTAAAAGAAAAGCTTTCCATGGTATAATCCATAAAAAGTTCCACCTTTCTCGTATCTTCTGGTCGATTCCGGTGTTCGATGGAGAAAACCACCGAGGATCGTAACACGCTTCGCTTCGTAATACCCATTCGAAGTAGTGGCCCTTGAATTATAAGTTCTTAAGGGTCGCTATCCGAAAGTGGTTAAAAATCTTTATGGTACGGGATGAATTCTGGTGGAGAGGAGGCAAGGTAGCGGCTTCCTTACGCCGTGAGCGTTTGCGGGAAAGATATGCGTGGAGAAGCGGCGTTGGGGGTTCCGTCGGCGGCCGGAGTAATGGAAATAATGAGGCCATAGTGGTCGACCGTGCACTACGTGCCGGAGACGGTGGTATCCAGCGAACAGCCCCGGGCCTTGGGTCTCTTCGCGTTCCTCGAACGAGCCGGCCCTCGCTGGAAATATTACGTCTGACGGAGAGCTCTCTGCGATTCTAAGTATAAAGTTGAACGAAACTTTGGCAGAAGAATTAGGCCTAAGAAAAGTTCCGTGGAATTGTAAATACGGGGATATTTGAAGAGTACCGTGGCGAATTCTCTGCGATACCGGAGAATTCTCGGTACTACGAGGATTCGACGCAACGTTTGGTCAAATTCTGAATGTAAATCGAATAATGCTTCAACGAAAAGGTCAATTCCACCGAAAAATTCGAGTAAATTTTCCGCGTAAGTAAAATGGACCCTTTAATCCAAGGAGCAGACTCGTCGAAAATTTGTCTCCGATGTACGATAAAACAAAGTGACCGGCGATTGGAAATTCGATCTTTCCTTCGCATGTCGTTTCCGCGTAACGGGCAGGTACCTCTTTCGCGACCAATCGAGCGGTTCAATTATCGACCATCGCGAAGCACGAAAAGTCTTTGTGGTTTTCGAAGCGGACGCGGGAGGAACAAGAGCGCGATATGACCGGTCATGTCGAATAATAATTTACGTCGAACTGGAGCAAAGTCGAGAGCACGAGAAAGTGATGGCGGGAGGCGTGTGTACCTACGGTTGTGATAAATAGCGAGGAGAAACGTTCCGCTGCTCGCTCTTTTCTTACTCATTTTCGTGCCCCGTATCATTTGCGCAGCCGTAAACCGCGTATCGCCGACGAGATGGACAAGAGCGAATCGCGTATAGCAGCGATCCTGCAATCACGTCCTTATTTCGCGGGAGTTGGCATCGTGTACTCGGCGAGAAAAGTTCGAGGGAAGAAACCTCGAGGCCTGGACGTATCAATTCTCTCGATTGCAACGTCTTTCATACGGCTCGATTCCTCCATTTGTAACGATAGTCGACTCGAGAGCCAGGTAAGACGAGTTGGCCGGTCATTGGAGAGCGCATCCCTATTATAAAGAAACAAGTCGATTTCTCGCGCTTTGTCGCGGAGGTACCACGTCCTTCGATACTCCAAACACAAGTCCAATTATTCGTATCTCCGATCCTCCTCGTCGACACTCAAATACGTCATATTCGAAGGAATAATAATCTCGTTTACGAACGTACTCGTTCTTTACGCAAAAACACCTGGTCCACAAACCTCGGATCTCAATCATCTTAGCAGTCTACCCTACTAAAGTCAAACGAACATAGCCAATGGCACTGATAATTATAAAATAAAGAATCAATTCGCGCAGAATCTCTTAACCTCGTATACAAATAGATCTATTATCACGCTGTTCGAGGGTCAACGACCCGAGACACGTTTGCATATTCCCGCAGTCGCGACGACCATCGAGAAATCCCGGAATTAAAGATTTAAGGCGAGCCTAAAAAATGAGAATCTTCCGATCGTTGGCACGATGCTTTACGCACGATCGTTAATTACTTTCCGCATTTGCCCCCTGCGTCATAATAATCCCTGTCCTCGTGGAACTCGGGACAAGCAATTTGGTCGGGACATTCCGGAAGCCGTTTCCTCGGCGTTGATGGACTCGTCATCAGGTCGATCGCGCGAGGCCCGGCGTTCATCGCGCTTTTACCTCAATAATCGCCTTTAGGGAGGAAGGGATTCTCCCGTCTTATTTCCGGAGGTCGTAGGGAGGCACCGCCCCGGCGAGAAATCAATTTCACGTCATTTTCCCAAAGGCGGGGGCGGATTCGATTCTCCCCCAATCGCGGATGTACGGATCATAATTCGTAAAGTCGGTGACACGGTTCCATCGGGTCGTTTGACATCGCGCCGCTGATATTTAGTGCGTTCTGCGGTACGCAGACGGCGAATCGATGGATCGTTCCGCGACGCCTTCGAGGGGAGCGAGAACTTGGAATACGAGCGCGGCGGTGGCAGATCGGGGTCCTGATTTATAGACCCTACGATCGACGCGCGCGCGCGATTGACAAACTGCGCATAGATTTAAGTAGGCCTTACTCGCCATACCTTTAACATCCGCCAACACATTACCCCTAGGATTAATCAACACTATTCCTACCAGCCATTTTCCAGACAGATTTAAGTGTACCGAATATATCCTTACAGAAAAAGAGAACGAAGGAAACGTGTCGATGGATTGATTTATCGATCCGTACGCTGCGAGAAAATCATGAAAAACCTCAGAAGTCACCGCGCCTCAAAGTTCTACGATTTTTCAAAGAAACCACCGACCGGTTATTTAATTGGTCGTGATAGGAACAGTGTTAACTAGGAGTCAAAAATCTCTCACGCGTTTGGATAACGCGTAAAGGACAAATGATACGCCACGCGCTCGTATCTCGTGGGGTAGGTACCCTCGAGCACGGTGTAACGATCACGCCAACGATTCGGTCACGCTAAAAGCGATCGGGCCCGTTGGCGCAATTCGAGGGGGGAGAAGCGGGCGACATACCAGCGAGGGAGGGAAATGCGGTGGGTTTTTTTGCACGTTAAAAACACAGAAACGCGATCACGTCCGTTGTCAGTCGAACGGTTAAGCCGAAATCGATGAAATCCGCCGGTTCTCCAAGGACCGCCTACTTATGGGTCGCAGGAGGGGGGGATGTGATTTTACCGGGACTCTTTGCCCGGAAGTTCTCCCCCTACTTCCTTTTTTCTCTCTCCCTCTTTTTATTTCTTTTTAATAACGCCGTACCTTTAATGGGATTTCTATCCTCGCGGCGAATGAAAATTTTATCTGTCGCCTCGGCCGCCCGGTTTTTTCTCCCGAACTTGCCTTGGTAATCGAGCCCAACCCTGAATAATGCTCGCGACGTCGATAATTCATTTATCGAGTCGATAACTCGAAGCACGGGGTTTGTACTGGCAATAATTTTAGCTAGTTGCATTATGATTTAACCCTCCGCCGACCGGACGCCTTTGGAACGGCTTTTCTTCGAGCGACGCTTTGGAGGTTGGGACGCTGTAGTGGTTCCCTTGTTTATCTCGCGTTGAAAGTGTGCGGGATGTGCATTTTTTTTTATGGATATATATACGAGTAACTTTTTTATGGATTTATGGATATAATACGAGTAGTTATGGATATATATACTCGTGTGTACGCTGTAACTCGTGGAACTGTAATTTTCTGCCAAAATGAACGTGAGTAAGTACGTCGTGGGAAGTGTTATTCTTGTATTATCTTTGTGTTATACCGTATTTTATAAGGTCAGAGGAGGGCGAGTAGATTTAACCGCGGAGCGCTTGGCTATAATAGGGTAGATATTTGATTTGTAATGATATGTAAATCTTGGACAGAATTATAGCCGATTTGGCAGAAAGGGCACGAATAAAATATCCCTTCAAAATTGGCACGAGGCATAGCGAGTTAACTCGGTCCGTGGAGGATTTATATTTCACAGGTTATATATTTGATCCGCGGTCAATGGTTTCTGTCGATTTCCAAAGAAATGAAACGATAATAAACGTTCTCAGATTTTGGCAAATAATGCATTCTCGCGAAATCATGTACGCTACTGGAACCCATTTAAACTTGCAAATAAATTTACCAACGTTCGACGAAACTTTATTTTTGATAAGAGCGACTGTAATATAATCCTACTCGTCGGTGTAATATCAAAGCCATTTCTTCCCCCATTTGTCTGAAACCGTACAATCATTCCTATCTTAGTAAAACAAAAAAAGTTTTCCGAAGATAAAACCATTACTCTCGAGTAAAGCAAATAATTACGGCGGTGCTAGAAAATAATCGACGGATAGATGAGTTAAAGATAAATAAAGTGGTCGTTGATCAGACTCCATATCGCGCGAACTTCTTCCTCCTCGCGTATAATCACCGGCTTCCCCGCTGGCCGAGACGCGAGGTTCCAATTTACAAGGTCGTTTTTGGAGCGAGATGCCTCCCTCGTTCTGGCCGATGGAGGGTAACGAGTCTCGGTCTAGACGAGTTCTCGTTCTGGCCGTAGCTCTAGGCGCATCAATACCGGCCCTTCTATTCCCAGATTGCAAGGAGGGTGACGCAGGAAAGGAGGTCCTCCCGCTGGCGCGACGAGGCCCACGGGGTGGTTTTTTCGGGGTGGAAGGAGAGGGCGGCCTCGATCGCCGGCATTATCTTCCTAAATTGCCCCGGCAGACCAATATCCGCATAAAGGCAGCAGCCGCGCACCCTAAGGTCCCCGTTCAACATTGTGTACGGGGTGACGTCCCACGGAATTACGAAGCCACGCGAAATACACCACCGAAACTTGATCCTCTGGAACTGGAATTTCTTACGGATTTAATACCCTGCCGACACTTTCATCTCGATTTTCGCGTAATATTGTATTCCACGAGGAATTTTCGGAGGGAGCTGTAATTATGAGGAGTTCCTTTGGGCTTGGGGCAAAACGAGGGGATGAAACGTTGCTTTAAGTTACTTTGCGTTAGAAGTGAGAGTATTTACTTTTGTGGCATGAAAATACTTAGGTTGTCGGAGACGAGCTTTGACATAGATGTTTTAGACGCGTAAGACGTGTCTTGACCGAAAATATTAACGGTGTCGTGTTGTTAATAATAAACGCGAATTCTAAGTTTTTATACGTCTTTGGAAAGAGGTTTTCCCGAATCCACGTTTACATAAGGATTTACGAGCTTTTCCCAGCTTTGCTCGCCAAGTATACCGGGGCTGTTTGATCGCTTAATTTGAGGACACCGTGTATATAAGGGGTGGTAGATCCTCGCGAAAGTAACTCCTTGCACCCCTCGGCATCATTATTATTAACGGTCCTCGCGAGAGCGGATGGGGAAGCTGCTGCACCGTCCCACGTTCTACGGCTAACGGATGATATCCTCGGATAATGCTCCATTCTTTGTTGTATAAATAATACGCTTCTGTAGGAACCAACCAGATCTTCAACCGTATCCATTGTTGTCACTGTTCTCTTCCTTTAACAAAAATAATCCCACAATATATCCGAATAGAGTATCATTAGTTGATATAAAATCGATATTCAGTCCAACGTTCTAACTTCAGCTGAAACGTCGATTTAATAACTTCCATATATTTACAAGATTATCGCTAAATTCAAAAAAATTCTCGTCAAAACTTATCCCATAACTCGTTGCCATTACCATTCGACCATTTTTTTTATTTCCTCCGATATATTTTTCAAGGAGAAACTACCGCTCTAACTTTGGATCGTTCTGTTTTCAGGTAAGAGACCGGCGGAATAAAGCGAAAGAGGTCCGGCGTCCTCGAGCGTTCTAAGCTGCGGTAATCGAGAAGAGAGCAGAGCACAACGTTGATCTCCATTCAGGCCGACTGCTCGTTAATGGTTAAACGGATTTCTTTTTAACGAACTTGCATGTGTATTTGGACCACCCTCGTCAGCGGTTTCTCCCCCCCCCCAGCCTCTGGATTTGTCCCCCGCGCCGTTTAAGAGGATCCTCACTTCCGAATCCTATTCTTACCACGTAGTCCGTAATTTAAAGTCCCCAACCGGGGTTCGCATAAAAGCGGCCGGTCAACTCGCCCGGAACTTGGCGAATCGCATGGCGAAATGGCCGCGTTTTTTCTCAGGGCGATGCACGGTGGTTCAACATCCTGATATCGTAAGTACGAATAAAGTACGAAGATGTCCATTGCTTTGTATAAGATTTAGCGTACTCCGATTTTTGAGGCGGCTGGTGATAAATCTAAATTTGACCGCGCATACTATAAGATTATTATAGGGATTAAGATTTTTCAATATTTATTGTCCCGAATTATTTTACTTTATTTTACTCGTAGTTTAATTAAAAAAAATATATATACATGTACCTTATAAGTTGTACATACAGTATTGATTATAAGTAACTATTGAACAAGGGGCGTCACAGTCCCTAAATACAAATACAGAATTCGACACTACTAATATAGATGAACAGAACGGTGCGGTGCAATTTGTTTCGTGTCCATTGCGGAGGCCCTCGTGTCGCGAGGCCCTTAGCGATTGCGACACTCGTGACATTGTAAATTCGCCCCTGGCCCGATGTATGGCGCGAACCGTCCATTTCGTTTTTCGTACTCGATGGAAATTCATGGGACCCGGTATGTCATCGCAGTTAGACAACGTGTAATATCTTCGACGTGCAACCGTGATATATTTCCACACCGAAGATCCTCCCTCGGGATTATCGGCGGCAAAACTTTTATCGTCCACGCCGCGGATTTGTCACGACGAGTTTCCACGCCTATCATTGACCTCCTTCTTCTTCGTGGCCCTCGCGTTGGTCGATCCTTCCCACGCGAGCACCCCGATTATTTTATATAACGATGTAAATGGGGTATAAAGGGAAGACAATGTAAAAGGAGAGATTAGTGGCCACGACTTTTGGAGTGGCACGTTTAAAAATATCTCGCGACACTCCGATTGAAAGTTATCGATTTAAATCTAGCCTATGGTCGACGTGAAACTTATCGACGAGAGCAAGAATTTTCGTTCGAAATTCTAAGCTCGCTCGTGGAGAACGCGTCGCGTCAACTTATGGGATTACGAAATATAGCCGAGGAGAAGTTCAGGAAGCTAGGCGACGCGAGATAAGCTGTTCTGTCTCTTTTCGCGAGGCGGGCTTTACAGTCGCTTTTCGTTCCGAAACGGTCGTTCTTAGTCTCCTCGTCGCAACAGGAGTAGTTCTTTTTTCTCTTCGTCACCAGGTCGCTTCTGCTTTTCTTGGTCACGTGACGAACAATTCTCCCATTTCTTTTCGTCACGAAACAAGTTTCGTTTTCCCTTCTCGTCATCAAACCCAATCGCACGATTAACGGTTCCTCCTTCTCTCGTCACCAGACCACAGCTTTGCCTTCCTTTTTCAGCTGGAGGCCGGTTATTTTTTTGTCCTCTCGTCACCAAAGCTAATAACGCGACAAACGCTCTTTCCTCTTTTTGTCGCGAGACGAGCTTTGCTCGTCCTTCTGGCCACAAAGCGGCCTTTTCCCGCCTCCTCGCAACGGGACTAGCTGTGCTTTTACGAATTGCGGACAAATACCGGCAATTTCCGCGAAAAGGCTCGCGCAATTTTGATTCCAGCGGTGCCGTGGAAATCCGCTTCTCCGCGGGCGTGGATCCGATGCCGGCGGCGGAACAATGCGGCGATCACGCATCAATTTGTCCGTGCAGTCGCACCGAATAACTAGCCCTACGACGGGACGAACCGCCGGCTAATCCTGCATTGTGTCGAGCATCATGGGATTATCGCGTAATACTCCCAGCATCGAGAGGGAAACGCGTCGAAGCCGTGCGAGAGGAAGCAGGGAATGGAAAGGGTTGAGCTTCGCCAGAAAGGTGCGACGTTTCAACGAGCTTTGGAAGATTTCGAAAGCGAAGGAGTCTATTACGAGTAGATTAGTACTTTAGTGGATATATCTGTGAGTCTCATTTTTAATACAAATATGTTCAATTTAGCGTGCGATGTAAATGTGAAGTGCGTCGAAGTCGTGTGAGAGGAAGAAGGCGATGAAAAAGTTGAGCTTCGCTTTGAATTATACTTTCTGATCTTGCGATGTTAATTATTTAGTTACAGATACCTGTGAGTTGTCTTTTCAATATAAAAGCACTAGGGGATAGAAGTTATCGTCAACATTGAGTAGAAAATTGCCCAGCTTTCTCGCGCTTTCGAGTAATCGTGTGCTACTCAAATATTGTACTTGGGACTAATTGCTATTAAAGCCGAAGAAGTTTTGCTGCACTCTTTAAATAGCTTTTTGGTACGCGAGACAAGGTTTTGTTGATCTTCCTCGCGCGAAATGTACTATGCTAAAGAGTTAATGAAAATTCCCTATATTCTGGAGTAGCACAAATTTAGTTTTACGTAATGTTGCCGAGGTTTCTTTCTGGAATATTCCGGAATTAATGAAAAGCACCGTTTGCTTTGGAGACGGGAGCTTTCTGTCCTGGCTGATGCTTCTTTGGCGCGGTGGGGGATAATTGCAGTTTCGGAATTTCTGCCGCGCGTCAAGAAAGACCATCGTTGCTCTTCGTTTTGGAAATGTTCCAGAATGCAGGAATGCTCGTGGAACTTTCGTAAACCGCGAGTACACCGCAGTTTACAGCCATGGAAACATCTAATTTAATGTCCGCCTCTCGAGGATTTTTGTTTAGGAACGTTGGCCGATTCTTAATAGTCTTAATAGTCTACTTAGTTCCTCATATTCCAACTTCCAAACTGTTACCAGAAAATTTTTTCCTCCAAAGAATCGCTAATGTCGTTACTGCCAATTTCGTATTGTTCCCCGTGAATTCTTTCCTCGCATTTTATTCTACAAGTCCCTCCAGACACTTCGAAAAGACGTACAAAATCTGCGAGCACGTTAAAAACTAATCTTATTCCTCGAAGTTTTGATGGCAATTTTCTTGGGTGAAAACCGACATCGTGCAAAGGGTTGAAAGGTCGAGGTCGTGGGAGGACGAGGCTATAATTTGGTCGAAGGTCGACATACGAGCGAATACGAGCCGAAGTGGATTTTTAACAGACATCATTGTTGACGCACCGCCTGGCCCATGCAATAAACAATAGTTCGTAAATCATTCATTCCAAGGCTCCTCATATTTTCCGCTCTTCGGCTTTATTTCTGCCACCGAAACGTCGGCTGGTGACCGATTTACTCTTCCGGCGCATTATACAAACGGAGACGAGTAATTTCCTACTTCTTGCCACGTTTTCTCCTCAACGATGCACCGCGCAAGGAACGTGCATCGCGCGAGCGGCACATAGACATGGTATTCCGTGCTTCATTAAATAGTGGAACGATACATTATTTATGCAAGTAAATATTCACGATGCACCAAACACCATGGCTATACGCCTTTCGCTTTGCACGAGCCTCCGAACTTGCGTTGGCGTAATTAAAAACTAAACCGCAGATCGAGAGTAAATGATTAACGACCGATGCGGCGCATTCGAGGTGCGAAGGAAGGGGGGAGCGGAGACAAAATGGATCCATTAAACGATATTAATTACGTGCGAGGCAGAAAGTTCCTAGGGGCGCATTCAGAGTAACTTGTCCGCGTCTTCCCGCGGCCGTAATTTCGTTGTCGTCGGCAAATATTTGCCCGATATCGCACTCGCGATCTTAATGGCGGCGCGGATTTCTAATTCATTAAGATCCCACTTTGCCCCGCGGCCTGGAAGTTAGTCACAGGGGTAAATACATTAATCCGCGCGTACACCCAATTAAGATTTATGAAAGATTACTACGTCGAGTCGGTGGGCCGATAAGGGGCCGTTAAATAATTCGCGCGGATCGATGGAAAGGATGAAGCGGGAATACGAGGTTTACGACATGACGTCGGAATTATTTCAAATTTCTTCCTGGAACGTAATTTTTGCATTTCTATATCGTCGGTCATGGACCCGGTGACCAACGATGTACCACTTAACGTATTAAATATTCGATATTCCTGTTTTTATCCCAGGTTTATCACCATATCAATACGTTTTGTCGTTGGTCCAATGCACGCTTTGTCTTCGCATCCGGCCGCTCTATCGTTCCGCTTTTTTCACATTTATATCGATCGAGCTCATTCGACATACCTCTGCGTCCTCATCAACGATTCGCAATGCAAATATTGCAAAAGAAACTGTCGTTATTCTTATATGTGCGCTGGTCTTGGAAATTTTGAGGTCGTCATTGCGGTCCGTGGTGCAATTTGGGTTAGCCGGGCCTGGCATAAACGGTCGAGGTGCCGATTGAATGGCTCAAATGAAGTACGGCAGCGTCGAAAACGGGCTCTGATTCAATAATAGCGAACCGCGCAATATGCGCCTCGCTATCGCGTTATCTCGGATAATTACGCATAATACCAGCAGTCATGCTGATAGCTTGACACTGTGCGCGTTATTGCTCCCTTGTCGAGCCACGTGGCCGGCCCTCATCAAGCGCGCTCGTAATCCTTGGTCACCGTAATCGTTCTTCGACGATTCGTCCGGGCTTATCGCAGGATCACGATGACCCGACAGCTTCCCAAAGAAGACTTAGGGATGCCGAACCATTTGTATCGCCTTGATGGAATCGAGTATTACGTCTGTATTGCAATCCAGCTCTTGTATTTCAATACAGCTTTCGAGGAAAGTCTGACGTATTCATCGCCCATAATAAATCTTTCCTTCGTGGATATACCACATTTATCGTGTACTTTGGTTTATTCGGACATTTCTTTGCTTTTTTTCGTCATCGACGGGATATCAAAAAGGTTACATTTTGTTTTATTGGAAATCTTGATCAAAAGCACGGATGAAGGCTTGGACTAAATAGTCGTAGCGGTGGACGTCAAAAATAAAATAAATGTGGGACTCGGTAACCTGATTTTGATGTACGGGCTGACCGCAGATCCAAATCCTCGTGTCTTACAGAGGTTTTCGATTCCTACAGCTCGTCGTGTATCCGTGACGTTCCGATTTCTGTCAAAAACCGACGTCACGTATGCGTGTCACCGATAACATTGCGCCTCGCGTCGTTTTGACGTTAAAGTCAATTCGACGTCAACCGAGAAAATTCCTGGACTATACTCGTCCAGGAGATATATCGTTTAAAATACTTGGTCCAGATCTTTGGACGTTTCCGAAAACGATGTCCTATTTTCCACGAGAGAGCGAAATTATGTTAATGAACATTGAGTTTCCTTGAAGAAGAAATTATTCTCGAGCCGATCTTCGTTTCTCGTCATTCACGATTATCAATTAGCAATGAGCCATCGTTAATAGATCTCCATCCATTTTCTTCCTCGTTGTATTTGACATCAAACCTAAGTAGTGTAACGATAACCGATGTCGTTTAGCATCGCTCTTTGCCACGCGGTCGATCGATACGATTGTTTTTCCGTATCTCGCGTCGAGGAAAAATATCCGCGGAAAAGAATGTCTTCCTTATATTCCGACCAACGAACTCCGCATCTCTTCCACGTGCCAACTGCCCAGCTCAGAGCAATGCCAGGATCGCGATTATCCCTAAAACGTGGATTTGCCGGCAAATATTTTCGAGGATACGCCGCCGACTAATCCGCAGTCGAGCCAGAGGACAATGCCCGGAGAACTCGAAGGAGTCGTAATTCGAGAATGTAATTAAGAAAGATTTCCGGAAAGTCGCCAGTGGAGAAGGCATTAGCCAGATTGAGAGAAAGAAAACGGGGAGCAACTCAGCGAGGAGAAACATCGGCCAGCCGCGTTGGTTCCATTCCCAAAAATTCGATAAACGAACAGATAAATCCCACGCTCTAGGAACGGGATTTATCCGTTCGTTCATCGAATTTTTGGCGCGGATCGTTGAGGCGATTTGGCCGGGGCTCCCTCGTGGCGTTCGCCTTCCTTGCAGCTGAGTTTCGAGAGGTAATGAGTTAATTCGAGATTGAATCTCCGCCTGGAAATTCGAGCCTCGATTCGCTATTTTATCGTTTATCATCTATCGATGCTTTTAGCGGTTTGCGTATCCATGGACGAAGAAAATCTTGCACGAATATCCATACTTTCTTTGGCTTTCAACCTACCAGTCACTTTACAGACATATATAAATGTTCTAAATATATCCTCAAAGCAAAACAAGATAATCTCAGAAAATACTCCATCGACGCTACGATGCTCTACGAGTAACGCTTAGAAATGATTTTCGGCGTATCCTCGGGCATCTTCTCGCCAAGCCTCGATTATGGTCTCGCGCACTCCACTTTGGAGACAACTGCTCTAGGCTGAACGATGTCAATGGTCGTGGCATAAAGCGAGAGGCCAGGGAACGGTTGAAGCGTACAGGTAATGTATTAATGGGATGCAGGAGTACCCGAGTTACCCGAGGTAAGTGTCATTAATCTTTCCGTGGCGCCTCGCGCTAAGTGCCGTCCGTTATAGGCGCACATCGCCGGTTATAAGGCAGAGCTAGTGGAGCCCGACAAAAGTTCCCCCAAGATTGCTCAAACTTTTTACGGATAATTAATGGGGCACCTGGAGATACCGTCGGATGATAGGGAAAGACGCCCGTCGGATGTGTCGCGAAGAAGAAAAAGAGCGGTGTACCGTTAAATTCGTTAAACGAGTGGTCACCGATCGTTAAAACTTGGAATCACGACGGGCGGTAAAGAGCGACCTTCTTCCAGTCGCGAGTTATGATCGACATTTTTTTTTCTTAATTCATTTTCGGTACCGACCGCTAAGGACGTTTGGCCTAGGATCTATAGTTATCTACTGGTGGATTCCGAGTCACCGGGTGATTGAAATTTGGAGGTAGAATTTTTGGGAGTCCGTTCTTCCCACGGCTCGTCGTACACTCCTTATAATCCACAAGGATTCTTGGATAAGAGTCCGCGTTTCAAAGATAAATAAATAACAGTCGTTCGGTTACGATAACGTTCCTTGGATTTTGATACCCATACTCGTCGATTGGAGAAAATTTGGAGAATGTACGCGATACACCGGTTAAACGCACTCGAATGGCAACAATCGCGAACCTGCTTGAATGCATCATGATTCATTCTCAAAGTCCACTATTACTTCGGACACTTTCGACTTTAATACGAATAGTATCAAGATCGATGAAGACATGGAGAATAAAAAATCCTTATGTAGAGTCAAATCCGTAGGTATGCTTTCACGAATATTCTCCGAGGATCGATTTTTCAGCAAACAGATCCTCAAAGCGAGACATCTCGAGATTCGATACAGAGCGATCGGCGGGCCGCCATTGGAGGGGGGCCGCAGAAATTTAAGAGGATCGAGAGGCAGACGCGGGTTTACAGCACCCGGGGTATCGCGTAAAATAATATCGAGGGCACTAAATTCCGCGTCTCGAACGAGTCGCGAACCTTGCTCCGAGGCGGCTCGTATATTCCAACAAACGGGCGAATTTCAGCCTCGATACCGTTACCTTTTATCTCGGCAGTGAAGCTTCGTATTGATACCGACGGTCCCGCCGAGGCGCGGCTGAAAGTACGCCGCCATCTGCGACCCTATTCTTCTAAGCCACCTCCGACTAAATACGGACCTGCCAGCCGCGAACTTTTGCCATTTCGCCGAACCTACAGGATTTAATAAAAGCACCTAGGTGTTTCCCGCAGGATGCTACACCCTAGCGATCCTCTCGTGAACTTCTCCTCCCAGGAAAAGAATCTTGTACGCCGCCCGGGTATTTCGATGTTGTCAAAGATCGGACTTTCGAACGACCAGGAATTTGTGTTCTCGACAGGGAGCAGAGATAATCGATCGACGCTGGATATTGATGTTTCTCGATGTTAGTTTCGTACTTGATATCCCGTCGGCCTTAGGTGTATTCCATCGGATTATAAAAGCTCCAGGATCGTGGAAAAGAGAAGCAGGAATGTCGCGATAGTGAGGATAAATATGAATAAATACGAATGGGTCGTTATGCTAGCAAATGATTCCTTATAAAATGTAGATGTAACGAGATTTCGACTCAACGTTTACGATCATCGTGCATCGCGAGCTTTTCTCGATTTTTGCACAACGCGAGAACCATCATCGGCCAACAGCCGTGAAAATAATGATCTCGTAGGAGGAATCGATGGGATATTTACGGAGAATATTTCCCCTCCTTTCGATTTTCGCGTCTCCATCGCGGGTTTCTTCGAGCGCGCGGAGAATAATGCTGTACATAAAAATGCGCCCTCGTAAAAGTCAATATTGCACGCGTGCAGTACGCATCTCTGCATCACTTTCATTACACCGCGCCGTCGTAAAGGTATACTTCGGCCGAAGGACCGATGAAAAAAACTCTTATTTTATTATGTTACGCGGATGAGCTCTAACGACATGAAATTTCCCCGGAGATCCGCGGAATTTCAAGCGAAAACCCCCTCGTATATTTATCGTCGCGCATAGACATCGATACGATTTATTCGACGCTTCGAATTACGCGGACAAAAACCGATGCCGCCACGGAGCGTACGAGTTTTAATCCAATTTCCCGGAATTAAGGATTTTTTTTACGCAGCTCGGTCATTTCTAAATTACACCAACGCGATAACCATAACGCACTTTGCACTTACCAGAAAATCACTTTGTACATAAAATCTCGGTTGCACGCTCCGCGTAATCTCTCGGCGGTTAGCCGAAAATAAATACAAGGAATAAAATTACATTTCGCCCGCATTCAAAGTAATTCAAATTTCTACATAACGTTCCATCGTCGCTACGTAGAAATATCGCGGTACCTTTTAAATATTTTCATCCGGGAAGAACCTCCGTTATAAAAGGAAAGGGAAAACCGGTTCGTTTCAACGGGAATTTTTCCATCCTCAGTTTTCAATGGAGCCCTGCGTAAAACTCAAGAAAGTATCTCCCGCGAATGCCTTGCGAATCTCGAAATTCTATAGTGCCGTAACGAATCTTTTTCCCCCACTCGATATCCCGCAGAGGGACCAGAGAGCACCGCGATTTACATTCGCAATACCGAGTTGGTTCATTAGTTGTAAAAAGGGGGCCACTCTCGAACATATTGTTCCGCAACTGCGATCGCCGTGCAAATTAGCTTAGTTTGTAATCGAGGCAAAGGCGGTGGCCAGGGGGCAGGGGAGGGGCGGGCGGATGGGGGTTGGGGAGGTTTCATTGGCGAAGTACCGGCGCGGGATCCATAAGGAAAGAGCAGCAGCGATGCCGAACAAAAACGGGGTCGATGGCTCGCGGAAACGACTTTTATTTGGTAGGGAAATCTCGAAAACTGCTTCTGATACATCCGATTAAGCGCCGCCAACGACTCCGCAATAAGATCGTCCAAGGGGTTTCGGTCGGATCTGAAATTCCCGAGGGACTCCGACCCAATTTCCGCCTCGGCTCGACGCGGTTCCATGGACTCGACCGCGAGCGGATCGTTTAATTCGCTTCCCCCCGCCACCGACCGCGGGATTATCGCGTTATTGCTCGAGTTATTTCGGGCTCCTGCTTACGGAAACTTGCTGGAAGCCTCGATTGACCTCCCTTCGTCTACTCCGTCCCTCGCGATCGCCTCTCTACGATTCGCTTTACGGACCTACGCGACTCGCCCGAGATTAATACGCTGTCTTTGCGTAATATCGTTAACCATGGAATCATAGAGCATGACGAACCTCACTTCTTGAGACTACGCAGATATTCGGTTTTTCGAGGATTGCGGCAGCGTATCTTTAACTGCGCTTGGAGCGGTCTTCGGTTCCTGCTCTACGATGCAACCCGACCTTCGACTTTCGCGAAAGTGTTCATACTCAGTATTTCGCAGCTGCACGTCCTTGCCTCGTCTCCCCCTTCGCATCCTCCTTTTTCTCTTTTAACGGCCGAGGACAAACTTGAAAAATTCACGGCGCAGTTAACCCTAGGCCGCGCTTATTATGATTGCGTTCCCTCCGGACGTCCGCGGCTGGCAAACGCGGGAATACACGCGGCCGGCTTAGGAGGTACTGGCAAAAATTAATTTCATTTTTTCGCCTGTGCTGATCGTTTGAACGAGGAGAAAACGCGCCCGTGAACGAGAGAGAGAGAGAAAGAACGAATCGGCATGTGCGATTCTTGAAATGAGTATAATTAACGGTACGAGTAATGAGAGAGAGAGAGGGGGGAAGAAGGAGGACTTGGCCAACGAGGATCATAGAAAGGTTATACACAAAAGGGCGGCTACGAAAGTTAATCGACAACGCGTAGAACAGGTATTATTATATACCGTTATAATACACAGTTCGATGCTTTGATAATAATAATTAACTGTATGCGCATGGCTATATCGGTTTTATTGCGATGCTGTTGCTTTTCTTTTTTAAACTTAATTTTCGGTATCAATCGTTATGGTCGTTTGGCCTTGGTCCTCTTAACTCTCTGAAGGCTGGATTTCTCATTTGGCCTTACCGTAATAATTTATCTCGTATAATTTTACGTTGTGGAAAGGCAGAAATATTTTATGGATTATGCTCACGTTGAGTATCGCTTTAGGTATATCACTCGGTTTTTTAATGGTACCGGATGATACGACTTTGGCAGAGTCGAAAGAAGCGTGGAAAAGAAATACGGAGAATTTAGGATAGATTAGACGAATGTACGCCTTTGCTCGAGGTTCGAGCCGAAGTCTTTATACTGCACTTTAGAAACGAAGAGGAGGAAACTTCTCTCTTCTATTTCTTTTTACACGTCGTGAATATCCTTGAGATTTCAAACTCGATTACGATTCAGCCCGGGATTCTTGAGTCGAAGTCATCGCGCCACGTGTTTGAAACGAAGAAATGGAAGCAGCTTTCTGATTCCATTTTACACTTCGAGAATATCTTTACAATTTTAAGCTCGATTATGATCCGACCGAAGAAAAAGTTAAAGTTCCAGCGTTTGCGAGCGAATTGCAAACGTTCCTTTGCGTTTCTCTTTATGCTCCAAGATTATATTTGCAATTTTGAATTACTTTGCGACCCAAATCGCGTTTCATTGAATTACAAATGGCGGTTGAAATTTGCGTTTTTTATCGTAAGGATCTGGTGAAGCTGCGCTGCGACACGCGTATCGTTCAATTCAACGGCGGTTAAGTTCCTTTGAGCCTCGTTTGCCTTTGTCTCGAGCTGAAGCACGTGCTTCACTAAATTCGCGTTAAAAGAAGAGGTTGCAAGAGTTCGTTAGGCAATTCTCTATTATCCGCGGCTTCAGAGAGCCGCTTGTGAAGAAATTCAACCTCTTACGATCGTAGGGCGTCCTTCCATGAATACTTTACTTAATACTTACCGGAATTGATTTCGAAGGAAGAAAATGCATCGCTTCTCTTCCGTCAAACATTATTACATTATACTTACGAATTTTTTAAATACCGCTCAAGTCTGAAAATATAATGATCCGACGTAATTTAAACTACGATCGTGAATAGTTCAGAATGGCTCATTTAAAATCAATGCTTTTCTTGTTTACACGGAATTCTATCTTAAAGTTAGAAACGGAAAAATTATTTTCAATAATGTTCTCAAAATATGCCTGGCATTTGAAAGACTTAATCGATCGAAGGGATGTATAAAAATAAAATATTCGATAGAACCAATACGTTTAAACAAATCGAATAATGCATTTCTCTAATGTTTTCCATTAAATCCAGTGCTTCAAAAAGCATACCAAAATCTAAAGTGTCTATGCTAGCGTCTGTATCAAAAAATCAAGCGATCAAACTCACATGCCCAGCAGTTATCGGACAAAAGCCCTTTATGGAGTTTTCAACGAGCTTGTTTTATGCTTGAAAACACATTCGGCCATAACTTCCACCGTGCCAGATCTCGAATCACGATGTTTGTTGAGTTACACTCGGATAACGGATTGTGTGTTGGCATGCCCATTTGAATGGAAACCAAGGAGCGAACTAACATTTGCGGTGCGCACCGGAGAGTTTCCGGCTCGTTCGCATTTCTCACTGCTGAGAATTCCCACGGTTATCTTTATGGCGCTGGTCCTTCGGTTTTTCTTTCTTCTTCAAATAACAGGAGCTTAATTGCCAGTGGACCCATTAACCGCTTCACGTTTAAGAATAATATCGGTCTTGCGATAACTACTCGCGAAACGTAATAATATTTATATTTTCTCTTACGATTGGACCTCTTTGTTATATTTTGTCGTACACTACCTTTTAATTCCAACGTTTTTGCATAATAATCGTTATTGATGCTATCGTCGTTCTTGCCACGATCGAATTATGTATTATCGATATAATCCAAATCGATCCAGCGATACGTGATAATTCGCGAATGAGCAACAAATTTGGCGGTTCTTTCCCCGAGCGTCAGAGGAGAACTTTATTAAACATATCGAGCGATATTCATTGCGCGTGGTCGATTATGCCGGGAGCAAATAATTTACGGAGGAAAAGTCGGCATCGGTTAGAGGGCCGATATACCGCGAAATTGTCCCCAATTTTCGAATTTAACCAACCGACCAGGTGCGTTCAATTTGAGTTATTTCGACTCAGCGCGTTGACGCGTAAATTCGCACGTACATGCTCCAGTGTAATGGATTGGGTGTACCTCGGACAAACGCAAATATGCGTGCAAATATGACCGGCTTTGTAACGGAAGTGTAAGCCGAGCGACGCTTTGTCGTGCGATGGCCTGGCTGTTAATTTTCTCTTGAATTACGTGGTAACAAGTAGGTTCTATTAATTGAAGCTTCTAAAGATGTCCATTATTCGATACTGACAAGACTCTATTGATTAATAAATCAGTGTATTTTATTAAGCGTACATACATTTTGGTATGTGGCTTTCATACGTGGTATATATCTACACGTCCAAAATCGCGTATGACGAATCGATTGAAATTATTAACATAATATAATATAAAATAGTATAAAATATTTCTATCATAAATCACACAATATCGAAAATCGTTATGTTACGTATGATACAAAACTTGTATTCTCCTAGATCGTCAATTACACGAATACCTAAGCTCGCATCTTCCTCCACGCCCAGTCTTACGATTTCAAGACGAGATTTCCTAAAGATACATCCAAGGAGGTGGAATAATAAAAGGTTGGTTATTTTTCTTTGGCGTTCGAAGAGTCTTGGCCCGTTTGGTCCCTTCGACCCTCCTTTAAAGGAGATTTCCGCCACGAGTGCTTTATCGGATATTGAGATGGATTTGGCGCGTTCCTTTTCAATTTTCTCCCGGAATTTACTTACCTTAAAACTTTGCTAAAAGGAGGAGAGATCCGGCTGCAAAGTGTCTCGGCGTGTGCGATGTACTCGAGTTTTTCCAGGAGTTACTGCCAGGTTATCGAGGCACGTGTTGCCAAGACACCCTCGAAGCGCCGTTAGATACACGCCCCGGCCTTGAATCGAATAAATTCACTTTCAGCTCGATAATAAGCCGATGCAGGCGAAACCGTTCGCAGAATGGCGTGTACGATATATATAATATCGGAGCGTACGAGAGTTTTGTACGTAAGGAAAATGTGGATTTTTAGGTCGCTCAGCCAGTGCACGGTATACGCCCCGTCGTTAAATCGAATAAATTCAGTTTTACCTCGATAATAAGCCGTTACGAGCGAAACCATTGCAAGAATGGGCTACGAAATATATAATACCGAAGCATATGAAAACGGTATACATAAGTAAAATACGAATCTTGAGGCTGCTTAACCGGTGCAAGAGCCCTCGGCTAAAAGGGGCTGGTAAATGATCCTACCGTTTCTGATATATTCGATTATATTTTTCTCCAATCTCGTTGAAATTATTTTCTAAACTTTCTTAGTACCGTAACTATATTCTCTATCTTCCAGTGGGACTCAAAGATAAATTTCCTTTTCTCAGAACTTAGCCCTGATTTAGTCTGTATCTCGATCGATCACGCGTCAAAGGTATAAAAAATATTTGATAGTTATTAACACTCAACCTTACACATTTTTTGAGACCCCTTTATTACTGCCGTTACAGCTAAACATCGGTTTGAGAACCGTATACATTATTTGAGAATACACCGTGTACGCGCGTAGCCGAGGGTTCATCGTACACCAGCGGATTTGACTCGAACGAGGACAGTCACGTCGACAGATTTTCGCGTATTTCGGGCATGCCTAATTACCGAATCGCCGTTATGGCGACTCAGGTAATTATCTCCACGCGCTGCTGACTGTGGGTACAATTAAGCCGCGTTTAGATACGGCCCGATCATTTCAGCCCTGCGGCCTGGGCCAGGCTCGAATATTAAGCTAACCATTCATTGCCATTATTCGCTCTTTGATATCTTACGCGTAATAATGGTCCGCGATGGCACCGCCGCCGGATTACGACCGTGCATTATTTGCATTTCAAATCCGTTTCGCGCGTCCAGATGTACAGCTTATTACATTCCGATTATCCGCCTAACTGCCTCACTATGCTGTCCAACGTCACTACTCGCGGATAATCGTTGCTCGCTTATTCTCTAGTGACCTGCGCTTTTTAATCGTTTTTATCAATCCTTATGCGTTTCTCTCGAGGTCTGGTTCGACGGCTAATCGATCTATCGCTCGATTATTAAATTAATTTTACCCATCGGTAGGAGAAAGAATTTATTCTGTTCCGGAGCAAAGCGATACTTTGTTAATAAAGCGACGTTTCGACTCAGCGTGCGGAATTCATCGCATATTTGAAACGTACAAAGGCCAGCGGCACTCTGCAGTGATCCGTAACCAAGTGATCAAAGATTCCTTTTACCGATATATCGTTTCAAATAGAATTTGTACAAGCCAAATATATTTGATACGTACAAAGGGCAGCGGCGGTCTGCGGTGATCTGTAACCGAATGATCAAAGAATCGAATGATCGGCATGTGGACTCCGCACGCCGAGTCGAAACGTCGCTTTATTAACAAAGTATCGCTTTGCTCCGAAACCGAATAATTCTTCCTCCTACCGATTGTTAAGCCAAGAGGAGCAATCAAAAATACCTCAGCCCAAAATTAATTTTAACATCGAATTATTTTTTTCACCGATAACTGTTTTTATACACGGTCAGAATCTCGTGTGATTATCCACGTTATACATTTTTATAGCATATTTTTATAGCGATGAAAGCCTCGATTTATCGGTAGCTTCTTTGACCAACGCTTAGACATGTCGCGCGTAGCTTCCAACGACGTTTAATCTCGGTTACCTCGCTCGATTCTCCTCCCTCGTCCTTTGCCTATTTTCATGGTGGAAACGTCCCGCGAGCTTACCGCCGCGCTTTTCCCTACATTCGAGACGGCGATCCGACGTAATTCTTTTCCTCGCTTTCCGGTTCGCGCACGCCGCAACCGTTTTCATTTACCTTCCCTTCCACTTTCCCCATCGTCCTCCTCTCCGGCTTAATTTGCGGTAGTGTTACTCAAAGTGTACGAGCCGCGTTAAAGCTATGGCAGAGGATAGACGGGCAATTTTTGACCCGGCAGAGGGAGTTTTTTTTAACTCGCCTCGTCGCAGCTCCCCGAGCTGCGGAGGGAAAACGGTCTGTCAGCGCTTAATATGCCCGACTGCCGCTGCCTTTTGTACGTGTCACATATATTTAGCTCGTAGAAATTCTATCCCAAACGATATATCGGTGACACGAATCTTTGATCATTCGGTTACAGATCACCGCAGACTCCCGCTGGCCTTTACACGTGTCAAATATATTTGGCTCGTACAATTTCTATTTGAAACGATATATCGGTAGAACGAATCTTTCATCGTTTAGTTACAGATTATACGTGTATCGCGGGCTCTCGTTCACTTCCACGCTGTAGCAATGTTGCTGTATTTAACATGCGTTACATATGGAAATAAACATAGCTTTACGAGGTAGTTATGGAACAGATAGTAAGCCATATTTACTACTGATCCTTGAATAAATAGTAAGATTCTTATTTACAGTTGTTCTTAAAACGAACAAAACATTCCACTTTGGGCCGGTTTAAACAATTTCCAGCTCCGGCTTGGTGTCAGTCCGCGTATCTATTCTGCTTTACAATTACTTTCACGTCTGCCCGCGAGTTCCTCGCTTACTAATTCCACAGCGCGGAGAAGCCGCGCATTATTTGTTCGTATGTTTTCAGATGGGGGAGGATGAAGGGAAAAAAAAGGGATTTCTGTAAGAGACCGATGACAGGACCGGTAATGCGGTAAATGCAGTCTCTGTTTGCCGATCGCAACGAGGCGGTTTTTTTTTCCTCGCGCCAAATCCCTTCGGCGCACGTAGCCCCGTCACTAACGATCGCAGCTTTTAATCAAACAAAACGTCCGGCTTGACATACGCGTAAACAGAGGGCGCCGAATAAATCGCCGGGAAATAAACGCCGCCTACCGAAATATAGCCGTGCCTTCTGACCCGCTTCCCCAATCCGTCTTTCCCCCTTTTTTTCACTCTGTCCACAAACCTACCCTCGTCGCTTGTCGCGGATGGAAAAATCATCCCCGCCCGAAGTCCTGAGCTTTTTCGCGTTGGAAACGAAGCTTCGACGGGCCGAAGTTTTCTCGGGGGTCCTGGGAATGGAGCGGGAGAGTGGATTTGACCGCCAGGAGACAGTAGCGATGGAAGGATATCTCGAGTGAAAAGTCGATAGTCGTAACATTTGCAGGCGAATACGTTGCGTCAGGACTGCAGAGCGTAGCGTCTCTACCTTTGGTCGTATTGCGTTTGATCGGTTTTACTCCAACGAATTGTCTGCCAATGGTGGCAACTTTTAGCAAAACATTGTTGTATCTTTATATTTATAATGCTTGCAGATTTGCAATGGTAATTACATAGAATATTTAGATAAGATACTGCTGTTAACCAACCCTGCTAGTATCCTAAGAATTAAGGAGTACACGGTACGCTCTTCTCACTCTCGCGTATACATCCAATCTGCTCCATTTCCAACACTCTCACTATTCCATTCGCCTTGACTCTCTCAATCCCTCGATCCTTCTCTATAGACACTTTGCCCTTTCCCACTGTACCCTCTTCTCCCCATCCCTATCCCCGAATTGGAGTCCGCTTTCCTTCTTCGCGGAAAACGACGATGTCACGGCCTCCTGATGCTTGAGTAGCGTGAAGGGAGGGGGAGGGGGAAGAAGTCCGAGGGCAGGGGGGAGGGGGGAAGGTTAAGGGAGCGCGACGATGGTTTCGTGGGAACGATGCACCCGGGTTGGTCGAAACAAAGCCGCAAACCTCGGCGACCGCGAAACTTAACACCGCGGCGCGGGATGCGGACGCGAAAAAGAGGCGAGGAGTGGGAGGGGGGAGGGGGGAGGAGAGGAGTTCCGAGGGTAGAAAGCCAAGGGCTGAGGAGGAGGAGGAGGAGGAAGGGTGGAGCGTGTAAACGCGGGGCAAAAAAGCGTGGCAAGGGGCGCGAAGGGGAAGGGAAGGTGGAAGCCCGGGTAACCGGTTCGATGCGCCGCGGGCATTTTTCGGCCAGGTTATTCCTGGGATAGGCCGATGGCCATTTTGGTGCTACATCATTTCGCCGCTTTATAACGCAACGGAAATTCTTATCCTTAAGATGGATTTCGGTTGCTTTGATATTTACGCACGTGGGGAAAGTTTTCGTCGTTCGCGTATTGGCACGAGGGGTGTGTCCATTGACGACTAATTGGATCGAGGGAAAATATTGAGCGTTGTACGCTTTTTTTGTACGTACCTCTAAGCGTGGCCTCGCGTATAGATGTAGTTGATAAAGCGACAGCGTGGAAAACAAAATCAGATCATCGGGTAGTTGCATCGCGACTCCAGCCCGGGAACTTTGCTTTCTGGGCGACCGCTCTACCTGAAAAAATTTACGATGAGATTTGTTCGGCAAAAATAATTGGATTTCTGGACAACGGGACTTTTATAAATTTAGAATAGTACGGGGAATCCATCGTTGAAAAGAACGGGTATATTCGTACGAAAATGATTTTTATGGTATACGCGCCGTTTCTCCAACATTAAGCTCGGTTAATGTATTATTCCTGAAAACAAAATTTTGGGTGCACCGTATCGGCAGAATTGGAAAAAGCCGTAGGGCGGAAAAACCCTAATTGACGTAGTCAAAAAGCCATCGGCCTGGGCAAAATTATAATTACGCTCGGCGGACAGCGTAATCGCGTTTACCTCCGAAACTCGTTCGCAAAAATCGACGTTGTTTAACCCGCGCAATTTAACGAGCCGCGATATAATTATCGTTCCAAAATCGCGGGATGAGAAGTGAGCGAAAAAATCGTTGGGCGAGGGAAAGCGAGGGGCTAAAACGGCGGAAATTTCGGGAAAAATTAACCACGCGATTTTTCTTTTACCTCGGCGAGAAAATTGTAGGAACGCGGATATCGTGCTAACATTTTTTTAGTTTTTAGTACAGTTTTGATGGTATTTTTTTTATCATGAATATTTCGTTATATTTTGAACAATGAAGATTAAGATCCAAAAATTAATATAGGTGTACGTTCTTTGCCGTTAATCTCTTCGCATACGATTCGTTCCTCTGCGTGGGAACCTTATCGATATTTACGATAAAACCGCAAGTACAAGTGCTTAGCTCCTCACTTCGAAGAGGACGTCGCAGAAGCGGTTAAAACGTGACATAGACGAATATACGGGGCTCCCGATTGAAAAGATAATAAACGTTTGGTACAAACTTCGGAGAGCCAGGCGACCATCTTTATTTCATGCCAAAGTGATTATGCCCGACGAGCAGGTGGGCAGATCGCTTATCCTTTTTTTCTGCAGCCGTCAATAAAAGCGATTTTTTTTACGACTCGGCTGGCCCATAAAGAAGACACGTTAATTCACTCGACAGGAAATCTCTTTTATGCCTCGCTTAATTTTACTACCGTTCGAACGTTACGCCCGGGATATCGAGTCGATCGTTCATTTTAACCTTCTGGAACTCGAATTTTTCACTGGATTTTCACGCACCGCTGCCTTGTGCGATTTCGTATCGCGCGAGGAAAGAGGGTAATGAATATAATTAATAACCGTTCTGTTCGAAAATCGCAAGGTGCTTTGATTTACGATTGTCTATCGATCTTTTCAACTTAAGTAACTATAAAACGATTCGATCGCTAGTGTCGATGAAACGTGTTCTGAAGTTTTATACATTTTATTAACTGCCTTGTTCTTTTCTATTTTTATTAATTATTTTTATCAATGTTTTTGTATACATCGTCTTATCTTCAATGTTTTATAATGAATATAATAATAATAATTTACATTTAGGTCGAGAAGTAATAAAGGGGTGTTTGGCATTTTTGGAAAAGCGATATCGCGGGTACGAGAGCAAATTCTCTGCGGTCCTCCTATTAACGCTCCGACCGTATAAATACTACTCGATAAACGACGAAACGAACGATTCGCGTATAGCAAATTTTCGTAAAATTTTGGCAAATAGAATTTCGCTAAATGAGGTAATTAATACGATTTCAACAGGCTCGTCTCTCCGAACGTGATAGGGTTAAACGCAACCGTGGGCCGCGACCGATCATAGAATTTCTCTTCTAAATATTTACGATATAAACAGTAAACCGCATTTAAACGGAGTGCGTTTCGATTATTTCCGCAATAGGTATTCGGTATAATGTAGAATTAGCCGGAAGGAGCGCAAACTTTTGTTATTGACATTGATCGGATATATCTGTTCTTGATTCACGAATTTCGCAGGCGCTTATCGGTGACGGTAATTCGACTATTTAAATTAGAACCCAAGGTGGTCGATTTTTAATAATAGCAAACGCACAGTAGCCTTCGCAACGATCGAATTTAATAAAACCGAAATTCGAAAGCGAGAATATTCGTCCACGTTTCCTTTTTATACGAATCCAAGGATATGGGCGAACCGAATAAACGTCGAGCATACGAAGGAGAAATACATACAACAACGTGTCAAGATAAAATCAACGTTTATTCGTATTTCATGCTGGTACAAATCGAGTCATAAGAGCGAGATGCGCGCAACATTTAATGCCGCAATTTTATACAGTCCACAATAACGCGCATGTCCCTCGCGATCGCGTGCAAATTCGTGTAGTCGAGAACGGAAATGCATTCCGGAGATCGACGAATTCTCGGCGCGGCCGGGGCAATAATTTCTTCATCAAAATTCGCCGACATAATTCGCGCCAACAATCGGCGCCCTTCAAATCCAGAATACACGTTCGTACGAATTTCACGTCCGGCTCTCCCTCGCTCGCGTCTCTCCTTCCGGCTCGGGGAGGGGAAGAAAAATGTACGCCAGAGATTTAAAAATGTATGCCCGCCTAATTACCAAAGTGAAACATGGCCCGCCCCTTCTGCGCATAAATCTGCACGCGATAAAGCCTGAAATGTAAAATAGCAGTGAATTTGCGGGACGCGAGATCTTACCGCGGTACAATTGCTCCCCATATGATACTCGAGGCGATGCATTAAAATCAAGAGGCGTCTCGAAAATATTCCGTGCAACGATTCCTAGCGGACGCTCCAAAAGCCAAGTTGATTTGTGCTCGGAATTATAAGAACCGATCGATCGCAGGGCTAATGACGGGGAAGTGTACGAGCGCTCGAAGCCAGCGATCGATCCTGGAAGAAGCATCGATCCAGGTCGGCTTTTGACCCGAAGCTACCGATCGGTAACAGGATAATCCAAGCATTAGATGGCGGGCCCGCATACGCGTGGACACCGCTGGGGAATTGTTCGGTGGTCGCGGCAGGCCGAGCGCTTAGTTAAACGCGCTTACCGGTTAATTGGATCTCGATCGAGCGTAGGAAGTCGCGTTTACGTTTCTGTCACGGCCTACATCGTCATCCACGTTTATCTTCCTCGATCGTGACACTTTTTGTATCGTCGGATAGTTACGTTTCGTTTCAACGATGTGTCGCATAAAAATATTCGGGGACCAGCTTCTTCGACTTTCAACATCCGACGCTATGACTCTCCACGTGGAATACTTTTAATTCTGAAATCAAACGCCGTGCTTTAGGAGAATCTAGAAATTTGGAGAGAGGGATCTGTCGTGAGAGAGTCTAGATTACGGAGGCTTATCAGCAGCCTGTTTTCTTTTTTTTTTTTTCTAAATCGGCAGCTTCAAATTCGAGAATCGAAGAGCGTCCCCTCGAGACATCGTTCTTCCGTTCGTATCTTCTTCCAGACGCCGATTCGATGGCGAACCGCGGCAGGGCCAAAGGCCGATACGAATCCAATGACGCGCTCCAGATGGCCAGAAACTTTCCGCAGCGCGCCTCTCCGCGCCGATTTGCATATCGCGCGCTCGACGTTTACGATTTGATCCGGCAAAGTGCGTCGTAGCGGCGCAGCGCACGTCGGATAATCGCTGGCAATAATCGTGGCGGTAACGATACCTGGAATTCCGGATCGTTCGAGGAAGCAAGGGGAAAATCTCGATAAACCCCAGAAGCCGCGGCGACAAAGCTTAATGGAGACCGATGGCCAATGTTCGCGCGGTATCGTACGTTTGCTTTCGTGAAACGAAAATTGCCGCGAGATAAAAAAATAATCAAACTTCGTGGAGAATTATTCGTTCCCGGGCACGCGATCCTCGTTATGCAAGGGGAACGCGTCTAATGCGTGCGTGAATGCATTGCTCAGCAGGGATGTCGGCCGACAGGTGAGAGAGAAGCCAGGGATTCTTGACTTGGCTCGGGAAAAAGTAGAAAGTCGGTATAAAAAAAACGAAGTAACGCGGATTAGATTACGTTAATATGTTTATGGTTATGCTTATGGGTTTTTATTCAAGAATATACTAATCGTTGAATTCGTTTTACTGCTTCTCATCTCTTCGTTTTGTTTGCCCTTTCCATTTCCTATGATTAGTAAAAAAATGTTTCTCAGGCTTTGACGAGGAATTTCCCGATATTTCTCTCTCCGCGATCGCCAGTTGGACGTTACGGAAGAGTTTACGCTGCGCCTCTGACGCGGCGATAACGAGCGGTACGTTTTGCTTTGGATTAGGTTTCGGGCTCCAGGTGCTGTTAAGACGGCGCAGCATGACGCGCAATGTAAAAAGGGCGGCAGCGGGCAATGCTTGTCCTAGCATCACCGAGATCACGTGTAATTCCTTGAGACAACATACATATATCGCTTTTATATTATTGCGCCTCGTGTGATAATTTAAGCGACCTTCCAAAGACTTCTAAGCATCCCTAAAGTTTTATCACTTCTGTCCCTTGCAATTTCAGAAGTGGGGTAACAAACCGTTCGCTTTTTTCAATACAGTTCGAATGGTCCGATCTCACCGCTTTACTTCGCGGTTTCGTCGACCCGAATCGCCGCCAGCGAGAGCGGTCGACGTTCGATCCCCAAAGAGGACAACGCGAACTTTCTTTTCCCGGTTGATCGGAGTCCGCCGCAAAATTGATCATCGCGGCAAAACAGCCGGCGGATCGTTCCTATTCTCCGATATGCGCCACGATGAATATCGTTCTTGCGGCGGCGGTAAGAAAGGAGCCCTCTGCATGTTTGGCCGATAGCTTTCTTGCCGGCCCCTGCTGGAATCGACTTTTTGCCGGATTTCATGCTCGAGGCGCGCCCTTCGGTTTATTACGTGCACCAACTTGCGAGAATCGGTTGCGCCTCAGTGGCATTAAGAGAACTACGGCCACGTAGAGCAGTGGTCGTCAACCAACGGCTCTCGTGGTAATCTGGCTGATTTTAAAAAATATGAAAGAACTTCGATTTCAGGCCGAAAGAAGTACGGACTGCAAATATTCTCCGTTTCCAGAGGCAACGGTAATATCGCGATACAGAAAAACATTCTCAGCAATTAAGGTAAAAACCTGAAAGAACATCGAAGCCGACTAACTCCTTGGCGTGCAACGCTCGAGATCAACCTTCTCCTTTGAAACCTCGTCAAGATCTGGCGCTAAGTACCACCTGACCAGAGACTCGTGCTCTAATTCCAAATCGATCGGTTATAGAGGTATAAACGAAGAGTAAGTATGTTACGCTCGTTGTAATTCCAAGTCGAACGGATACAAAAGTAGGAACGAAGAACGCGTTACGCTTGCTCTGATTCCACGTCGATCGGATCTAAAAGTATATCGAAAAGTACGTTACGGGACGTAACGTTATTCGTCGTGAGTGCGGGTCTTGATTGCACCGCCGAGTCATTGACAGCCCCGGAAATTTATAGGGCCCGGAACGATGGAATATTTTTTCTCACCGCCGGATAAATGGGTCAGCCGTGTCCATTAATCCGTTTTTGCTGGAACATTCGCGCGTACCAGTTTTATACTGGGGAGATTTACAGCTCGTTCCTGGATTGCCCTATCCGGCGAGCATTAGGGCACGGAAAGCTCTACCGGACTGTCGTACGTAAGTACGACGATGGCCGAAGAAAGGAGGTCGGTTGTAAAGTCGCTGTAAGGAAATGAGAGATGGCGATGTTCGAAAGAATATGCTTTACGATATACCGCGATATAACTGGATGGCCGTAAAGGAGCTTCCAAGCGATTCGCTTTTGTTTTACGAACGGTACTACGTGGATTTCGCAATATTATTAAGCCTTTATAATCTACGCGTACTTTTATCGCGTTCCATATTCTTTATATCTTTGCGTATTCCTTTGCTCTTTTTCCGGTTTAAGGAGGATCGACGCGAGAAACATGTTTTTATTAAACCACCGGTGTATGTTTAAATTGACGGATTTTTTTCCGGTAAGCGATATTGAAAACTAAGGAAAGCGCGTTTAATTTGTGTAAAGCGTAATCCGCTTATAAGTAAAATTCTCGGAGTACTTTGGCTTAACGGAGTTCGGATAAGCTTCCGAACTTTACAGCCGGCAAAACTGCATTTCAAGTTGCTGGGAAAGGAAGTCGGAGGTGATAAATTTCGTATTTAAAATATCGCAACAAAATGCGAGAAACGAGATATACGGTATAACGTTTAATTTAATTTTCGGCTTTAACGCGATCGTTCAAATTCAAATCGTTTATTCGTATACATATCATTAAAGTCACGATGTACGTAATGCGTAAAGAGATCGATTTAAATGTTTTGGTGCATTAATCTTCCGTACGTTCCTCCGATCTCGATTTCAGTTACCGATATAATCGGTACGTTGGTAAAATATCGTTCGTAAATGTCGAAAACGCGGCAAACCTTCGATAGGAATTTTATTTCATTTACGACGTCAACCATTAATGTTATTTGATCCGCTCCACGATACGCGTATTACACGAGAAAATCGAGAAACGCGCGGCCGAAGTTCGTACTAATAATCGGATTGTAAACACCGACGCTTTTCCGTACTCTATTCCACGCATTAAAATCCGCCGGCACATTTTTCTGACGCAAATCAAAAACGACTTAACGGGGACACTAAAGAGACATTTATACATATTTAATTTTACACCCATTACTCAGTGCCCTGCGCAGTCTCCCAGCCACGCATTTTTACACACGCATACTCACACATAGACTTTCATACGTCCCAGGGCCCACGACCCTCTAAATTCCTATGCACTTTGTAGAAACGAAAACTGCATTCCTCGCAGATCACTCGCATCCTACACTCGCCAACTCCGATCCTTACTCGTACAGAAAAATGAATTTAATCGTATAATAGCGAATTTTGAGTATAAAATTCTTATCGTCGGGCAGGTCAATCGAGGTCGATACTCTGTCGAGCGGCCGCAAAGAATCTTACTGTAAGAATCTCCAAAGGAAACCGCCCTTGGCCCATAGGAGTCGGGCAGTGGAGGGGACAGTAGGCGTCGCTCCCCCCCGTAAGATTATTTGCATGCAAAGAGCTTGTTACCCGGCGGGTAATTTCGCCAAAGTTTTATCGAGCTCGGATGTCCCGGTGTTGTCGGCCGTGATCCTCCACGCCGGTAATAATGTCGGCACCATACGACAGTCGCGACGTAATTAAAGAGAGACGCCGCGCGAACGTTTTCCGCTCGCTGCCCACGCGGCTGCCATTAAGGCTTCTCTTTTTTTCGCCAGCTGACGCTCCCTCATTGCGGATACGTCCGGATGGGGATACCCACGTCGTGCCCACTTTGTGCACCGTGCGCCCTTCCAGGCCGGCACGTCCGACCTCTCCGCCCTTTCATTGCCACGGAATGTCGAGCTAATTTCCGTTTAGCGCCAGGAAAAGTGCCCGCGACGGATCCCTTCCTTTCTTCGAGTATCCGGAGGGAGGACGCTTTCTCGCGGCAAGCCCGCAAAGGGTCGGTCAATTTGTCCGTACAATGTCTACTTTGTGTATAAGTTGAGAGGATAGCTCGGTGCGTAGGAAATGTGAGTACTACTGTTATAATATATGTACGTAATTGATTTTTATAAGGCTTTATTCGTAGACATATTCGAACTACGGGTATTTATTTGGCGAATTTGAAAAAATCCCCATCTACTCGAGATACGAAATGACGTGGAGTAAGACCGCACTTTTGCACGACGTACCTTTAACGTACACAGTAAAGATATGCAAAAGAAATATTGACACGCGGCCGGTTCATAGTAGCCGCCGAAGTGGGTTCGCGTAACTCAAAGTCGAGTGACAGCCCGTTAAAGTTCATTCGTGAGTGGGGAGGATTAATTAGAACGGTAAATTCATGCCTTTTCGTATCTTGGAGGATGTGTAAACTTGCTTTCCAACCGGAGACGGTGTTTAACCCCAGGATCGCTCTCGCCGTGTTTGACTGGCTTTTATCGGAAGTTAATTAAGGTAGATTTGTGCCCCCGCTGAAATGGCTGTATAAGAGAAAATACTATTCGAAAGGAGAAGTATAAGTTCTGCTCCTCTTATAGCGAAAAGAAAAAGAAGAAAACGAAGGAAGCGAGAACCGAATAAACGTCATCGAGCGATGAGTAATAAACGTCGTTAATTATTTCTCCATCACGGCGTCAAGCTATAATTCTCTGAGTATTTTTCCTCTTTCTTCCAAATCACTTTCTCCAAAGCACCGCCAAACGAGCCCATTTTGATCCTCGCAAAAGGGGGGGGGGGGGGGATTAAAGCTCTTGAGAGAAACACACGGTGGAGGCCGCAGCGGTGTTCAGGGCTCCCCTCTACATTCGAGTTCATTTACTCGAAACTCATGGCGCTATAAGAATGATCTATGCCCCCGTAATACTCGTGCCAAGGTAACGATCAAATAATAGTGATTTATACTAACGGTCCGCCGTGTTTGCATCCGCAGGCCGGTAATGCACAATTTGTAAACGCATTACTCGCAGCAGCGTGGACGGTTGCGGATTTTTCCAGGATGGGCCGCGCCATCGAGTCGTGCCGAGGGTAATTTTTATCGGCGCATTTCGGCCGCGATAAACGTAAAACCTCGCCTTGGCCTTTTAGCCGGCGGAATCGGCCTTTTGGAGGAGAGCATCGCTCGAGGAGGAGGCTACGCTGTGCGAACAAGGCGCGTACTACTCTGGGTAGTCGACAATGAAGGTAGAAAAATGTTGCATCGCGGCGATGAGGTCTTGAGAGGGCACCGTTTCGTTATTTTCCTCGTTTAAGTTTCAACCGGCCATTTCTAAGCTCGTCTATGGCATTTTCCGCTACGAGCTTATTATTTTTAACCATCCAGAGGTTCTTCGAAGGGTACTAAACATAGCTTTCTATTATTTCTTCCCACGTGCAATCGAAACGATAAAACGGTGATTCTAGGTATGAATTTTCTATGCGTACATTAATAAACCGACGGAAGAATATGATGGTTCAAAAATCCGTCACTCGAAAGACGAACGAGAAAGCTTCAGGTCCAATGCTGAAATCGTAACTCCCTTAATTTTTCTGAAAAATATCAAGAATACGATGAAAAAGAATTGTTATCGAAGCTCTTTTCAGATTTCTCATTGTTCGTAGATAGAGGATCTGCGGGAGCCGAAATGTCCGCTAGAGTCATAACGTTTCTTATCGTCCGGCATCGAATTTATTTTCTCGTCGACCACGGCGATTTAATTAGAAATATGGCATTTAATGGAGCGCCGCAGGTTTCCTCGGTTAATCAAATCCCCGCTGGGAACCGAGTAATATCGGCAACGAGCGGGCTGCCTCTGGAAATTGGCCCGATCTAAATATCGAGTTGCGCGGAACGTTCGTGTCGATTTTGAAAGAAACCTCGAGGACAGCGCGTTTAAGTTAATTCGCATTTATTAAATGATATAAGCACTATTTTATTCCACGGCTATATTCTTCTTAAAAAATTTTTTTTTTTTCTTGATATGCCCGAAATATCACCTTTTGGAGTAAATATATCACGATACATATCGTTCGTTCGCGATCGCTCCGATATATTTAGACCTCTCCCAATTCTACGTACCGAAAATCGGCACGAATTTTCCTGATAACCCAATACAAACGTGCCTAAGCAAACGAGTTTCCACGGCCAGCGCCGATCATCTCGCACGGAGGTCGTGCCTGAACGTTTGCCAGCACGGATTCTGCCTGGCAAGGGGCCGATAAACCGCAACGACCTGCTCCATTTGCCTTTGAACCTTTTCACTTGCTTCCACCAGCCTCGATTTTCTCCTTTGCTTTTGGACGATCCGCAGGCCCAAAGAGCGCCCCCGGGTCTCCGTGGAAAAGAAGAGATTTGGATATTAGCGGGGGTAAAGAACGTTTCGTTCTATATGCAAAGGGATCGTCGATGAGGAACTTTCGACCGTGGTTTGGGAGGGTTGATCCGCGCAATGCGTAATAAATGATGGAAAGCTGGTATACCGACTAAAAGTCGATGGGATATACGTGGATAATTATCCGAAAATCAAGATGGAGAAAGAAACATTGCCGGTGAATAATTTACTCTCCCAGCAATTCTTTTTTCTCAATGCCATTCGATGCAACGCAATCGGTCTATACATACTTCGCGATACAACACTTTGCAGATCGTCGACAACCAGAGACTCTGATTAATTTAAACCCCCTTTAATCCCTTTAAAGAGGTAACGACTTCATCTTCAAGGAGCTCCCGCTTAATCCTAAAAGCTGCTCTTACGAATCCAGCCAGATATCACGCTACCGCTTCTTGCCATCGAGCAAGGAGCGAAAAGAAAACCATACCGCGGTGGCTTGAAATTTCTTCTCGTCCGCTCTTTTCCCTCCAGCATCCCAAAATGATCCTCCCGCTTCGCCGGCCAGCTTTTCCAGAGGAAACATTAATAAGGCAAATAGAAAAGCGGAACTTTTCGCGGTGCTGAACGAACGTCCCTTCTGTCCGCGTAATAAGATGGACGGGTAAGTTCTCAAAGGGACGAGCCCGGGACACGGACGATTCGAGGAATAATTAATTGGGCCATTCCTCGGCCGAGTCCGGACGAATTCTCGGACGAATCCTGGAGGAAGGACGGTCGAGAGGCAGGTAGGGAAGGTGGATAGGCGGGTAAGTGGAGCGGAAGCGCCGACGGAGGAGGGCCACCGTGAGTCGGCGGAAGGGAGCGGGGCTAATGAAAACTTTCCCCATCTTTTTACATTCAACCGACATCGTGAGGGAGCGTAATCAGCCTTAACTCGGAAGGATGTCGCTAATTTCTTCGGCAGCGAAATGAGCGGCGCGCCACGGCCGAGTTTCGTGGGAGTTCCTGAAAGCATATTCCGGATCCTCGGACCGACTGCCTGTCTCGGGCCTGCTCTTCCACGCTGCGTAATTCCTCCTCATTGTTAGCCCCGTGTTTGACTGCTGTTTTCGTTTGTTTTCACTCCTGGCGTCTGCTCGTGGTTAGCTTCGCTCGCGACTATGGGCCGGTGTGCTCCCACTCCTCGTTCTATTTGTCGTGTACTCCTCGTGACCGTGGTTGGCTGAATCTTTGATCGTCTTCGTTGTACTCCTCACCGTGTCCGTTCATCGTCGATGCTTACTTTGGTTCTCGATTATAATCCGAGCTGCTTCCACTCGATATTTTGCTGGTCACGTATTTCCGATGATCATGCCTGTCCGGATCTTCGATTATTCTGCTCGTATTATTCTCTTCGTGTTTGCTCGTAATGCAGTTCCTCGTCGTTGTTAGCTTTATCTTTGACTGCCGTTTGGTTCGTTTTCACTCTTGTTTGCCCGCCACGGTCGTCTCGTACACCGACGTATTTGCTCGATCTTATTCTTCCGCCCTTCCTTGGCTACGATCTACTTTGCTTCCACCCATCGCTCCAGTAGTCGTACATTTTTCATTGGCATACTCGTCCGAATCCTCGACTATTCGCGATATAATGTTGTTTCTCGTCGTATTCTCATCCTGGCTACCGCTCCTCTAGTTAATCCTTCGACTTCTATGCTCTTCGGATCTACATATCGCACCCGTTCCCTACGTTTCTCATCCCAGTGTTCGACTTCGATCTCCATCGCCCGGTCTTTATCCTCTTCGATTTCCGCTTTACTCCTGAAATAAGCTTCGAGTTCCGTAAATAAACTTTGCAGCCAAAGCAGCCGCTTCTCAAAGCACCGATCTTCGATCGGCGAAACTTCCAACCGCGCTTTAATCGATTCTTCCTTTCGATCAAACTTCCAGCCTTGCCTCGATCAATGCTTTCTTTCGACCAGACTTCCAACCTCGCTTCGAGCGAGCCTTCCTTTCCACGAAACTTCCAGCCTTACCGGGAGTCGGGCCGTCATGCAAAGCGAGCGGGAAGGAATTCACCGAGCCTTTTGGACTCGGCTCGCAAGGAGGGGAAAAAAGTGCGCCGACGAGGAAGAGGTAAAGGTAGGCCGCCGTAACGAGCTTGTCACGCGATTGCTTAAGCGTCCCATGTAGAGAGATATCGGGGTGGAAGGGACCGTGAAAAATGAGCGGAGGTTCGGTGAAAACGACCGACGCACAAAGGCACCGGGACGTCGCCGTCCTCTGAAAACGTATGATCGATGGGATTCCTTGGAAATGCGTCTTTACGGCCACGTAAACATACGGATAACGGCTAACCGCCCTTTGACTCGTGACTTTCTTTTCGTAGATCGCGATCTCGATTTGCCTCCTGAAATTTGAAGAAACTTTCCGCGAGATTCTTTCATCGAAATCTTTGCCTTCTTGATTTTGACCGTGGATTGGATCTCGTTTCTGGTACGATCTCGTATTACGTACGAAATATTACGCGTCGTATATAACGAATAAAATGTAGCCGTGGCATCGTACTTTGTTACGAAGGCGACAAAAAATATAATTTATTTCCAATCGTCGGGATAAAGTTTGAAAGGATATTAGAATACAATACAGCTTGATTGCTCCTATAAATCGCAATATTCGTGACCATTGAACCACCGCGGCCCCCGATTCCGAGTTTTTATTGTTTACTTCGCGATATCGATTTTCCCCCGCTCGCTCTACAAAATTCCCAACAGAATTCTATGAATCATTCTGATCCGACGTGTATATCGTATGAAAAATCCCAAAACGTGCTCCCACAGATCTGCGCCCGGTTATTCTTATCTTCCACTTTCTCCGAACACCACCTTTATTTCTATATGCGTATATACTGCTCGTGAGAGAAAACCGATTTTTCTCAAACATGCTCCACGCCAATAGCTTTCTCCGGATTCATATGCATCAATGGGATTCCAAACGTTAATACGAGAAAAAAGTATAGTGGTAGGTATAAAAATATATAATACTCGCAATCGATAATTCGACGTATCTTTCTTAAATTCTCTTTATTTCCAAGGCGCACCGAAGGATCGATCGAGCGCCTCGATATCCTCGTGGATTCGAGAGGGCGGCCTTCGCGAGGCAAAGAGCAAAGAGCCGAAAGTCCTCGAGTGGCGTGCCGTCCCTTTATCATCGGACGTTCTCCAGAGTGAATTCGATTAGCGAGCGACAGTTCGGGCGTTATTGAATCAGGATCGGTGCAGCGGTGGTCTTTGTGCCGCGGCTCGATTCCTTTTCCTCCCCTGCACCCGACGACGGCTCGAAAATACCGGCGGTGTACCTCGATGGGATCGGTAATGACCTCGATGATCGCGCGCGATAAAAGATCCCAACAGGTCGAGTCCCTCCCCTCCCCTCTCTCATTTCAGGATCATCGATCGAAGATTAAAAGGTGGGCCAAGGGGACCGCGGGGAACTTGATTTCGTCGTAAATTAGTACCCTGCACTTGGGGCCTGCATCGAGTATGCGGAGTGCTCGACTCCTAGTGGATATTGAATCGATTAAAAATGAAGGAGAGTTCACATCGATTTGTTCCTTCATTCGTAATAAGCAAGCGTATGCTTTAGTTCGTCGTTATTTAAAACGTTGTATTAATACAAGCGTGAAATACAATAATAGTCCTCAAAAATTCCGAGGCTATTGCTCGAGTAAAAATCGGATAAAATCGTGTCAAATCGGATCGTGGCGATCGAACGCGAGAGCGGTGAACATAGAGATTTAAAAACGTGTAATCAGATCGCGAGCTATAGCCATTACGGAGGCACTTCGGTGTTGACTTCTCCAAGTACTAACTAGCGAGGTACCCAACAGTTCCGCGTTTGGGTATCCGCAAGTTTGCTCGGAATCGCCAATGATTCGGCCCTCTTACCTCTTTCTACTTTCGAGCACCCCTTCACTCCGGGTTTCGCCCGGTTTCGATTATCTCTCGGCAGTATCGGCTTCGGAGCCTTCGAGTACGTAACTGCGTTTGAATCGATGCATAACAGAACTACTCCCGTTCTTGGTGAATATCGAGAATTATATCTGTACATCGTACGTTCCAATGGACACGACCACAAATATGCGGTGGTCCGATAAACGGAGACTTGGATTTCGTGTAAAGGAACGCGAACGGGAATCGTGTTGGTTGCCTTTGTATAATTCGAAGTTAAACGGTAGGACCTCGGCTAAATGACCGTAGCGGTTAATGTCGACCGATGAATCGACGAATAGGACCGTTGCTACTGAATTAAAAGATAATTCATTATTTATAGCGATCAAAGGTAAATTCATAAATTGAATATACCGCGCGATACTTTAACGCGCATCAGAGAATGGACGGCGAGAAGAAAGTGCCGTGCACTTTGAACAACGAGCGATTAATCATCTTCTCGTCGTAGTGGAGGCACGCCTTAACTTCTGCGGACCGCGGAAGTGAGTTGATCGATTTTCCGAAATTTGCAGTATTTCTTGAGAGCTCGTATATGTATACGCGTTAGATGACTAAAGTTCCTGGCTCCCTCGCGCGATATTTGAACGGCGCCGTTGAGGCAAAGTATTGGATTTGCTTATGCATTTAATTTTCCCCGCCGCCAGGATTACCAGCTATATGCACTGCCACCCGAGAAGTTATCCGAAAATCCTCGCCCCCCGCAGCACTTTGTGGCAAATTAACGGAGCCTTTGAATATAAACTACCCGCGGGTTGCAAAGCCAGTCCCGCCCTTTCCAACCTCCCTGTTTACGTTAACACTAGGTATACGGAGTGAATCATTTTGGCCCACTTCGAATTCCACGAGGAATATTACAGAAGCTACGCACATTTTTCTCCCGACATTTATGCCGACTTTTAACCATTTAGCCAGACAGTTATATACGGATATTTATTTTCCTCCAGGACTTTCGATCTCGATTCTCTAGTGTACCTATCCCTACGGATCGGATCGCGGACACGCATCCTTCTCCAATCTACTCGTTTGTCCAAACGGAATTCTTCTTGATTCGGCCAGAATTTGTCTACCTCGAGTAATCTTCGTATTTCAGACGTGCATTAAGAAAAACCTCGCTCTACATGAATATTTACCTAACGTTATCCAGATACTAAAAGCAAGAGATCATCCATAAACGTCCATTCAATGATGTCAAGATGCTAAAAGAGAAGCGGACGCTTTTCATTCGATCGTAGCCCCGAGGGTTAAGGGGGGTGAAGAACCGTGGACGTAGGGTTAAAAGGAAGCCCCAAATGCAGCGTCCATCATCAAGTTTTCCGCGCCAGCTCCGCGAGCGTGGCCGGCCATCTGTATTTCGGGAGGACGTTGGAAAACACATTGCGCGCGTAATTAAAAAGCTTCATCTCCGCGGGCGACGGTACTCCGTTAGACACGCGGTGCGCGTGGGGTGCGTTTACGAGGACCTTTATGACCGGCATTGCCCCGGAATGTATTCGCACGGTTGTCCTCGTCCTTTCGAGTGGCCGCTGCCGCGTTCAAATTTTCAACCAAAGAGCAAACAGAGCCGCGGATTCCGGCCTCTGTGGCCCCGATTTGATGCTCGGCCCAACGAGTTCGATTCCCCCGGACGTTCGGTGTTTCAAACGCATTTCGGTGATTAAAGGTAGCGCGACGAAAGTGTGCCGATCGTGCCGAAGAATTATTCAATCTAGATTATGCGTCGCGAAGTTACGAAGGAAGGCTGTGCGTGTTGGACACGGAATTTTATCGCGCGATTACGAACGATTAGCTTCTCTACGGTCACAGAGTATTGGTATAATTGTGAGCTGTTTCTAAAGGATAATGCTTTGTTTTGAAGGAAAAGAGGGGTGCGATGTTTTAGGCGGCTGCGGACACCTTTATTCTTGCCTTTCCTTTTTATACGAAATTCAAATATGTGGGATCACGAATCCGATTGCATGATTTGCAAACATCGAAAATGCGCGTCACGTTGAAAATGCTGAAATCGGAGAAATTGCTCCACCTTTCTGACACGCTCGATGCTGAATTTGAATTAGTAAATATGCATACGTGCAACATCATGAATATCTCGCTCATTCAAATAAAACAGTTGAAACATATAGTTATACATCCGTGCTGTAAATTTCGAATCGTACGAAACGAGGGATTAATCGCATTGCTCCTGTGCTCGTCCATCGAATCGTTCGCGCCGCGTAATTCCCCGATGTTTCGGCTTCCAAACGAATTAAGAATCAAGCGCGACTTTTGAACCTAAACGTGTTCTTATCGTAAATTCCATATTCGTAATAAGCGATCGTCATTGCTGCAATCGCAATTTGATTTGATGTTATAAAAATAAAAAACAATTTTTTGTTCGGGTAGCTATTTTAAATAACATCAGAGGCAATATGAAATCTCACTGTACGGCATTCGAACGATTAACGATCTCCGTATTTCTTCGCGTTGCTCGAAACACTCCTTTAAACTGCGAGGTATTAACGACGACCTGGTTCCGTGAATTATCGCGAGAACAAATGTTACGAGAATTAATTCGAGGGTGCACGACGTGCGATAGCGGCCGGAGATCCATTGCGGGCGTGAAATTTGTTCCCGGTTTTCCGGGCGCGCGATCCAGATCAAAGAGCGAATTCGTCTAATGGAGCCCGCGAGAAAATTCAAGGGAAAATCCCCAACAAATCTGAAAGCGGAGGAGGCGTTTTCCGATCGAAGAGCGTTCCTCTAAACGGTTTCCACGTAGAGTCCACATTTGCTTAAGCCTTTCACGGGGATTTTGAGACCGCCAGAGGAAATTCAAGGAAAATCCAGGAAACTCACGCCGAAATACACGAAAATACTCGATCGACCTAGCGAGTTAAAGGGTACAATTAATTACGGTAGAAATAAGATTTGACAGTCGGTCGTCGAGTTATCGTCAAATGGAAGAAGCCTCGAAGATCAATTCCGTACCTCAAAAAATTTGACTACTATGTTTGCATCTCCGCGCAAAAGATCAACGTAAAATGTCATCGTTACTTAAAAAAGAAAAACTGCCACGTAGATGACATACCTAGTGTCCCGTATCAAGCCGTCCGTCAGTCGTCGCGCGTAGCTCGTTTATCAGCATCATTAGCGGTTGTCACGTAGGTACTAACCACGAGCCGACGTTAGCATCCAGAAATACGTATAAGGGATATAAAGTTATCCGCATGTCCCGCGTGTGTCATATATAGCCCAACATTAGCGGTTGTTACGTAGATATTGGCCATAATCCGACGTTGGTATCCACAAGTATTCAGAGCCAATATCGGGTTATCTAGAGGTCGGCTCGTGTACGTCGCTTATAGCCAGGTTTAGGAGATAAAGGGTTGAAAGCCGATCCGTCCCAAGGCTGGCCCATTGTCCGAGAGAGAGGAGGCCCTTTTCACCTCTTGGTAGCGCCGTCGTGGCCTGGCGAGGCCTTAAGTCCCGGCGGCCCTCCGGAGGAATGGCACAAAGCGGATAAACGCGCCGTAACGGACGGCCACGAGCCCCAATGTCGGCCAGGACCAGCTGCCTTTGTGCCTTCCACGGGGTCAGCGCTGAGATATTGGCCGGCGGATCGATGGATCGATATGGGACGTCGATCGCGGGCCCCGCTATCGCGGCTAGAATCGATGCTGAACGGATTAGAAAGCTCCTCGATCGGTTGGTGGGGGGTAGGAGAGAGTTGGAGAGGGTGAGAGAGGTGAGGAAAGAGTCACAGAGAATCAGAGAGGGCGAGAAGCAAGAGAGGAAGAGGGAGAAGGGAGGAGATGTGCGTGCGTGAGTGCGTACGTTTAGTGCCTTTGTGCGTGCGTCGCGAAAAAGGAAGAGGGGAGAGAGAGAGAGAGGGAGAGAGATGTGGTGTCCAGGTTCGAATTTATCCCTTTGATTTTCTGGGTGAATTCTTTCCTTTGATTTTCCTCGTCGAACACAACGGTCTCTCGGCCCAGAACGCCACCAATTGGTTGTAATTTGGGCTGACGCGTGACGTACGAAATTGGATCTTCCGCGTGAATGTTTGAATTTTTGTCTGGCCCGCTACGATGGTTTTTTTTTAACACCTGTGCGCGTTAATTTTGTTTGATTCTATCCTTCTGTGTGGTGCCGCAGTTCTCGTATACCGATTCTTTTTAAGGCGAAAATACGTACGTTTCGTTTTGAAGGAGTCATATTATGGAATTATGAACTTTTCCGAAAGGTCGATAATATTGGTTACGGGCTAGACGACAAAATATCGATGAATCGCTCGAGTTCTTCTTCCATTAATACATCGCGTCGATCAAATAATGTAGCAAAAATATATATTCCCTCGAATTCGACTCTCCACGTTTCTCTTACCTCGTCAACTCGTGTCTCGAATAACTGGTAATTAAACAGAATGGCGGCCAGACCTTAATCACGAGCGATAAAACTCGATCCGAATGAAAGTCCAGCGGGGCCAACGTCGAAATCCAGAAGATCGATCCAGGACTCTTGTTTCCACGCTTGACTTTTATCACCGGCCAATTAATCGATCCAGATTACAGGCCAGATCTCGATTTCCTTTCCCATGGCTCCCAATGTAATTTCTCGACATCCGATCAGAGACGTTAGTTCGAAAACACACACACACAGACACGCGGATACGCGCACGCTTTGTTCCACGTCCAACATAGCCCGCTCCTATTTTCTGTTCAAAACCAATTTAACCCCTGTTTCATTTGTTGTTCTCCGATGCGCAAAATAAAATTCAAATATATTAATCCTGTGGAAGAACGTTGTTGGAAAATGAACAAGAGAACGCATTATGATAACGTGACGCACGAGTTCGAAGTCGATGAAAGAATCGTGGTCGATCGCGCCGGATGCTTTAGAGTAAAACTCCAGATTCGTTCGGAAGGAGAGTTGTTGACAAGAAATCGGGAATGGCCGAGGTCCGTCGACTTCTTACGTTCAACTTGGTGGCGATATTCCTTTCGGTTTACGACCAGCACTTTCGGCGCATCCTGAAAATACGTTCGAACTTAGAATTGCCCGATAAAACGTTTGTCTCCTTCGATCTCACGGCGGGGAAATAAAATCCTCAATCTCATCGTACGGCCTCGACTTTCGAGTACTCGTGGAATCGCATCCGGGGTTTCTTCCATTTTTATCGATGAAGAGACTCTTACTCCTCGGGAAACAGCTGGCGCGCTTTCGTATCATCAAAGAAGTCCGCGCGTTTCAGAATTTATTACTGCTTAATTAGCGTCAGCGCTGGAGATTTGCCTATCGTATAATTCTGATGAACGGGTACTCGCGTGGAAAGACGACGAGGGAAACTCGCGTTTCACTTTATGGGTTTTGTACGGGCTGCGTCTCGATTATTTCCAAGCGCCGCGTAATACATTTTTATGTTTTACATAATTCGCACGAATGCGATCCTTTTCGTCTGGGAAGACGCGGAATGGATTTTTCTCTTGAAAATTTTCAGCTTTCACTTACCGCGGACGTTTTCCACGTTTAATGGATTTTTCGGCCTATCGAGGCGACGATAAGTGTGCGGATGGAATTTCCTTAAATCCTCCTATTTAATCATCGTATTTGATTCAATTCACACTCGCTTTACGCTTTTACATTTTGTTCGTCCTTCGATCTTACTAAATATGTAATCCTGCTTTGTAAAAAAAAATGGAAGATATTTTCAGTATACTTACCGTACCGAGCTTTAGGTTACTAGGTTACCTAAAGCAAGCTTTGGACGAGTGGAACTCGTGGCACAAAAAGTATTCCTCGCCCCGTCTCTTGAAGTCGCAATAACACGAACGAGCGGTACCCCCATTCGTCCGCGTAATAGATTAAGCAACAGTCGGCAAATGCCCGCAGCAGGTGCGAAAGAAGTCCTCGACCAAGTGGGTTAATCGCATAATGCCGCCAAGTCGCGGCTTAATTCACGGAGTGCTATGGACACGTATATGCGTCTCAGCGAGAGCCATCGACGTACGTATATCACACGTATGATATACGCACACATATATACATATATATAAGTTTGTCCCTCACAGTGGACTAATACATACGTTTAGCAAATTCTATCTCATACACTCGGGACAAGTGAAGAGCACGAGGTACTCGAAGAAGTATTAGCTGTACAACTATCCTTCCGCAGGGTTTTTTTTTTAAATTAGAGGCTTTATCGTAAAAGTATTTTCATCTCACACCATTGGAACAAGCAAAAATCGCGAGTTACTCCAAGAAATATTTCTTTCACGGTGTCGATTTCTATCGTCAGATCTCAGCAGTCAAAGGGTGAATATCGCGGGGAATCGAGTGGCGCGTCTTGTTCCGGGGAGCGCGAAACAAGGGCCGGTTGAATGGTTTAAAGACGATGGATAGCCGACTCATTGATTACCGTTAACCCCCGGGGTCCGAGGCGTCGAGGCGAAATCTCTCCTTGTCCCGTTACGCGATCGATAATGCCCACGGACGTGCGAATCGATTTGTTACGCGGGCCCCGCGCCATGGAAATTGTTCGTTCTGACGAAAGCATTTTTCACCGTCCTCGCGAGGCCATTTCGCTGCAAACTGATTCTGACGTGCCCGTAGATTTTTCTTCGCCCGCTCCCTTTCCGCGTGTCGGGCATAATTCGTTTGTATGGCATATCGGTTGGAAAATTAGCATAGCGAGAAGAGAAGGAACGTGCGAGGCACGGATGGGCGAATAAGAGGATGGAAGCGAGGATTTTAGCCTGGTGGCACACTGGTAACGAGGTTTTTATCGACGTTGTTATTCTTACGCGTATTCTAGTTTTATTACGAAAATAGTTTAATATATATTATTATATTACGCGTATTCTAGTTTATTACGCTTATTCTATTGTTTGTTTCAATAGTTTGATTGCGTTGTCTTTGCGTCACGGAAGTCCGTTTATTTATTTGTGCCACCGTAGGGTCGGAAACGTCTCTTAAACAGTAATTTTGATATCCAATAACCGCAGTGCTTGTTACCAATGTCAAATGCGGTAAAATATATTTCGAGAGTTTTCCTATTTCCCTCGCGATCAATTGGCTCGACGCGAAGTCGATGCCTCGAGTACGCGCTACTCGTGGAAAGTGACACCGATCGTTATCCGATCTACGAAGTATATTTCGAAGCACGGTAACGAACCACGATTCTTACGGCTTAACAAAGAGTCAAATAATTCTTATCTCGAAGGGACAAAATACATTGACGCTACTGCGTTAAATTCATCCACTTCGGTAGCCTCTGTTTTCACGGGAATGATTATAAACGCCCTTAATGGCCGTCGTACGTTTCAAATTGCGTGGAGTTATACGAACAGCGCAAGGTGCGCCCAAAATCGAATTTATTCCAATATACCGAACAGAGGTTTATTCCAACGGCTTTCTCGTTTCTACAGCAACAAATCGAGTCGATAAAACGCCCGGGGTACACGCGACACGTGCACAGCCGCGTCGACCTGTACCCGAGGTACGGCCTACGCGTGAAACAATTCCATAATTACCTGTTCGCACGGGCTAATTATAACGTAACCTTTCGCCGTGTACTCGCAAACGCCTGACGTTGTTTTGCGCGCAACCTAATGCCTCCGGGTGTTTGATAAACGAGCCAATTTCGCGGCTCGATCTGCCCCTAAAAGTCGATGGTCGATCACGATATACGCGTTTGTAACCGGGGAGAAATTAAAAAGGCGATGAGGATGAACGATGAGGAGCGATAAAAAGAGACTTTGGGGCTCGAGTCGATGAAGAATCAACGATCTAACCCGCCTGGTGTGAAAAAGAGATCGATGACGCTTGCGTGGGTGATGATGGATTCTTCCAAGATTAACCTGCCGTCAAAAAGGGCAGACGCGTTTGAGATAATCGGAGTTTGTCGGTTATTCGTTTGAACCGCGAAACTGACCGCTGATGAGCGGAAAGTGTGTTTAACGTCGTACACGTTTGGTGTTGGCGAATAGTTTTTAGAGCGATAAGGAGAAAAAGTCGGGCAATCGTGAGGATAGATCAGTGGCAATGAGCGATATTAAAGCGATATGGCGTTCGATATATAAAATAATATTATAGGTGTTTAAACTCGCATAATTAATATTAACCTTAAGACGCGGACCGTGTCGCAAATTTCGCGAATGCAAAGAAAAACGAGTTCCAGACACGTAGTCAAGCCCGCATCACGCCGAATATTATATCAAGCTCAAGCAAATCGGTATTTTCTGGCAAGCTTTTCCTTTATATTCGCAACATATAAGTACTTTAAAACACGCTTTGATCATAACACTTCTACGACCCTCCGCTATCACTCCTTCGAGTCTCCCATCGAGCACGTGTCGTGCATAATACGAGAGTGAAACTAAAACCCGAAGGTAAGCCTCGAAAGCTTTTACACGCGGCTAATAAGACGGGACTAAAGACGGACGTTACGACTTTGCGGAGAAGCGACCACCAAAGGGCCAGCTTAATTCCATTATTCCCTTTGATGTTTATTGCGGCCAACAGCCCGGAGCGGCTTCTCCTTGGTTGGTTTCTCCTCGCACGGGCCGCGCGCGCTCTGGGATGTCGTGACCCTAAGGATTCGGAGCGGAGACTTTCGTAATTCGTCGAAGGCGAGGTCACGAAAACTCGCGTTATCGAGTTAATTCGCGTGCCGTGCACCGCCGGGGTATCGTGGTCGGTCGAACGGAGGCACTCGCTCTTGGGCCACTCGTACCCGTAGGTGCATCGTTCACCGGCATTCTGCACTTTCGAGCGTTGCACTCTGCCCTCCTGGACCGCTAGAAGTTGCAATGAGAAGTACAAGAAGAAAATCGAACGCGCTCCCCAATTAAGATGAATTCATCGATAATCCTCAAACCGGGAGCTCACGTTCGTTTTGCGTAAGGCTACGTTTCGAGCACCGTGTGCAGTGCTTTTCAAGGTGCGAGTCGATGGGAGATACGATCGTTTTAGAGTTGCGAGTACGAGCTCGCGAAAAGAAATAAACGTTCATTTCTATTCGAGGAAATCATAACCGCATATTTGCCCAAAAAGCAAAGTTTCCTTTTTTAATTCTTCCTCGAATCGTTCTTAGACAGCTCGAGCTGCGCGTATGGAAATATGATAAATACGATAGTTATATCGAGCTGCTGGCTTCGTGGATCTCTCAACTATTTCTTCATCTTTTGAATTTTGTCTTGACGAATCAAGATATAAAGAGAGAGAGAGGGAGAGCGAATCCTCCGAGAGCTCTTTAGGCAGACACGTAAAAGCTAGGCCAACAACTGAGCGCCGGACAAAGTCCATCGTTAGGCGTCCGACCGTCGCACTCTCGTTGTCCATGAAATCGTGGTGACGAGCGAGCGGGTCCGAAACTAGTCGCGTCATCGTCGAGCGATCATCTAGGCGCCGGACGTTATTCACGCGTGTCGCGACTGTCGAAGGAGATTTATGTCGGCCGATCGCGTATCATCGATCTTTCCGCCGTGAGAATACCGGTGAGCTACGAAGATCCGTGGTATTGTCTTTCCTCGATATTCAGCGGGGAAATAAAATGTCCATTGTGCGTCCCACGTCCGGGCAGAAAATCTCGGAGAATCATCGACGGTGGGTTGTGCGTGTCGACGGAGTAATTATCCGAGTGGACGTCTGCCGAGTAATTAGCGGGACGATAACTCATTGTCCTTGCGCCCTCCTCGATGCCCTCGGCGAAAACTATTGTTTCCCCGTGTCGAATTTTATTAGCGAGAGATTTGACGCGCGCTCTCTTCCGACTTTCGCGATAAAGGTCCGCGTGGAAATGGCAATGCGCCCCGGCTCCTTCGGCACGCCGCTGCGCGGCCTTTTTCTACTTTCGAACCTTGCTCGCAAAGTTCAGCCGAACGGCTCGATTTATCATCCGGGTTTGGCCGAGTGCGATGAAAGGAGCGTTTAATGTTTGGTACATGCCTCGCTTTTTTAGAAACCGGAGATCGTATCGAATTCGCGAGGCCAATGGAACTTCTGCTCGGTGATTTATCGCTATTATTTCACGCCCGATCAGGTTCCGTATAATATTTTAAGGATGTGCGTCTATAACTCGATAATGCTACAGAGAAGATAAGGGACTCTCGAGGTTTCTCTCGACTTACGAGAGATCCTCTAAGACCACGGTGTTTTTGTTCTTGCGAGCAAAGACGGTCTGCGATAAATACGATTTATAGTAGCAACGGCGATATGTATATTTTTTAAATATTCTTTCCCTCGTAGCATAATATGAATATGTCTCTCAAACAGAAGTGATCACACTTAACTCCCTTACACCGTGGAGGGACACTCGTTCCAAGGTAAATCGAATATTAAAAATCTTTCGAGTGTCTCCGTCTCGATTTGACATAAAGGAAAAAAAAAGGGGACGAAGACGAAGACGAAGACTCTTGGATTCTCGGGTGAAAGGCCCAGGGTTAAGCGCGCAAATCATCCTCCGGCGATCCCGACGGCGGCGGATATCAAGGATGGGGATAATTCGCCTGCATTTCTGCGAAATAACCGTGGATTTCCTATCGGCGCTCCCTCAGAATTCTCCTGCGCCGACCCCGTTGCGTCGGCCCATTATATCCATTACGAAGGGAATATAACCTCTACTCGGCCCGGCCGACCTCGGCTCGATTCAGAGCCGAGTGCTCGTTCCGCGGCGCTGCGATAAGCCTCGTAAGCATTCGATGCATCGCGTGCACCCGCCAGAGACATGCACGGTGGCTATGCAGTTGCGCTGCCTCCTTCTCACTGCCATTCCTTTCCTACCTGTTCGCGTTTCCTTAGCCAGAGTGCCAACATCCTGAGCCAACCTGGAGCGACCCGCGGTCCTTTATTAATTATGGATGAAGCGCTGGAAGGGAGGGGATCGAGCCGATTTGAGGGGATCGAAGCTGCGATCGTTGCACGAGTCTTCTATTCGAACTCTTTCTTGGGTTCGTTTGCTATCCTCTTCTATTCCTGGATCTTCGACTTCGAGCGCTAAGGTCGTTTCGCTTAGGTATTAACGCGATTAGGCGGAGAGTGCGATGGAGGTACGGTCCGGGTGTCGAAATCCGAAAGAAACGTTGATCGTAAAAGGTTAACGGCCGAGTGGAGAATTTGTAGTTGGCAAAGACGGGGATATTTAACTCCGGGAGACGTAGTAGCAGGGATCTCGTTCCTTCGCATTTGGGTCGGCGTCGACGTTATCGGCGGCCGGGTTCTACGACTTCCGCCACGACGTTGCGATATTTATAGATCCGGATCGGGCGTATGGTTGTGCAAACACGTGGTTAGCCTTCCCCTAAAGCACCTGGGGCGGCCGTTAGCGTGGGCGTTCTCTGCGCCGCCACCGTGGAAACACACTCGCGCAAGCCGAGTTCGTTAGCGGCTACGCCATCGAGTAATCCCCCAAGGGGGTTCCACGATTGTTTCCCGTTTAACACTTTACCTAAAGACCTCCTCCGCACGCGTCCATCCGTGGGATTTTCATCGATGTAAAGCATATGCGCTTTCGAGGCGTTGCGGAGATCGATCCTACCATCGCCATTCGCCGAGTCGCTTTACTCTTTGTTGATTAAAATAACGGCCCAAATATATACAGTAGTGAAGAATATTTTACAAACTGTACAAGAAAGAGGAAAATTGATAATACGAAACATTGCACCCGTGAATTGCGCTGGAGATTAGAAAATCGGTTAGCGGATACCTGGTGTATTAAAAATAATTTTTAAAACTGAGATACATTGAAAATATCTATCAAAATAAAGGGGAACGAAGATCATTGACGTACCACGAAAAACTAGTTTAGATTTTCCAAAAGCACAGCATGATGTATTAACGCGAATTAGATTATTTCACATCCAGATTAGCGTAGGATTGGAAAGCGAATTAATAGGTTTTTTGTAAAGTAGAGTATTAGTCGCGGTATCGAGCCGTCGTGTAAAAGAGCGCGTAAGTAGCGGGAATATCTTATCAGGCTTTTTACCTTCGAAAAACGTCGAGAATTCCCCCATAGACTACGCCCGCTATTGGGTTTATCGTTATAATCGAGGGACGAGCCTCTCGAGTCGCACCTTTGGCACTTACACGCCAGGTTCAAGAGTCGATCTCGAAGAGCGCCTCGCGAACGACGCTTAAGACTCCGTGCCGGAGAGCATAAAGGCTCGAACGATCGCCACGAAGATCCTAGGATCGAATCTAAGCAGTAATCGTCGAATTAGTTTGCGTGACGTCTGTATCGTCGTTTTCACAATTTTCCTTCCTCGTCGCGTCTTGGATTTTCGACTTCGTTTCGATCGTCGTTTCTGAGATTCTTAACCGACTCGGTTTTTAGGGTAAGTTCAGCATAAGAAGCACAGCTAGTCCAAAAAACGACACCTATCATGCATCGTCTCCACATCGTGGCGAATAATCAATCAATCTTGTACGTTCGTTTAATATTTAGCAAATGGTACTTAAACAACTTACGCTGTACCACGATAAACAGACATACTTTCGATATACAGAGTTTATTTCTTATTACCAGTATAGCCTATCTCGTTGAATCTCCAGCGCTCTCACTGTGGCAATTCGCCTTGTTATGATTTTTCGGGGTATTCGAGAGGGCCTGAAAATCCTGCGAGTCCAATATCCCGGCACAAGTCTGCCACCTGCCGAACATAATCCGGCATAATCTCCAGCGCGTAATATAGAAGGGTGAGGCGTGCCAGGTGGTGTCCGGCTCGCATAATCGGGAGCGGAGTCTATTCCTCTGCACAGAACCCATACAGAACCCATACGAAACCCATACAGGATCCGTGGAGGATGTTTGTATCTGAGGGAAAACTGGCGTACGGCCATGGCATGGAAATCCTGACCGCAGCCACTGGCTCCGATGATTTACGACCTTCCAATAGCCGCGATTCCGAATTAACGTGCGCAGAGCCCGCGTGCTCAGAATTATGGGCAGTCCTTTTTTTATGCCTGCTCGAATGTTTGTTTATCGTTTATTAATACCTGGCTTTCCATACGACTTACGATTAACGAATACTCTTTATTACGAATGGAACGAGTATGGCTATTTATGAAGGATGAGCTGCCAATAATGGGAAATCGAATCCATTCTGTAGTGATTGTTGGACAGAGTTTGAGGTTCGTAGATTTGATTATTTTATAAACTCAAGTTAAATTATATATATCAGCAATAGGTAAAAATTAAGTTTAATAAAAAGCAAAAATATTTTTCCCGTCTGGGCTATCATAACGTGCAATCAACTCTGAGATCGTTTCGTTCTCTATTAATAATAATTCGGATCTATATTGGTGAACCGTCGTCCTCGTATAATCGAAATTCGCGATTCCAAAATAACCTCGCTTTATTTAACGTGCGATCCGCCAAATATGTGGCGGGATAAATTGGCCGTTTGACGATAACGCAAAAGTGGAAGGATAAAAAAACAACGGCGTTAATAACGAGCCGTCAGTTTGGTACGATCGTTCGACACTGGAGCTATCCAGCTTTGTATCGATGCGTCTAGATGTACCATAAATATTTGTTCAAAAAAAGAATACGAAGAGGCAAGGTAAATAGATCCATTTAATCGTTCGCGTGTCACGATAAATCGGTGGAAATTTTCCAAAAGCGAACCGTCACCAATTTGGAGAGTATGTCAAATAAAATGACAGACTTGCCTTTTCGACAGCTTCGCTAGTTAACTCAAGCAAGTCGCAATTATCAAGGTTTGGGATATTTTTATTTACAGTAATAATCTTTAATATGGAACTGTCGGGCGGTCCTAAAATTTATAAAGATGCTTGAAAAACTGATAAACGAATTTAAGCGGGATTTGTGTATATGACACTATACCGACTAAACACTACGGTAAAAGTCTATTCAATTTTGTTATTTCGATCGCCTCTACGCTCTGGATTATCATAATTCTCTCAGTCGACCCTTAAGGGACAAGAAACTTCGGGGATATGATAAATCACTTCGGTATCGGTACACGCGTTAATTCCTACCGCTTATACAGTCCAATATAAAAGAGCCTTAACAAACTAATCCGCGACTAATCAACGAGTTTCAACGACTTTGTTCTTGTCAGCTCCTACGTGATATACGACTTGCACGATAAAATTGTAAATGTCACGCCAGAAGTTACGTACAACCGTTAAGAGCCAAGCCAAACCGTCGCACACTTGTCGCACTCGTAAAATGATAGACGATCAACACGTTTTCTGCCGCGTTTACCGTACAACCCAATCAATGCTTTTGTCAATAGCCAACAAACCAGGACAAATTAATTTGTCTTATCGCTAATCCGTAGTCCGTTATCGAGTTCCGTGCCGCTTGCGCCACCGCCGATTTTTTCCTTCGTGCCGCTAATAGGGGAATTAACACTAGTATTACGAGCCACGATGTCGATATAATTTAAATACTACAATATTCATATAGTAGGAATAAATGAGAACAAAATAGAAAGGTGAGCAGATTCATTTAATTATTTATCCGTAGTACGAAAATTATCGAAAGTCTTGGAAAAACGCAGGATTAAGAATACAAGGAATTTTTATAAGAAATGACAGATCCGTTGGTTTAATGACTTTTGTCGCTCCAACGACGATTCGCACAAAAATCAGTTTGCCGAGAAATATGAAAAATTGTAGAATTTTAAACAGAATATCGTCCATGATTTTGTTACAAAGTACGGATCGATCTCTCTCTTCTTAAGGATATATTTAGCAAGCCTTAAACGAGTCTGGTAAGTGAATGGTAGCTTTAGTGCCAAACATACGACACGATGTCGCATCTTTTTTCCGACGGTGAAAATGCGCCCGTCGAAACGCCCCTTTCTTTCCATCGTCCATCGCGCTCGTTACGACGCCTCGCGGCTTAGGTTCCTCCTAACTATCGCGAAGCGTATTTCTCTTCGAAGCCGCTTTAAATTACCTCCTTCGTTCCGCGGCAGGAACGGAGACACCGGGATCTTAGTGCTGGGAAAGAACGGACTCGCTACGTCGGCCCTCGAACTTTATTTCTCCGGAGAGCCGAGTCCAGCCGGAGATTAACAATTTAGTGGCTTGATATACGGCCAGCCAGAGTTTCGTGGCCCAATTAAACGCACCGCCGATAATTGCCCGGCCTGAACTCGTCGAGGAACTTTTTCCTGGCGCCTTTGATCCGGCTACAATAATAACGCCAGGAATTCTTCTCATCGACAATAAAGAATTCACCTTGGATTTCAGTGGAGTAGGGATCATACAAGATTCGCACACCAAAGTCAGCCTTTTGCACTCCAAATTTACCGTTTTGCAAATTAATTTCACTTTTTATCAATGAAATTCCTCCTCCCGAAATTCAAGTGCATGGACAACATAAAAATGGCGAATGGACAAATTTTATTGCACACGTGCAATACTTGAATATGGTACGATATAAATGAAGACCACGTGATATGCTAGTTTACGAAGAGAAATGGTTATACATATATACGCGTATCGTATACGCAACTTCATCCACAATGGCCCTCCTGTCGCTGCGCGGGGTGACTTTACGTACGTATTCCCAAAGTAATTATTGCAATATACAGGAGTAATAGTTGCAGCGGAACGATTAATCGCACCAACCAATAGGCCATAGTTCGAATAACCAGTCAAAATATTCCTAGTACGATATTTGACCCAATGCGACGCACCGCCGATAATTGCTCGGCCTGTACTCGTCGGAGAAGTTCTTCGTGGCGCGTTTGATCGAGAAGCGACGTGACTTTCTCGTCGAGCACGCGATGTCGGCTAACTTCGAAAAAAGCTCCTCTTCGAGCGAGAATGCGGCCCCTCGGATAAATGGTGTAGAAAGCGACGACTTGATGCGCGAGAGAAGTACGCGTGTGCGTGCAACGAGAATACGCATCCGTTTTGTTTCGTTTGAGCGTTCTTAGGCAAACGAGGGATCGTTGAAGGGCGCATCGGTTTTTCGCATCGAGCGAAGGATGAGAGTCGCGTGATTCGCGTCGTTAATAATTTCGAGGAATTGTATCATTCGTATTCTCAATAACATCTCTACTTCGCGTAATCTTGTATTTATTTTTCGAATTATTTATTACGTAATTCTTCACATTCGCAAGAAGAATGTTCGATTACACGAGGTGGAATTGATAGGTGTTTTTCTTCCCGGTGAAACAAGAAGTATTCATTTTGATAAGATACATATGGACCAGGAACAAAACGTACACACCTCATCAAGATGAATCCACCAAACAAATCACATAAGATTCACTTGCTCGATAAAAAATCATAAAAAGCTCGATGATCATAAAGAAGAAGTAATACCAAACGGGGAACTCGAAAAACCTCTACATCCGCGTCGAATCCTCAGGAGTGTCGATGGATGTACATTCGCCGAGGAACAGTCACTTTCCACGATTCCTTTGATTTCATAGGCCCACGAGGAGCTGGCTGCGAATGGGAAATCGAGAATGGAAAACCGTTGTCCGCCAGTGAGAGGTCCCAGGGTGGGGCGCTTTCCATCTACAGTGTCGGCCGAGAATTTATTCCCGCGAATCGGTTAACCTGAGGGGAAGACAGAAGCCTGCCGTCGAGTCTCGCGGCAGAGCCAAGAGAAACGGTGTCGACTACCGAATCCTAGATTACGATCCTTCACCGCGCGTTCCTTTATTATGTGGCTATCGAAAAATTGGAGATAAATATGGTGAAAAGAAAATCTTGTATAACTTAGAGAAATGCGTCGATCGATCTTTGAAAACTCTTGAAAGACTCGCACCAACTTGTGTGCTTCTAACAAACAAATCTCCCTCGTCTTTTCGCTTCACCCTTCCACGGAGGGAGAAAAGACGAGTTGAATAACGATTACGTTGCGTTTCAAGTTTTTTCCCAATCACGTCGATATCTTGATTGATCTACGTAGAAGCGATATACGTACTGTTTCGTAATGAAGTAAGAACTGAATTTCTGCATCGATAAGGGGGTTGTTCGATTTAGACGTTTCACCCGAAACGGTCCCCGTGTCTTCTTAACGAATATGGTATAAAAATTGGAAGGGATAGAAAAATATGCAAAACCAATAGAGGCTTGGACTTCCGCTGGGAAGTTTCGATTCCCAAACATCCTCTGTAGACTTTTGTATGGAATATACACAATCCATACCTGGCTTTGAAACCATTTTACACCCTTTTCCAACAAATTTTTTACCATAGCTTTCGGCGATTCGCAGCCTACATTGATCGGCAAGCCCTTTGATACTCGCTAACGAAAATACAGCAAACAGGGGAGCACTCACTGGTATTTTCCAGGTTCCATCGATTTTCGACCATCCGTGCGGCTTGTATTTCGTTCATATACGCGTTTTCGCATTTATCTCGTTGGACATCGTCATTATCCGACATTTAGCGCCAAAAATGGGAAATGCGATCGAGCCTGCAGGTTAACGCGCAATCTCGATTAAGCCTCGGGTGACCAATGCTTCGAGCAGTACGAAAGGCGAACGCTCGGTCGATTCACGTACAAAATATCGTTTGTAACGAAAAATGACTCGATATATAGTATTATACATTAATATCTTATTAGTAAAATTCGATATCTTTGATTTTTGAAAAAAGACCAGCGGTCTCCCGCGTTTTACAAGGTGTTATACCTTCTTTTCGATAATTTCATTCGTAGGAGCGTGTATCGCGAAATATTGTATCGGGATATCGTATTATCTGCACTTTAATATAGCGTTCTTGCTTAAATTACGGTACTCCATGTAGTCCGTTTATTTGCACGATTCGATTAAGAATCCACGAGCAGAAGCCTTTGTATCGGAATATTGTGCACTCACTGGTGGAGAGTTAAGCAATTCAGCCTCAACGAAGAAGTGGTACACCAGAAGACATTTAGAATCGGTCAACGTTATCTCCGTGATATCCAAGGCCATTTGTCTTACCTTACCGTCCCTCATCTCCATGCGGACCACGGCTGACTGGGTAAACGTCTCCATCCCCGATCGCTGCTCCTCTAAGTACAATTTCTCCAGCAAACCTGGCCGTTCCATTTCTTTTTTCCAGTTGTTGTTCGAATTTCCATGTCAACCTCGGTCTCTGGCGATTCTTACAAAATACCGGATTGAGTCGATTCTTGATTATAGCGAACTTGAATTCTACGTCGAAATCCGCGTATGTGGAAAATATATTTTTTGTACGTGGAAAATGTAATTCCGAGTGGATACCGGACTTTGGTTTTAGGGGATTCTAAAAGCGAATCCTTCAGGAAAGGACGTTTGTGTAATGTCATAAGTATTTCGAAACCAAGCTTCTTGGATAAACTCGAAGAAAAGGATTTTGTGGCCGAGTTTTTATTTCCGTAACAGATAGAACGTCTGAAAGTACGAAAGAGGAGAGGGATAAAAGAGGACTAGGGTAAACTTCGAGAATGAAAAGAGTGTTCCAGTGGTAAGAGAGGCGCTCGAATGTGCCTCGACCGCTGTAACATTTTTAGAATATATGGACAATATAAATTCTAGCGCAGAAAAATCACGGAGCTTTGGAAAGATTTGAAGATAACATAACTACCGAGATATTATAAACATAATCGACTATATACGTTTTAATTCAATACGTACACCAAACGGATTCTGTTTTCGGCATTTCATTCCATTTAATGAATTGATATTGTATCGATTTGTATGCTTTGAATATTATATTTTGTTAATTACTCTTTCGCTTAATCGAGTTTAATGGGAGATATTTCGATAGTAGTGAAATATTTCAGGTTAATCCGATTGTTCGCGTTATTCATTGTGAGCAAAATTGATCGTATTTCGTGTTTTTCTCCGACGAAAATACCGACGTGGCGGGCATAGGAACGAAGAGTCGTTCCTTTAAAGTGCCATGAAGTCGAGGCGCGAACAGCCGCACCTGACTTTACCTACGCACTAAAAACAGTATTGCTCATCCCCGAGGGGAAGAAAGGAGAATTGAAAAGTTGCTACGGTTACTATCGGCGGAGAAGCGAGAAGGTTAAGAACTCATTACCGACTTAACGATCGGAGGGCGGGTTTATCCCCACAAACGAGTTCCACGGATAGATACATAAAGGTTTAGAAGAGTTTTTCAGTTTAGAAGAGCCCGAGGGGCTGAAGCAATTTGTGGAAAGTTAACACGTGGCTTTAGTGGGTGGCATACGCGTACCATTATATTAGGAAATTAAAAAAGACGCACATACTCACCTTTCGTTAAGGAATAATTCTAAATTCTCCCACATTCTTAGTCGACGATTGCGAAATTTGACACGGCCGATAATACATACCAGTATTTACCCTTTAATTTTTATAATCCATTTCAGACATCCTCGACTCCATACGCGCGTATATTCTCCACTCTCCACTGTCTCTAATCCGAATAAAACGATCCATCCATATTGCAGTCCTAATCCATAGATATGAAACATAACTGGTTTACAAGAGTATCGAAAACGAAATTAGCGTGTCCCCCGTGTCCGTGAAACCGACGAGAATCGTCGCAATGCCTTGGTAAAAATCGTTTTTCCACGAATCTGCAGCCCCATCTGCATTTCCAATATTTCCTTTTTACGCGTTTTCCCTAGCGGCACCGAGCGATTGTAAATTTCTGGCGGATCCCATCGAAAGGCAGAGGGGGTACCGTGAAACGAAGGGAGGCCCATTTCGTCGTTCACACAAAAGGAATTATTTCCAGGTCTGCGGGCGCAACGCCATCGATTATTTCTCTCACTTCGTACGCAAAAGCCTCGTGCCTGGCGTTTTTTTTTTTATGCCGGGGGGGGGGGAGGAAAATCGTCGGTCGCGCGATTTGTTCGGCTAAAATTGGCCGGCTTCCTCCATCGAAATTACGAAGCCAAAGCCATGATTACGCCGGCCAGAATTTCCGGTTACGTAAGGCGACCGACGAGGCGTTTTCCTCGAGGCAACCCCTCGGCGCTTACGTAACCCCGTCTATGAATCGATAATGGCGTTACCTTAACCAGGTGCCACTTAACCCCTTGCCTCGCAACTTCATTTCGACCTTTCGGACCGACATACGTTATTTCGTTTTGCTCGATCGAGCGATATACCGATCGGTGACCGCGTTTGCTGCCTCGAGTTTTCATTACCGTTATTTTATTGACGGGACAGGCAAGCTTTTGGTGTACAGAGAGAATTAAACAAGTGGAGAAAGAGACGATATATCGTACATACCAAATTCACCGATAAAGATAATTACTGAAGATAGGAAAGCAGAAGGATCGTTACGAAACACGTTTTAAAGCACACGCTTTAAAGATACCAGGGATTGACCAGGAGCCTTATGGCATGCGAAACTGTAACGAAATTTTCCCTATTTATCGTAGAAGCCTCCGTACTGCTGAATAATCAGAGGATTGCGTGATGAGCCTCGGCTCCAAGTTACAGAAGCGAAATAACCGCAGGCTCGATAAGAGTTCGAGCCAGTGCGCGGGCTCGCAGGGTAAATAAATCGCGGCAAATTATACGACCCAGAATCCATGAGTAACCGAGCACCGTGAGATAGCGCGATATTGCGCGATACCTCGCGGAAGCTACAACGAATTCGTTCGCCGAACGTTTTACGGACCCTTTCTCGCTTTGGACGAACGTTTGCCTTAGCAAGTCGCGCGTACGTTGGAGATTGCAAAACGTCTTGTAAATTTAAAAACTTCACATCGTAAGAGAATTGTTTGTACGAGTAATCGTGCCGAAAATGTGCACAACGACGACACGGCAACGCAAAGGATTCTCTTCGCCGACAATAAAGAGTTCAAGCCGGTACAAAGATTCGTTGGAGTAGGAATTTTGTCCGCAAACATCGCGCTTTAAGGCGAGAGTTTTACATTGCAGAAATACTTCCTGCGTGGGTGAATGGGTTTTACGTCCAAAACAGAGACGTTGAAGGGTAATACCGTAAGGAATTCTCTTCGGGGAGAATAAAAATTCTGACTTCGTAATACGAATTTTATTTCGAGGTGAGTTAGTATCGCTTAATATCGTTAACTCTAAAACTCGAGTTTGACGCGGCTGGAGAATCTCCCGGAAAAGGTGAAATGACAGTGCGGAGGATTTTCTTCGCCGATGACGCAAATTTCACTATACCCAAAGAGTTTGAAATAAAACTTCTATTTCGAGGTGATATAGCATCCACGCTCTCTTGCTCAATCGTGCAAGATCGCCCGTTAAACATCGTTAACATTAAGGTTTGAGTTTCAGATACCTTAAAGTCACCATATTTCCCCTTAGATGCGAGAAGACTAAATATAATTCGACGGAAAAAAAAAAGAAATTACATAAAAATCGTTGATACAATAATAATTTGAGCGAAAATACGGAAAGTAAAAATCCTGCCATTTTCGCGCATTTAAAAAATCCAGCTGGACCAAAATTCCAGGTTTAAAAAAGAAAACGTGTCCGCGGAAAAGAGGAGGCAGGGTGACTGCAAGGTAGTCCGAGAATCTCCCAAAAGGGCACAATAACAGCGCGCAGGATTCTCCTCACCAGCAATAAAGAGCTCACCCTGGGCTCCGGACGAAGTAGGGATTTTATTCGCAGTCGGAGCAGGGCTGGCAGGCAGCGCGGTTTGTCTCGTTGGTGACAGATAGCGGTGGGAATAGACACGGACAAAAGGGTCGGGATACCCTCTTCCCCGACGCAAATCCAGGCGACGTGTCATCGTCCGCCCCGGCCGACTGATTTGGGGGATAAATCTTTTCCCGTGGACTCTCGAAAATCCGGCGGAGTACGTGGAAGATCCCGCCGCCTTATCCTTCCCCGATCCACGGGATCTCCCGGATCTTATCGCGTTTCTATTAGTCACTCGTCCCACGACGCTGGATTCAAATTGAAAGCGAGCGAGCCGCTGCTCGCGGTTATCTCGAAGAAGGGCCGTTCGGGATTCCGGAAGCAAACCGGCTCTCGAGGCTTTTCTAACGTCACGTAACAAGGGCTTTTCGAGGAATATGCGCGGGAGCCGCTCCGTGGTTTGCGAGCTATCCCAGGGCAGATTCCAATGGCGTTAGCGCACGAGGAATGCCCCGTACGAACCGAAAATGTCTGAACGCTAGCCGAGTTAATGTGGAAATCCTCGGGGAAATGCAAGGTCGTGGAGTAAAAAGTATTTCGTGAAGTACGACGGATGTATAAAGGTCTCGATGTGCAGCCTTATGGGGCAGTTTCTCAGCTTGGAATTTCTCGATGTAATACTTGGACGATACACCGAATGATTTGGGGGATTATTTGAAGCGGTAATTACCATCGAACGACACTAGGTGTATTTTAATTCGTAGAATATCCTCGAGATAAAACTCTCTTTCTCGATACATATTCGACTATCCGTATAAACCATCTTCCCGGGTTTTCGTCGAGGATTTTCAAAATCAAGGCTGTATTCCGAGCCGAGCTCTATACTCGTATCTAATTTTCCAAACTACGCAACGTTTCCCTCTCGCTGATTTTCCGGAACCAGATTGCACTTTGATCGGCCCTCGTCGATCGTTCGACCGCGATCGAAAGCGAGGGCCGAATTTATTCGGGATTCAGCCAGTCGAGCATTCCTTTCCTCCCGTTTGAGGCGTGTAACGTTTCATCGAATCCGTTCGAGGCAGAGCGCCGGCCATTTCGGCAACAAAATTGCAGGAGTGGAGGGGAATATCGAAATTCTGCAGCCTGGAAGAGAGAGAGAGAGGGTTGCTCGAGGAGAATGCAGCGTGGCCAGCCACAGTGGCCAGATTCTGAACTGCAGTCGAACCAATTAATAGTTGCGCGATACGATGTGTCTTTGCCCACTGCTCTGTGGCATAATTCTCCCGTGGTCGGGATGCGTAACGGAGCCCTTTCTATCTCGTCGATCGAGCGAGGGAGGAACTTATCGAGAAGGGCTGATCGAATTCACGTCCTCGAGGAAACTGCGCGCGTTTCGAATCCCTCGAAAGCGTCCCTCGGACAAGGGAGAAACAAGTTGGCGGGAACTCTGGCTGCGGATGGAACTCGAGTTTGGCTACGTACGCGCCAAGTTCCCGAATCTTGAGTTTTGTGTACCGCGCGACCATCTTTGTTCTATCGTTTCACTCTGGATCTTTGGTACTAGACACTCTGAGTTTGAGCTCCTGGCGCACGATGATGTGGTCCAAAATCGATGGAGAAAACCAGAATATAATCGCTGTTCTTCGGTTCGTGTCGTTCCTTTAGTTAGATTATCCTGAGGATCTTTATCGCCTCGAAATTCGGGAGCACGTTATCCATGTTAAACGATTACACCGATTCGATCCATAAAATGAGACGAACGCGCGCGAAAACGACGAAAATTCCACGCTTTCCCCCTCGTCCTCGAGCTACTCCTTCCATTATAACGTTTCGTTGCATCTCAAATGGCACGTATCCTGCAGGATCATTACTCACGATGGGGTATCCTTGACGGCCAATAGCCGAGGGAGGGTCACGCGTACGCTTACGAAGCATCCAACTTTCCTCGCTCGTAAAGATGACTTGCGACGCTCCGTAGCGCCTCGGCCGCCCTCCAAATCGCTCCATTTGGCGCCATTTCAGCGGCCGCCTTATTCGAGGACGATACCTACGCGATTCCGGCCGCGCAAATCCACGTAGCGGCCATCGAGACCAGAGAGGAGCTTGACGCTAAACCCTCAGCCATTTTCCAGACGTATTTAAGCGCACCGAATATATCCTTAACCCCTATGCAATCCACCGGATGTACTCGTTCCAACTTTTCGTTCATCGATTTTCATCCGTTCTTCCGAAATATCGCTAAATGTCTCTGATTCGAGCAAAACGAACGACAAAGGAGAAATTCCGATCGAACAACCATATCGATCCATAGGCTACAACAAAGTCATGGAAAATCGCCGAAATACCACGTCTCAAAGAATTTTTGATAGAAACAACATACGGTCCCGTAGGTTTAGCGTTGAGAAGAAGGCAGAGAGAGGACTTAAGAGTAAGGCGCAGGAAGGAAGAGAGGGAGGGAGCGAGCAAGAATGATCGAAAGGTGGCGGAGGGACGAGGAGGAGGAGGAGGAGAAGGAGGAGGAAGAGGGAGAAGCACCGCTGAAAGCCGGGAACGGGCCACTTTGAAAGGCCACCCAAGAAATAGGAGTGGTCGGAACAGTAGCTTCTTAGCCTGGCACGATCCCCTTCATCCGTCAGCTTAACCACCTTTCATGTTTCATCTCCTTATACGCGATTCCCCGGCCGGGGGCCTTTGGTAAACGGTGTACGGTTACATTGGCGCATTATGTAGCGAAAAGAAAGCGCGATCTCTTCCGCGTCGGTGGATATTGTTGATCGTGTAATCCTTACCGTGGGCAGGAGGCCGTTTCTCTCCTTCGTCGGCCCTCCGCTGACGGGATTTCCTTCGGCCTCGATCGACAGTCTCTCCTACGAATGTGATTCGAAGTGCGAGGATCGCAACCCCATGGTTTGCCACCCTTCAGAATTTTCCCAAGTAATCAGGTTACGTCGATCCTGCGCCACTGGAGACTCGTCGTTGACGGACTATCGTAGAGACTGAGGCGTGTAATCGGAATGCGAGATACGCGATTTTTAAGAGTTTTGTAGCGATTTGTAACGTACACAAGGTTGGAAGAGAATTTTAGAGGAGAAAACGTGATCGATAAGTATATGGGTTGTACGAAAGGGATCGATCGATTTCAAACGGATGATTTAATTTATCCGCGTAAATGCGTATAGGATACGCTGTGAATGGAGAAGGGAGGAAGCGGATTCTGGGATGACCGCATTGGTACGATCGAATATGAAGAGCATGGAAAAGTATATACAGTGGGGAATGGCGGAAGGGTGGGTCGAGAAAAATACGCGGAACGCGCGGGTGAAGGAGGCTAAAAAAGCATGGTATTATTTCTCCCCTTTTCAGGCCTTTCGGTCGGAACGTTTGTACCGTCGAAAAAAATGTCTTATCCTTGGGCTCAAAACAGAACGCGGAACGAACTCTATTCCGCGAACATTTTGACCTTTCTCGCGATACACGCGAAAATGTAGGAGGCTTGGCGCGGCACAGATACGACCGGACCAAAGGCGAATTAAAAAGCTGGCCGAGCGAGGGGCTACGAGGAGTTTCAAAGCTCGGCCGCTGGATCAAAAGTGGTGGCCGATTTGACGTATTTATTTCATAGGCCGAACGCAGAGGAAGCTTTGGCTTCCTGAGCGGAAGGAAATGGCAAGGGTTCAAATTATAGGCGTAAAAGATATTTATCATCGAGTCGGGATTCGCTCGACGTACTCCGCGAAACTATGCAAATTCTTATTCCCTCGTTCCAATTAGCGATTATTCCAACGACGAACCCAGATACGCATCTTGCGGGATTGCGTTGACTCTCCGGATCCGTCTCGCGCAAATTAACACGCCCTCCTGCAATATCATTAACCCGGCTTTTTCCATTAAATTATACTCGGGGCGTATTACTTGTTGGTCGGTTTAGCTAATCACATTTCGAGGGCGCGTTTGCGCTTAACCACGCCTATTTACCCTCTCCCGAAAGAGGTAGACGTTCGCGCAAATAGATGAACAAATAATTAATGCCGAGCCGCGGCGTCTGGGGGAGCCTTTTGTGGTGTATTTCAGCGCGATACTCTCGCGTGCACTTAGGAGGGGCCGCGGCGGAGCAAGGCGCAGGGCGCATTTTTAATTCCATATCTTTTTTATAAATTCCGCACGGAGGTAACTCGCAATTCCCCGCAATAATTGCGCCGCACAAAATGGGTAGTTTCATCCGCGGGTTTATGCCGGGCGATACAATCAGCGTCCCACTGTGGGCACGCAATTTGGCCGGGTGTTTGGGCGCATTGTCCGGGCAAAAATTAAAATCGGCGCCGGCGTACGACCGGCATGTTTAGATTCCTCCGACGCTTTAAACGTATCCCGGCCCGCCGATTAAACCGCGCGGATTATTTTGCGCCCCGGCATTGCCTTTATCGAACTTGCGAATAATCGCCGGCGCAAAAGCCGGGCGCGACCTTTTTGCGCGCCGCGTGAACCATCGTTGTTTACGTTGTTAATGTTGCGCGTGAAATGCAAATGGAGAGTGTAAATGATATCGTCCGCGCGCCTTGTTTTTATGAAATAAAAATTAATGATAATTCGGAAACGAGGCATTTATACTGTTAGATCGCGTATAACGCCATACTCAGGTTCGTCCGGCGTTGTCAAAATACACGATCACTTCGTCGAACAAACGAATAATCGCCGAGGCAGAAATGAAACTCTTTGTTTCTGATTAAGAAATAAAATCCTGTTGTTGGAGCGGCACGATAAGCACTACCACTTGTAAAACGCAAGTGTGTAGCGCAAAAAAATGCAATTTGTAAAATGCAAGTGTGTCCGTAAAACTGGAACGTGCTTCTATCGTGAAAAAAGTAATTTAAGAAGAAACGTATTTACTCGCGGAGGAATCGTGGGTATTTTAATCGTACGAGTGTTTTTTCTTCGATTGTTTATCACGACCCTTAGGAACGTTATCCGACTAAAAATGAAAGTCCTCGTTCAAGAAGATCGATTTTACGCTCCTCGTTGGCTTCCACGGACGGGCAAATAATCGTCGTCGCGGAGAACCGAAAGTTCGGCGTTTCTAATTAACGAGCCAAATAAAGCCGACGCTCCCTTTGTGCTTAGCTCACGGGGCTCCAAAGCACGAGAAGCACCCTCGACCGTAAAATGCAACCGGAGGACATAAATGAATGCCTCCCGCTGGGGCTATATTCCTCCACGAATAATTTCCCCGTAAGCGCATTTTGTCAGGTAGAAATCGTTACGACCTCTACGTTATTCGACTTCTTTCTCGCTGCGCAACGAACAGAGAGTAGTGTCATCGCGTCAGACTTTGATGCAAAACGCTGAAATCGAACGCCCGTCGCTTTTAACCGAATTATCTGCAACTCACGGTTAATGTAAAACATCAAATTTACGCGTATACACGAGGATCGTTAAACACACGGACGCTCTTAATGGATAACGCCTCGGTTCGAAATTCACAATTCCTTCGAATCAATGTTTTCCGATAAACTCAACGAGAAGCGAGAATTATTTTTCAGAGTATATTCAGATTTCATCGTGCAGTTACAAGGAAACTGGAAAGTCCACTAGGAATAGACCGCCTGTCGAATGGAATTCGCTCGCATGCGAACCGAGAGCCGACAGGTTCATTCTCAGCCATTATCGAGTACGCCAAAGGAACAGGTTCTCCCGCCTCGCGTTCGACTCTTGCGTCAATTAGAGTCGGCCGATCCGGGCGGGGCTCTCGTTAATTAAAAGTATCGCGGGCAAATACGTTTTTGCGGGGGCTAAATTAATTTCGCCGTGGCTCAGGAGGAGAGGAGAGGGTGGAAGGGGAGGCGGAATGGGGTGGACTGAAAACGTCGGCTCGGTGGGGCGCCGAGCGAGAAGTGCGCTGGCGGAAAATCAAGGGGGAAAAAGGAACGTGCAGGAGTTTGCACGTGGAAGGACCTCGCGACCAAATCGAAAAACGTGGTCTCGATTTTCCTGCCGTTCGGCCCTCCGCGTGGAAGGATCGACGTTCGCGGGGGAGGAGTCAAATCCGCGTTGTCAACTTGTACGCGACTCATGCGCGCTCATGTACGTGAGCTTGTATAGGAAACGAATTTAGGTATGCGGCAGCGCGCCGCTTTGTGGAAAAGAAAACGCGTCGTGCGGAGGGCTTTGAGCGATAAAACGATAGGAAATAGTATATCCGTACGGCTATACGTTGCTGGTCGGTGTTTAAGAAAGTTACGACGGTCCGATCTTTTTCCACGCTTTCGCCATATAAAAAAAAAATTATAATATCCAAGAATTTGAAGATTTGAAATTTGCTCGTCATGTGCGTATATGTATTCCTTGTGCTAAACGCCGTGTCAAAAGAATTGACCAGAAAATTGAAAAAATAATTGCGTTTATTTTTATCGAAGACAGCGATTTACATTCCAATTATTTCTACACCAATCCGATATAAATACGGTAAAGTTGCTCGACAAAACTCGGTAATATTTTCCCGCTGAAGAAAGCCGGGCGAACGCAATTTTCTTCAAATACTTCGAATACTTCGTTTCGCATCGAGGCTAACGATGCGACGACGTAGAATCGAAAACGGGCACGAGATAGGATCCGACGGTTCCTCCACTGTCCCTAGAATATTTCCGTTAACCCGTACAAGCAAGCACGAATTCGGCGTTAATCGATCTTTTGATAGACCGAAAAAATACAGGCATTGATTGGTTTACGGTGAAAAGGGGGAAAAGGGGATAAAAAGAGGGCACCGTCACGCGCTGGAAAATCGAAAAGTCTGCCTTCCAATTTTCCAGGCATTCACGCTCGTCCACTGACCGTGTCGTGTATTCTCCCCCCTTTCCATCCTGCTTCGCCATCGGGAGCGCTTCGGGAAAAAAGGGGGAATAGGAAAAACGAGGAACGTCCGTCGAAAATCGACGGAATATCAGCGAAACAGCGGCCAAGTCCTCGATAAGGGAAGCCAGAGGTACGAGAGTCCCGCCGAGCTTCCAGAACGCGAAACGTGAACGAAATATCGACGGATGCCGCGATTCTCCCTTCGCGTCAAGATCGCCTTTCCGTTTCGTCCATTTGATTAATCGCGAAACCTACAGGATTTTATGGGACGAGCGTAACCAAAATCTACGGATCGAATCAAAGAGACCAGATTCAAGCTCTGCGGAGCATTAAGAACACTAAGAACCTACCAAATACCAACTTCTCGCATTAAACATCGAAATAATCACGCGCGTATTCCATTAGGGGAAGAGAAGGAAGATCGAGCTCGGATCTTCCAGATGGCTGATCCAAAGGCTCCTCGTCGAGCGCACGGAGACGAGGTTGGCAAAGGGCGTTTTCCGCGAGATGGAAACCTTGCAGCGGGTTAACTAACGGCCACCGCGATACGATCTCGGCCCTTTTGACTCCAGCCGCTGGCGGGGACGATCGTACCTATGCCCAGAGAGAGCGCGTGTGTTCGCACGTATACAGGGACGATTCCCTCGTGTCCGACGAAATTACAAGGAGGCCCTCTCGTCGCGCGAATTCGGGCCGGTCCCTTTGCGGAAAAGGCGGTACGTGTAGCACGTGTCACGAAGGACGTGGGCTATCAATCACACGCGAGAAACACGTTTCTCGGAAGCCGGTGCATGCTCGTGTCCTCCGTAACGCGGAATCTCGGCAGAGTGGCGTGCATGCACGCGATGCGCCCTCGGGAGGGGAGGAGAAAAGGCCGCGGTATTGCACGCCGCCGAGAACTGTCGAATGCGCTGGTGCATTCCAACCGGGACGTCTTTACGTTCAATCTTTCGGACCGATCAAAATTGAGGTTGCTTTTCTTTCAGGAATTGAACTTTGCGACTAGGTATTTTTTTGGAGATTTTCCATGATTTTGTTACGGCGTACGGATCGATATTGTAAACGTCGTGGGAAAATTTGGGTCGCTGGACCGGGGATACGAACTCGGGAGCTTTCGCTTTCCAGGCCCTTTGGTCAAATTATTCCGCGAACGCTTATTTATGTTATGGAGGATCCGCTTATTTATGTTATGGTCCCAATCCTACAGTATATTGATATTAGGTTGTGCAAAAAGATTCTTTCGTTTTATAAGATGGCAATAGATGCGCAACATTTTTTGTTTTATATCGTTTTATTGGACTATGTATACAGGTAGAGAACGATCGAAGACGAGGACCGCGACATTTGACGGATTAGGTTTCGCGTTTGTATAAACATTGTCGGATAAAGCAACTGGGTGTAGATAGTGGAAGACGCTTTTGGCACGACTTAATATATTAATATCTTTCCCTCGTCCTGTTTTTCTTTAAGACGTAGCAATATTTTAGAAGTTTTTGAACCGACGTGTGTATAATTATACTCCTAGGAAAATTCAATTTGCAAAAATGAACGGAGAGTATTCTCGTCATGTCCGTGCCATTACGACGTGCAATCAACGTAGAGACGAGGTTCTTTCCTCCGAGTAATAATTTAGGTCCGAATGGGAATGCCGCCTGATATTTTCCTGGCGCCCTTTCCGAGTTCGACGAACCGTCATGACTTTGCGTAACGGTCGGTCAGTCCGTCCGTTTCTCTCGCTTTTCGCCCGGCTTTTGCTACCAGACATCCGTTCGCTCGAGCGTCTCTCTAAGGTGAATCCTCGCGGTCAGTGTTTCTCAAACTGGATTCCCTGGAAATCGAGGATCGACGGAGATAAAGTGTCTTTTCTGGACCACGATATGAGTCTCGACTCGTGAGTTTCGATCCTCGATAAAACGAGTAAGCGTACAGCCGAGAATCGTGTCCATGAGATATAAGTATTATATGATTTTCGCGATTTTTGAAAAAATTGTACAAGGCTTCCGCGACAAAACAAATTTGACAATTACTGTCTCACCATGAAAGGGTCGGTTTAATTAACGATATACATATACTGTACAGTTTTCTTGACGTTATACGTAGACGGCTTGTTAAATTGTTCGGTACAGACTATTAATTCACAATCGATTTAATAATCCACATCTAATACGTTACGCGAAGATTCTCACGAGTGACGTTTGGATAGGGGATAACGCAACGCCGACGGTTAATATCGATGTTAACGAGCTTGAAAGGAGCTTGATAATATTCTTGCCACCCATGTACCCTGTCACTTAAGCGCTACTACGAAAAATAAACTCCGCGCATCGAAGAAAGCACCGGCACTTTCGACGTCGATGATAATGAACGACATCCGCTCACCCTCGTTATCCGTAAGATTAAAGAGATCCATAAAACTGACTCGAACGCTAAATTATTGACACGCCCGTGCGAGTGCTGCTCGTGACAGTCCTGTCATAAAGTTTATCGTTTAATCGAAGGGTAACAATTTCGCGCATAAATATCGCTCCAGCTGTACAAGCGTGTAAATGACTCAACGACACTTCGCGCACTCTCCGCATGTGCCGCACAAGAGGGGACGCACGAGCACCACCGGCGGAGGACAAACTGCCGGCTTCATTAAAAGTTGAGCAATTAGCATTTTTATTCCGTCAACGGGCTCAAACTTTAATACGTCATTGGCGGACAGGCCGCAGTTTACCTCCATGCATAAGAAAGCCTCGTAACTTGGGCATAAGTTCGATATTACGTAAGTTTTATAGCATCGTCGGGCGGATATAGCACGGTAGAGGTTCTAATTAATCGTCCTCGCGCCGATTGTAGGCGAGTTAGGGCAAGCGCGAAAGCTGCTCGAGGATTTTCGTGGGAAAAGCCAAGGTGAACCACTGGGGGGGGGGGGGGGTGAAAAGAAATCGCTTCTCTTTTTTATGCTGTCTCCGTTTTACGATGTTGAGTACGATAACCGTCTCCGAATTGCGAAAACTTCGATTGCCTACGTAAGGGTTGATCTTAGAAACTGGCAGAACTGGTGTTATCTTGACCATTCACGTATTCTTGACCAAAGAGAAATAACGAGATGTGGGGTGGAACTCATTGGAAATGAACAAGATCTCTCGCGCATCCCTTCTAACGTTTCCTTTATTCCATGAAAAATGAACCGGGCCAGGATCCTCCGAGAAACAGCGAAGTTCTCCAAGTGTCGGATGTTCCTGCTTCCTGCATAGTAAAAGGACCTCGCGTCGATCAAACGGGTACAAAAGCACCGAAAGTCGGCCGGTTCTGAAATAAAACTCAACCGAGGAATACCCTTTTCTCCGAAACGTTCTCCCTCTCTTTGTTCTTTGCGCGATCCGCGATAAAAGTTAACCGCGCGATCTATATTCGTTTCGCGGATACGTTGATCAATTTGATGGATTTTGCATTTGTATTTCGGCCGAGTACGAGCACGTACGTTCGTTTGCTCGTTTCTTTATTTAACTTCGGCAACGAGCGCCACGGCTACGCCAGATAGGACCTACTTTCCAAGCTGATTTTTTAAACGGACCGGAATATCCGTGGAATATATATAGTATGAATAATTCGACGTCGATGACGTGGAATTCGATCGTGAATTACCGATGAAAAGCTGCGCAATGTTTCCGCACTTGCGATCATTCTTAAAAATCGTCTATACTCTGCTGTACGTTTAGCATGGCTTTACGTGGTCACTTGCTACGAGCTTTACTTTCTCAAATGCTGAATTTTAAAAGGAAATAGAGCCACCACTACTGTTTTCTTTTATTGTACCTATTAATTTTATGAACTATGACGACTTTGGCAGGGCCTCGGTGTTCAGCGTAGGTTTTTAATCGTAAGAGGCGTGCGCTATATCGATACGCGAAAGCAGCCAGTCCCAGTTCTTTGAACTTTAAATATGAATCGTCAGCGTAGGTCACCGTGGCCATAAGGAAACCATTTCCTAGCGGATGTTCCATGCTGTGCGATTGTTCGCCTAACGACTCCCCTCCTCCTTTCCTCTTTCGCCTACAAATGCCCCAAAATCTTCTTCCTTCGTCTTTCAAGATAAACACGCGGCAAAACTCAAAAAGCACGGTAGGTACATCCTGAATTTTTGGACGCGCAATTTCATTTTCATGCTGCTTTTGATGTCGATCAACACCGAATAATTTTTATTCCTACGATTTTATCGCATTGTCAGAAAAGTCATGACGCATTCTTTCAAAGCTACGCGTTGTCAAACTACGTCGTGACTTTTTCGACAATCTAACAGTATTGCAATATAAGTACTTGCCATCCAAAAGTCCTAGCCTAAATGTCCCTAGAGATCAGCACCAAAATTCTCACTAAATAGAGAAAAGCGCTCAGTGCTAATCCAAAATTCCCTATCATCAACATACCCCTAAGTTCTCTGTGACTTCATCACTCGTTCACCGTTTTGATCCATACTCCAGATCTTCCTACCGAGATTTCGTGCAACTTTTAAAAATACAGCGCCGAGGCAAAGCCTATGTCTGAAATTTCCAAAGTAAATCCAGCCGCGGCACACGGCGCCGAATCAAGTGCGGGGCCCGAAGTCTATTTCGAAACGATACCTTCGTCGCGCTGGATTCTTGAATTTGGAGATTTATGCTGCATCGATTTGAATGCATTTACATGGCATACCCTTTTTGCCGGAATATCGGAGCGTGAAATATATGCGATAGGCGGTACACGATGTGTGCGTCGAACGTACCTCGGAATAGGCGAGCACGCGTGTGTGGAGGAGGCCATAAGCGATTCCGCGGTAGCCGGGACACGAGTCGAAAATTGATTTACGAAGGGAAAGCCGCGGAAGTGGGCGGAAGGAAAGAAGGAAAAAGGAAGAAAGGGAATATTCGTTTCTGCGCGTGGACCTTGCAATCCATTTGCCCGTGAGCGATAACGGTTTGGCAAGCCAACGAGAAAAGGCTGACTCGACCGCTTGTTAGACCCGAACACGGACCGATCTAATACCCTAATCTATTTTTGTTTCGTCGAAATAAGTCAGGACCGGCCGATTATTTGGCCCCTGACTTTTCTTTCGACATCGGTTCGTGAGATTTTTTTGCGGATCAGGTTTTGGGATATTTTTCTGCATTTTGTATCGTGCCATGTAACAGGCTTAAAATGCAGGTTTGGAGATAGAGTTGCTTCGTGTAGCTCAAGGTCGCGATAAGAAAGTGTGTACAAAGCGCGTAGGATTTTTAAGTGTCATCAGCCCTCGAATTCGATCCTGCTTTTGTACACGATCTTTTCGATGTGGATAAAAGAGCTGTATGTGCAGATGTGAGTGAATATAAACAAATGCCGAGAAATTGGCATTTTATCCAAAATCCACGTCCTCGCGCACATTCTCCGAAGCCTAATTATTTCACGAAAAACTCCGAGCGCGCTTCTCCATTATCCCCGCTATAATTTTTACCCCGAATAGCGTTCTTTCGACATCTCTGGCATCGGTCAGAAGCGAGCTATATATTTTTGTCCATTTTACTCTGTTTACTTATTTATCCAGCCTTCCGCGACCGCGCGTGCAAACTCGCGCGGTAGCCGGGACGCGGGTAAAAAATTGATTCACTCTCCCAATCGTCGGAGGTGGACGCTGGAGAGGAAGAAATTTGAAACAGAACACACCCAACTCTTTTCCCACGCAATTTTGAAATAACGCGGTCGAAACAAAAACCGCTTTCATCCTTCCACGCCCTTTATGTCCTCTAACAGCTAACCTTCTCTTAAACGGTCTATTTTCTCTATCGGTGGAAAAGGGAAGAAAGAAAAGAGAGAACTGTAAAAAAAAAGAAAAATAGCCTTGTAAAAAAAAAAGAGTTAGATGCATTCGCTTCCGCCCTTGGAAGTTCTGCAGGCTTCGCGAAGGAACGATAAGGTTTCGTCGGGAAGAAGAGGGTGAAAAGGCGGGAAGAGATAGGGCGGATCGGAAACATCGGCCCCTGGACGACGAAAGAGCGGGAAGAGGAGTACACGAGGAAGGCGGATCTGCCGGCACCCAGGCCGACGACATAATTCCTGGTAACCGACTTCCTGTGTCGGAAACAGGACGGTTTTCCGGTGTTAATCCGGATAACGACGACCTCCATCGATCTAAACGATGCCCCTCGCGATACCCTTCTTCGGTTCATCGGCATGGGGAGGCCTCGAGATTCACGATCTTCGATTCAATTTATTTGCCGGAGAAACGAGGGGGTCCCGATCCCTCGACGCTACCGATCATCGCTGTTATTCCAAGGAAAGGATTTCGAGTCCCGCCAGGCTGAATTATGGCCGACCTAACGAACGCCTTTTTCCTTGATAAGCATTCGTTTTCCATGCGGCAGGATTTATCGATTGATCAGTGTTTTTTTTTAATTTAATTTATGGATATTTAAAACCAATGTCGTGCATCGAGTAAGTGAATCATAATCTACGCGCCAGAGTGAGAATTCTTAACCGCGGAACAAAGTTACGAGGACGCGTGTATCGCGTTTGCTTTATCACAACTTTCCTTTTATTCCAAACGCGTAGTACGGAGCCGAGTTTCTTTCGTTGCAAAAGCTGCTCGGAGTATTTTACGATGTAGATTTCTTTTATGGCTAACGGGTGTCCGGGTTAACTCGATGTAAATATCATCTAGATTTGCATCGATCAAGTATCGTGCGTACGCGATAGATCGTTAACCGAGTCGGGAAGTCGTTGTTGCTAATTAATGCTTTAGGGTCGCCTTCGTTTCGTGCAGGAGCCTGATCGCTTACCTCCTACTACAACGTTTACGATATTTTTTATATTTCTAATGGCTCGCTATTATAGTTTTACGCGCGTGTATTATAGCGCTACCGTCCAGTAGCTCGCGCCTTCGCAAGGCGAAAAACATTCTGGAAAATCCAAGCGAGTAAATCTTCCGGACCAATAACGAGATAATCCTCCAATCGGCGATATTTAAAATTTCACGAGGCCATAATTCGTATCGCCTAATTAAGGGGTGCGAGGGGGAGGATTTTTATGTGAATCGTGACTGCGATCTTCCGTTCGGCTTGCGCCATTTCAAGGAGTAATTTAGGTTTAACGAAGAGGGGTCGAATGGGCTTCCAATAAGGCGGCCGAACTTATTTCAACGGCTGTTCATTTTGCCCCGGATAATTCCTTCGAATTTCACCTTGGCTCTTTCCTCGTTTCCTTAATTCTTCCCGATTGTCTCATGGAAATTCGTCCTCTTTCAAAAATGACACCCCTCTCCAATTTCCGCCCCGTTTCAAGAAATTCGCGCCGTGCGACAAATGGACACTTCCTGGGTCATTCGCTTTAACTCCATCGTCGAAGCTCAAGTGGAAATTTCACGAGAATATTCCCGGCTCGTAAAACCCTTATCTTACTTTACGTAAGATCTTAACCTGATTATCTACGAAATTTCATATATACAACGCGTACGTAAGTTGCATAATCGCACGTGGCATACGCAGTTGTACGTCTTAACTTGTTTCGCCTAAAGCTTCCTTTCTTCCTGCATGTAAACGCCCGTCACTGGATCGTCAGATCTAGTTATTCCTCGTGTTCGATAATGGCGATTCATAGACATAATCGAATCACTCTATCGCGCCTTGTATAATTTGTTTATATCCGCCAACATTTTCGAGTGTTTATGAGAGGCAGTTTTAAAAAAGGGTTCAGGCAAATACGTGATAGAAGTATCTTTGATCACTTTCAAATAAAAACTCTCATCGAATTTCATAGAATTATCGCGTATGTCGACGGTCCTCTTGTATCTGTCGATTCAAAATTCATCCCTATCATTTACTACTTCCTCGCAGAGTACGATTTTTCTCGCGCAAGCTCTTCTAAAGGACTACGGTCCGTATTTATCGTGCGCGAAAAGAATCAAACTCCCATAAATCGTACGCCGAATATTCCCGTCCTTGTAGAAAGTTCGATAGAATGCAGATACGAAGGAAGAGGATCGTAGGGAATAACACACCATTCGATACGTGCTAGTGGAAGACTATTGGAAAACGGTATTCGCAGCTTCCTAAACTGCTTAGATTCGATTGGTTCCAAACTGGATGCAAACTTGGAACTTCCTTATCGTACTTGAATTCGCGGAGGTGTGAGACATCATCGAAGGCAACTCTGCCGTCAATACGAACCGACTCTGGAGCTTTGAATGCGCCCTTGCACTCCATTATATCGAAGCCACGCGTTTGCAGGTGCAACTTCGGAAAGTTCGATGAAGACCTCTGAAGGTTTCTCGTCAAGTTTCTGACCCATAAAAATTCAATAGCGACAAAAATACAAGATGCCCCAAAAAGATGTATTTGCTCTTTAATTCACCATTACAATTATATATTTAGTTTTAATCGAAGTGTTTATTAAGATAGACGCAAGTCTGATAAGATAAATTGATGAAAATTTAATAGCATTTGGAAAACATTGGATTTTTCCTCTAGTATAATTTACTAATTCCTGCGTTTTCGCGAATGTGGCTGAGGGGCAAATAAAAGAAAGTACATTTTTTATTGGGATAGCCTGTATAAAGGAGAGCGTGGATTAACATCAATGGAATTATATATTGAATTCAACTTTCTTCGAGAAAAAAGGAAGTAATTGTCTATTATCGTGTTTGATAAGGAAACCGCGTCAATTAACGAGCTGTTATGCCGTTCTAAATATAGTTATGGCTTTAAATATCAATTTAAATAGTGAACAGCGCCATTATTTTTCCGCCAACTTCATTTCGCGCACACGGTACTCTTAATTAACGCTTTCGCGAGCGTTGGATTTATCGCGATCCTGAATTTGAAATCCACGAGGTGTGTCAATTAAAGGAAGCATGAATAATAAGGATTTATTTCCCCGCATCGTGCTCCGAAAAACTCGTTATTTTAAAACACGATAACTCTGTTTATCGAGCACGCGAACAAAGAAGATCTTGGGCTCTTTAAAAAGGGATTTGAAACAAAATTCGGGTCGTATGAAAATGAAATTTAACGAATAGCAATAGTAAATGCCCGTGTCACACCACGGCATAGATTTTTTTTTTACAGTCTACCCGACGTGTTCATTCAATGTCCACCACTTTTAAAAAATATCTAGAGTTATGAATAGGACCAAACGCGATCATAATTTGGATCGAGCCAGATATTCCCGATAAGCATAAAACGGAACATTCTTTTCATTCGTTCTATTTGCGCCCGAATCGAGAAATCCACGAATACTTTGATTTTTCGAAACGATTCGTCGATTCAAAATTCCAGATTCTGCACGTGTTTCTCGAATTTCCTGCACTCCGCTTAATGTCTCGGATGAAAATTAAAATCCACATCCCGATTATGAAACGCGCATTCATTGGGATACGATAAAACGTTGGTAAATCGGGCCGTCGACGAGCGATACGCGTTGTTATTCACGCAGATCGTAATTGGAAAAAAAAATAAAGTGAGAGAGAGAGAGAGAGAGAGAGAGAGAGGAAGAGAGATGCAGGGAGGTTCGCCCAGCAAACATGCAGAATTAAATTTCATATTTCCCGTTGGCGAAGTTTTACATCGCGGGGCAAGTGGATATAATTAAAACGGCGGCGATGTCGTTAGCTTGTAAAATCGAGGAACAACTCGTTTAACGGTAGGACTTACGACAAGGCGATATTCATCCGGCGTATGGTAAAAACGTATGGCAAAACGCAATATAAAAAAAGTGATAAAAAATGAGCGATGCAAACAAGTTTTGAAATATTTAACGCTTCGAGATGACGTCGAACTTTGGTATTCTTCCTACAATATCGGTTTCGGTACATACAATCCCGAGTTTGCAAATGGAAAAGGCAGCGCTTCGTAGTCGTGGAAGAAACCTGAATCTACCATGAATTACTGCGTTAAATATTAAATACATATCGACATTCAGTACACAAGAAACGGAGGTTAAATAAATGCACGATATACTCAAATCAAATAACAAGCTAAGACGATGAAATCTGCATTTCAATAGAGACTACCATAATCCCTTTTCGAAACGTCGTTTTCCGCATCCCGTCTTCTTCCGAATACATAGAGGAAGGAGGGTAAATAGCGGAGGCAGGAATTCCAAGATTCGCAAGAAATTCGAGGCTGTCAGTCGCCGAAAGGCTCCCCCGGTCGAGAAACACGGAAGGGAAGTCGATACGGCTCATATTCCGGCGAGGTATTCGATCGCATCGTTGAAATTCCTGTTCCACGAATTAATCCTCTCGCAGCTTAATCCACGAGTAATCCGTTCAATTTATAAGGGGAGGGAGTCCGTCCGGAGATATCCTTTCGGATAAGCAGGATATTTATCTTTATTATCATTTGCGTACCTCCATCGTCCGTTTATCCTCGGATTCTGAAATAACCTAAGAATGTTATTCTCCTGGAAACCGAAGCGATGCTGTTCGATCGTTGACTCTACTTTAAAATGGAAGATAAATAGTAGCGCGTCGGATACTCTGGCCAAACGTTACGATCCAATGAAAATAGGAGAGCCAGGAGGCGTATATCTCTCCGGGAGGAATCATTGCGAGGAAATTGGACATTCCGAGAGAATTAGGGGTATAATATTTCGTAAGGAAAGTACGAAGTTCCGTGAATGCCCGAAGAAAGTTTCGAGTTTCATAAAAGAAGAACGAACCTTGGGAATGTCGGGACGGAGGGAGTAATCGGGCTTCTATTGAATTTAATGGAAGGTCAAATTGCCGGATCGCTCGCTTTATTTTATTATAATGCCTCAAAAACGGGCCGTAGGTTGAAGCGGTAATAAAGGTAGGATGGTACGGGCGCAGGATCCATGACTCTATCGACTTTCCAAAGAATCGTAAACAAGTCCACAAAGAATAACATTCTTTGCGCGGGATCACACAATTTCCTACCGTATCATTAATCGATCAAAGTACCAAGAAACTTCCTCGTATTTCCTATTTTCGCAAGAAAGTTTCGCGCGGATGGCAACGATATTTTTCGATGCCCCGACAGAAAACAGACCGTATTTTACTTGCGCGTTTCAAATACTTACGTTCCTCGGGATGGACTTGGATCCTCGCGATGCTTCGAATTCTTTCAAACGACGCGTCAACAAAGTTATTCCGCTCCTCCGCTCCTTCGTGGCAATTTTGAGCCGTATACCTGAGAAATACCGCGGACGAACGCTCCTGCGAGTCGCTGTATCGATCTAATCGTTAAAAGCTTTTCGTGGAAACGCGTTCCGATTGAACTCATGACGATTTGCCCCGGGCTATTTGAATCCGGAATGTACAGAGGAATCCGATCGAGCCGACATGTCTATTTCGTAGTTCCGCCGCCGGCAATGCTTTTATCCCTGGGCGATTTACAGCCAGGCCGTTTTCTCTCGTTTCTTTTTTTTTTTGCCCATCCCTCGCTGCCGAATATTTTGCGCGTTCCACGACGCGAGTAACGTTCCGGATCTCAGGTGGAATTTTTAAGAACCTCCGCTTCTACGTTATCGGTACCTACTTATGTAACACTCGTGCATCGCGAAATGATATCCTTATTCGTTCCGTTTAGAACCTGTTATTTAAGGAATAGTTTATTTCTCTAATTTTACATCGGTCTTTATGATACGAAACATCTGCGGTTTTATCTCACGAAACGACGATCTTCTTTATACTATTATATTATAGTACACAGATCTGAACATAACCGATATTACGGTTGTCGGTTTGCTCGATTTTTGACATCGAGCGTCGAAGTTGTTTCATCACTTTGAGTACTTGCTTAAGCACAGTACCATGCGTACCTACTGTCACCGATCTCCTCATCCTCTACTAATCCGTTGCTCATCTTCCCAACCCGGTAAGCCCTACACGCCGAGGAGAACTTTTCTCAAGAGATATAGGTTTAATTAAGAATCACGAATAACACCGCGCGGTACATGTTAGCCTAAACGAACTCATCCAACTTGTAGACGTACCCTTAATAAGGAAACGCGAAGGACTCGCGTTCTACACGCTATAGGACGAAAAGCCAAAGAAAGACGACCAAGGAAAACGCGTAGACCACGATGAGACGCTGGTGCAAGGTAAGAAACACAGAGTGGCTGGTACACCCTCGCGGGCCAAAGAAGCTGACATCGGGGGGGATGCATTCGCTGGACGAGGAAACCTCGGGAACACGTCGAATCTGTAGCGCGCATCGGTGGGTGAACGAACTCGTCGAGAGATAAAAGAAGGAGGAGAATGGGGCATGGAAAGAAAAGGTATTTGACGCGAAGTCTCTCGCGTGGGCAGGTCCGAGGTTGGTTTACGGACCTCCGGACAGCCGTGGCAAGAACCGAGCACGTTCGAACGACGAACACCGCCGAGTTCCTCGCTCGATCCCCTCGTCGCGGTTTAATCGATGCACCGGCCGGCGTACCAATCGCCTTATCAGCCGTAAGAAGCTCCGCTTCCTGGATGCATCTGGGTGCAAACAAGTCGACGTTGGGGGAAGCGCTCGTTGGAGGCGTCGAAGGTTACTCACCCGCCATTGCGCAAAAACCACTCAAAACACACGCGTCCATCGCGCATATTAAACGTCAATAGGTTCTACGCGTGGCATCGCTGATGCAAATATAGGTTATTTTTCATTACGATTCCGATACGAAGATAATGGCTCGTTTATCCGCGCAGTCCAGGATTACTGTAGCATTAGTAAGGAATACCAGGAATACTAAGAGTATTATTAACAGCAAGTCGCGTGTATACTTAACACAGCGATCGAGAAGGGTACCGATCCGCTTATCGGTCGCAAGAAACTCCGCTTCTCAGAAGCATCTGCGCGCAAACGAGACTGGTATTCGGCAGAGTGTTTCTTAGAGGCGCGAAAAAGCGATTCCGTATCGAGCAGCAGAGCCTTTGAAACCTATACAGCGTTGCCTTCGCATATAATATGTCTTCTCCAACGCACACCATTAACCATTATATACATTCCCGAATATCAATCGCCACCGTTAGCCGTCTCTAATACGATTTCCTTACCGCGCGTATTCAACATCCTACGGGAACTTCGTTCTTCACTTGCATATTTAAACATCATACAGGAACCTCGTTCTTCCTAAATCAAAATAACAGCGCTCGCTCCTCGATCCCCGATGAAGCCGAGTGAGCTTAATCGATAATCAACGCACCGATCGAGGAGGGTAGCAATCGGCTTATCGGTTCTCAGAGGCAGCCGGTGCGCTAAGGAGGCCGGCATTCGGGGAAGCGTTTGTTCGAGGCGCGGAAAGGCGCTTCCGGGCTATTAGGCAAAGCCCTGGAAAGCCATACGTTGATTCGAGAGGCTCCTGGCCACCCCATCGTGCTTCCCGGAGCGGAGAATCCTCGAGCGGCGCGCCTCTCGTATTCCTCCTACCGGGCCAGTACCGTTACTCCTCGCGGAACACATTCCGGGTTCTCACCGAAACTCCTGATTTACGATCCGAGATCGATCGGGGCGCTCCCCGGTCACGATATAGCGGGAAGAATGGGCCGCGGATGCTCTCGCCTAGGCGAGAGAAAAGAAGCTTCGATCCGAACGATTCTTCCTCCCGCCTCCGTCCCAGCCGCGCATCCTCCGCGGTTAACCGTCTATAACTCACGGCTACTTTCGAGGAAACTTTCGTCCACCCTCCTTCGCCCACCAGCCGACGGCGTTTCTCCTTGGGATTTCCGGATTAGCATGGAAACGCAGCTGCTTCGCGATCGATGAGTCGTTAAACGCGCGCGGTTTTATTTATCTGATGCGAGGTTGAAGGAGGATGGAGGTCGGAGCGTGAGAGAAGAGACGAAAGGTGGATGGTGTTTAGAAGGGGAACACTCGATTGGGATACTCAGGGCGACTCAAGACTTAACTTTTTTTTTGACCGAAGACTACTTAACCAAGAGAGTATTTCAATGGGCAGTATGAGCTATGAATCAATGAACTATCACTGAGCTTTGTATTAACCAAGAACGCAACCAAAGTAGTATTACATAGTTCCAAATGGAATATCTCTCGTTTCGAGTGAAATACTTGGAGTTCGACGAGTGTTTTCCTTGCGAATCGCGTGGCGCGTAATCGAAGGGATTCGCTGAGCGGGCCGTGTAGACTTGTGGAGTATCAGGATGGAGGATGCGTCCCGCGGAGACGTGCCGAATCTGGGTTAACGATCGGGCACACGGTCCAGGTCTGGGGCTCGAGGAAGGGGGCAGATTGAATTCCATGAAAGAAGAAGCGGAGGGGGCGCTGATTTGCCGGGCCAAAAATCAGAGGAGCCGAGGCCCGGCTATAAGATTGCGCGCTTTCCGTTCGATGGGCCATCGATCGGTCCTCCTCGCGCTTCCGTCGAGTGGAGCCATCGTTACTCGGACAAAGGCTCAAAGCCCCGCGAAAACGAATTCTGTAACTCTTCCGTCGAGGCCTTTACGGTTCTCGAGCGGCAAACGGCATCGACCTTTCGCGAGGTGAGCCAGGTCAACCGAGGAAAATTTACTGGCGGCAGATTTTTGCCAGCATCCACAGACGCCTCTTCGTCCTCCCTCGATGGATGCTCCTCGAGGATGATCGCGTCACGCGTTATCTCCATTATCGATCTCTCTTTCGCGTGCCGCGCGTTGCTCGATGCGAATCGACGGAAAGTCAAAACGGAACCTCCACGGATGGTAACTCGATTACGTCCCGGATGTGGGATATTTCGGATTCTACCTACCTGTCTCTTGCGAGTACACTTCGATCGTTACTCGCGTACCTTTGGAAGTTCTCGTACGACCATCGTGTAACTCGCGTTATAAACGATTACGTTTCGTACATATGTCAACTCGCAGTATCGCTTGCTTAGATACGATTGTGATCGAAGAAACTCGAGGTTTGAAATGTTGGATGCTTTCGTAATTCTCTATCGGCCGTTCCAAGGTCCGTCCTTTCGGATTATAACTCCGTTACAGTGGGGAAAACGTGAGGTTCGAAATTCCGAGAGGATTTCACCGTCTGAAATTCGCCTGGTAGGCCGCAATTTCGCGATTTCCTCCATACGTCTCGAGTACGGATCGTTTGGCAGCCTGTGGGAGCATTCTCGGAAAATACTTGAACGTCGTTTCATAAGCGGGGCGGCCGAAATTGGCCTTTAAACGTTAAATACCGCCGCGTCGCAAATGGTTTACGATATGGCCGCCGAATTCGTGCCTCGCCTCGTTAGGGGCGCGCCTAGCCAAGTTTCAGGATTAAATTAGGCGAAACGAATGGAAGTTCTTCGCAGCGCGTAGATCAGCCGCTCGGCGGAATTCAGAAATTGGTGTAAACTACACGGCGGTTGCCCGCCGTAATATTTCCTATTACGTACCCGTCGCTGGGGTGCTGGATCTGCTTATACAGGGCGAGCCAGAAATCGCGACCGGTTCTAGAAAATTTTATTTTTCCTCCAAACACGTTCGAGCCAATTTTTTTAAATAATATAGTCTTGAAAAATAACTGTCACCAGCAGAGGAAAAAATTACCGATAGTGGTAATTCATTTCTTTGCGACATCTTAAAAAAGTAACGCTTTAAGTGCGGAAGGGGAGAGTACGTTATATGTACGACCTTATGGAAAATGTTGGAACATTACGAAGCGGTCAAAAGAGAACGTTTGGCCGATATTATTTTCCTCGCTCGAATCTACATAAAAATGCATAGGTTAAATCATATATTATAATTCATCGACCGAGCTTTCACGGAATACTTTTACGGTTATAAAGTTATAAGACGGTGAAACACGATCGTGATCTATCGGCTCACGATGTAGTTCGCGTAGCCAACGCTGGATTTAATGGCCTCCTCGCTATTAAATGCCACGCGCGTCTTCATCAGCGTCTCGAGCGAATGGAAGAAAGTACGGACCACCCTCGAAGTCGCGAAAGGTACCGCGCGTCGCGTCGCAAGGTCCGATTAAATGCTCAATTATCTCGCGATATTATTTTTCTTGGCACTTTTATGAGAATCCGGACATCGACGATCGGGGAATTTTTTAATCCCATCCATCCTCAAAGCAAGTCGGTATTTAATCACCTTTTCCTTTACGCTCGTGCTTTAATAAAGTTCTCGTGCTTCGAGCGCCGCTAAAATTACGACTAATTTACACTCGCAAAACGTCGTTGCCCGGACGATTTTTTGTCGATCGAGGTTTTCTAAAACAGTATTTCCTACAGGCATTGTCACTTGTCTGTCCGCTTACTTTATCCTTAAAACGTTATATCAGCTGCGTAACTTTACTTCCGCCGGTTTTTTTATCGCAAAAAATTGGTTAACATCCGATTCAAAGTATCGTCCCTCGTTGTCCAGAGCGGAAGCGAAGTCGTACACCTAATATATAAGGTATAGTCACGCATAGATTACACCCGTGTTCAATCCGACGAGGCGACAGGTATTCCATCGCGATCCAAGGCACGCCGAGCATTCGATCGTAACTCAGCCGGACGATCGGCGCCCTAGGACAACCCAATACCCGGTTACCGTTTTACCGTAACCCAATGAACGTCGGTTATTTTCCCCGGACCGAACAAACGACGTGCACTTAATCGCGGCCCCCGCCGCGGCGTATTAACGAACCCCTGGAAGTTACGGTGCCGGATATCGCAGCGACGCAATAATTATAGCGACGCGCTGAAAAAGATCGTTATTAATGAAGACGCGCCGGTGAAATCCTAGGATGTAATTACCGGGGAAACAAATCGGAAGGCAATCACGATTACGATCTACATATGCTCCCGTGCATAACGTCCTCCAGGCTCGCCTAATTAATCCGCGGCGTCCCTTCGCCGAGCGGCCGCCGTCTTTTACGTTAATACCGCGATAAAGTAGCCGTTTCGAGGCGTATCGGGGCGCAAAAAGCCCGAGGAATCTCGCAAAAAGCCACCGGGACACGCGGAACGGCGCACTCGGCGCGTTAAAGCCAGGAATGCGGTCCGATTTTTGCGCGGCCGGGCCGAGCGCTGGAGGGACGGTGCCTCGCGTCGATCCTCCTTTGCGATCGAGTGCCAAGGAAAGTCGATGGGTGCCTCTCGAAGGAGAACGAGGATGAGGGAGCGTTTTTGCGCCTATTTTTATCCTCGCGAATTACATTTGAGTTTATCCGTTAGAGTCGATCGGTTTAATGGGCCGGGGAGAAGTTTGATACGCTCTCCTTGGCTCGATACTTGGCGAACGGAACTTTTATTCCGCCCGAGAGCTTTGTAGTTTTTACAAGAAGAAGCGACGTTTCGACTCCCGAGGGAGTCCTTATCGATTCCATGCATTTGAAAAGGTCCTCCGTCAAAGGGGCGAAGAAGCGCGTTGTGTTCAAATAGAGGAACCTCCGTGACCGAGTGTTCTAATTTGGTTGCCCCACCCGCGACCAGAAATCCCTAAGTGGGATGGAAAAGAGTCGGGCGAAAGGGGGTAAAAGCTGGGGCAAAGGCAGGGCAAAGAGAAGTGAGACGTCTTGGCCGCTCGCCCCTTTGGCTCTCCGTGCCAATCGTTAAGGTCTTTCATTATAAGAAACGGTACTTAACGAGTTTGCCAGCGAAGAAGGCATTCGAACCACAGCCCGTGTCATATTCTGCAAATATTTGCTAAACGTACCGCGCGAAGTTTTACCCTTTGCGCTTTTGAAATCGGTTCCATTTTGAAGTACCATTCATACACCGTTCCAACACTCGCTATGGAAGTCGTCGCGACAAACCGCTTCTTCGACTCTCGATTCTGTCCCCTATAGTAATATAGCCCACAACCTAATTATTCAGATTCGAATCGAAGCATCGGACTGATAACGCTTCTATCAAACTTGCATTAACCCCATTTGCATTTCACGTTGCAGGAAATATCAGGACCAGAGCCGTGCTCGATGTGGAGTCCAAAGCGGGATACTGGCTGACGGTCTACGCGCAAGACCACGGCGTGGTGCCTCTCAGCTCGAATTTACAGGTAACCCATTATATATACATTACGCATATAGCTGCGCATCGTGCACACGAGCGCGCGCTGCACGATGCATATAAACACGCGGGATGCACGCGCGCGCGCGCGATATTTTTTAACACGGTTTCAGCCGCGTCGATGCAAATTCTCGCGGTCCGTCGAGTAGCAAAACGCTCGGGCCTCCCCCCTCGCCCCCAATTTTTTCACTTTTTTTTCCGCCCTCCCCAAGGCCGCTGCTGAGCGGGCTATTTCGTTTATCGATACACAGGCGTCCTTTGCGCAGGTTTACGTCGAGGTGCTGGACGAGAACGACAATACGCCGATGACGGAGCTGCCGGTTTATTACCCGTCGGTGGCCGAAAACTCGCCGGCAGGCGTCAGTGTCCTCCAGATCCGCGCCTTCGATCGCGACGTCTCGCCCCAGCAGTTCGCCTTCACCATCACGGGCGGCAATCCCGAGGGTTATTTTCTCATCAACTCCACCACTGGTAAGTACCAACCTGGAGCTGCCTCGCGATAAGATCCTGTACATCCGTGCGAATCGAATTAAATCGGATTTCCGCGGTAACGAGATCGATCCTCTCGCACCGTCGATTTGACCGATGGAAGAATCGAAGCGGGATCGTTTCTCTTTGCTTTGCTTTTTTCTCTCCTCGCAAGGGTAAAGCTTTTCCTTAGGAGAATTCCTCGTGGGACTATCGCGGGTTTAACTAGTTTCGATTACTGGACATATATATAAGCGCGGTGTTCTGTGGTGTTTTTTAAATGTAGTTATGGTTTTGTTTTGATCGATTTTTATGCTTTTCTGGTAGATCCAATTATATCTATGCGTTCCTCTTAATAATTACGTCTTTGTAATACTGCGTGCCAAGTGGTGAATATGTAGATCGATATTGATGCTCGTAATTTCATCGTCGAATATCGTCTTGATTATAATTCGTCCCTGTTTTCTACGCGGTATTGAGTTTACAACTCGAATACGTATTAATCGCTTGTTCGTTGGCTCGTCATTTTCGAGGTATAAAGAGCTATTCGTGGTAGCGCTGTTCGTATAATTCTCGAGTTACCAGCTTGGTTTTCGCGTTTTGCAACGGAATATGCGGTACCTGGATTTTTAGATACAAACTCACGAGTAGCGATCGTTACGTATAGCGTTCTCTAAAATTTAATCACCGGCGTCGATGTGTGCGCAATATGCCGATACGCGCGATACGTGCACCATGAATCCTGCGTGCACAAGGATTTATTTTATTTCCATTCATTAACGCGAAGCGGAACGTACGACGTTACAAACCCACATTTTTATATCCCGCGATCCAAGGACTATTTATCGGCTAATCATTTCCGGAGTAACCCGATATTCGCGAGGCCCTTATCCGTCAAATCTCAAGGTGCCCACGGTTTCCACATTCCTCTCCGGTTTCCTTATAGCATCGAGGATGTACAGAATCCGGTGATAAGCTCGCAATTTGCGTTCCAGATACGAAGTATCGTTCGATCTAACGTACGTCCTCGACTCAACGATGTCCGAGCACGACTGGAGCAAAATTCGCGACGGTATTATCCGCCGTGTAAGAGCTCGCGGTTGATAAGCCTCCACGATCGACTCCCTCGACGCTCTGATCCTCGAGGAATCTAATGCGCGCCAGTCAGACGCGTCATTCCTAGGGGAGGAGACGAAAACGAATTATTATCTCGATCGCGCGAAAACGAAGCTTTGTAATCGCATTATCCGGCGGATAACACGGTGCTGGAACTTCCGCGCTATTTCCTGTTTATCTCGATTATCAGCAGAGGGCCGGAAATGACGAAGTTTCCATTTGGCTGGCTTCGCTTTTGAGGCCGTCGGAATCGATTATCGTCATGAGCGAAGGATAATCGATGATCGCGTTCGATCCAAGCGCCGCCTTTTTAGGCGGTTAACGGACAGCCAAGCCGCGCACGACGAAGATACATTGTTTTCCTCTTCCGCGGCGGCGTATGCAAATTTGCGCGATCGAACGTCGATTCATATTCAAGGGGCCTTTATCGTCCCGCTCAAGTTTCCACGGCACGTTAGCCTGCCGAGAATTATAAGGCGATAAGGCCGCCGCCGACTGGTTAGGGCCAGGATCAGGTTAGAATCGATCTCCCAGTTTTAAATGAAATAATAAGAAGCTCCGATGATCTCGCGCGAGAGAAGTTGGGACCTTCAGCGCTCTTAGAGATACCGTAACTGCCGCGATCGACCGCGCTTTATGACTTGATTACGCCACGCGACGACGATGGGGCTCGATAAAATTTTACATCTCGGGCTAATATAACGTACTCGAGCAAACGCTTTACGCTTTATCGACGTGTCGCCGATTTTTTTTTTTCTATTTATGGACGCTTTTATCGGAAGATTGTTACTTAGCTCGGCGTATTTAAAGCAACGACACTCGTGCCTTGCTCGAACTTATCCGCGCATTTGCACTTTGCATGGCGAGTATACTTTGCGTTAGTACGGATAGAGCAGATGAGGTTATTGCGCGACAGGTGTTTTGGCGTTGAGAATAGTCGATCGTGGATTTTTAAAAAATGTACTTTGTTCTTCGTTCGGACTTAGCTTTTCGATCTGTGCCACCGTGCATTATCCTCGTTAGTAATCGATTAAAAGTCTTTAATAGCTCCCTTTCCGCAGTTTAAAACTCGTTTGTGACTGGGGAAGAGTTTATTTTCGATCCATTTACTCATTAGTCGCCGCAATATGATAACGAAGAGTTTCACGAAATGCACCGCTCTATTGTTTAAGGAACTTGGACAGGAGATCCGTTCGTTTCGATGGCTTTGGTAGTTTCAGCGATGGCGGAATACGGGCGCTCGGTAGGATCGATTTCACGAAAGTCGAGGAATTCCGATTTGGCAGTTGTAAATTAATTTCATCGTAGACTGTAGGAATTTAATTGGTAATCATCCTCCGGCGAAAGTTTCTCCGAATCCACGGTAAACGGTCCTCCGCCCTCCATTTTCCTCCGAAAACTTTCCTAAACGGGCATTTATCCGCGAATCTTCACCGAAAGACAAGCAGAAAATTGCTTACAACGACTGCTGGCCCGTAATTAAAAACCCGGGGCCTGATTTGTATTCATCGGCCTTGTCCAGATCCGGGAAAAGTTTCTCGCAGGAACCGGCCGCGGCTTGGGAATTATGAAAACTTTGGTTGGCCGTCCACGTTGACGTTCTTCACGCTCCAGATGAATCAAGAGAATATCCGTGGAAATTGCTGAAAAACGGTTAATCCTCTTTGGCGCGAGTGTCGACGTCGTGATCGACCATCGGATTTCAACGTGTTTATCATTCTTTTCGACAATTCTTTCTCTTCCCTTATCTCTTTTTCCCTTTCTTGGACCAGCGATAAGTTATATCAGGTTCTATAACGTTGTGTCTGCACGTGTCTACGAATAATACAATTAAATGTGTCAATGCAAATCGCAACAACGACAACATTTTGCGCAGTTTGTGAATAACGCGCGTGTCGATGATGGAGTCTGTAAATCTGGACCAATTGGTCTCTGCCGGCCGACACCGCCACGGTCGTATTCCAATTTGTCCTCGCCCTCCTTCAGGGGTCCTGGAACAAATTAACGATTCCTTGTGTACACCGAGGTTGGCCAACTTTGTCCGGCTGGGATCGCGCTGACCGGGGAATTTCTCGAACTTCAGCGCCAAACTCTAATAACCGTAATAACGGGATTTCAGGAATAGGCGGGAGCCTGTTCTTCGTTGCAAAGGGAGTTGCGGGAAATGGAGTCACTGAAGTTTAGCGAAAACATCATTATCCCCGGGTGCCGATGCGCCGCACTTCGAGATGATGAGATTTGTCGGTTTAGTTTTTCTCTTCCGGATATTAACACTAAGCGCATTACCGAATACTGGATAGATATAGGTGGTGTGCACTCTCTCATATTAATAACTTTCCGTAGATTTACGTACGAGAAGGTAACCGTTGGAGGGAAATCTCAGGAACGACACGGCATTTCGGGATGATGAGATTCGTCGGTTTTGTAGGAAGGATTAAAGAGCAACCGCGTTTTTGACCTCTAGAAGAATCGAATGAAAGAATGAACGAAGAGTGAAGAATCCTACTTGGAAGACGATGCAGACGCAAGATAAATCGCTCTCTATAACGATTAAAGCAAAAGGACGCGTATATACGTGCATATATAAAAACAATTACACGCCAGTCCAATTAGAGAATCCCGAGCCCTGATTTGCGCGCAACGGCCAGGATAAACGAAGGGGAGAAATCATCGTGGAAGCTCGGCATCGATCGAATTAACCAACATTGCACTGATTAAATTCTATTGTTGCCGATAACCGCGGCATCGCGGTGAATTTTCTCATTCTACGCCGGAAAATAACTCGTGGAAGCGCGTAGAAGAGACACGGCCTCGAGAAAAACGAGGAGCAGAGGCCGCGCCGGGCGGTGCGCATTTAAATAATTGCTTTTTCGTTTTCATTCCGCGCCCTCGTCATCGCGCCCGCGTCGACGCGATCCTATACACGGGCACCATCAAAGGCTGGAAACTCCGTACGGAAAATTGGTTATCCACTGGCGTAACAATCGAAGGTGCAGATAGCCGCGAGAAGTTACGGTGTAGTTTCCGATGCAAATGCGAATTTCCATGGAAAAAAGTCGAATCTGAAGTTCGTCTATTATTTCTGGATTTTTTTAGACAGGAAATATACCATAGGCCTGATAGCGATCAGCTTTAAGCGTTTTAAGCGACTATGACGGAAGAGAAATTGTCTCTTCGAATCGGGAGAAGGATACTTGGACTTCTATAAACAAACGTAAGGAGGTAGAGAGTTATGCGACCATATGCGATAAAGAAACAATCCGTTGATACGAGGAAAGAAGGTGACTCGTCGATTTCGTTTGTACAGGAATCAACTCGCGATACCTCCTGAATTTATCTTTCTCTACGAGCATATCGGTAGATACAAATCGTTCCTCTTTGCAGCTTATCTTGCTCGATAAATCTATAAGGAAAGCAAGCCGGTACGCGATCCGTGTATATCTCTCAGAGGCATCTCTCGCTCCCCGTCGAAAATCTCCCAAGGAGTAAACTAAATAAGTAATATAAAGAAAAGGCCGTAAAGAGATACGGTGGGAGATAAGGCTATAAAAATCGTAAGGATAGGGGCATAATATAGGGCTATAAAGGTAATAAAGATAAAGCTCCCGCGGTGCGCCAACTTCGCGTACGGCACTGTCGCCATTGGAAATTAAATCCGGGGGAGCAAAACTATTTGCGATATTACCAACAGCCCCGACATTTCCGGCTCTTCATAAAGGCATAACGACGGATTTATTTTTCCTCGGTGAATCCCGACGGACGAGGAAACTCGACGACGTCCTTAGGGCGCCCCACCCTACCCCAACGCCCAGCCCTGCCCCCTTCTGGAGGAATATTTTATGGCGACGGTGAAAAATGCTTCCAGAATGAGGCCGGCCGTTATAACGGGCTCCTCAAGCGAGGATCTCTTATAAGAAAGAAACTTGGGCGGGATTACTTCTTTATGAGCGTCGGAGGATCGATTCGATCCCTTTACGATCGCCGCGTTCGGGGCCACTGTCGAGGTTGCTTTCAAAATTCAAGCCGATCGGAGCTTCTGGACATTGCATTACGATCCGGAAGGGAGCGAGGCGATGACAGTTTTCTATATAAGGCGTAAAGTGCGTTGTTGAAAGCGTCGAAGGGTTTCTCGGATAGTGGACGAAGTTTGGATTACGTTGGAGGTTTTATTATTGGTTATGATTCGAATTACGCGGGGGTCGGAGAAGGTGTAACGATGAGTCGAGAAGAATTTTGTGAGACAGAAGTTTTTAGAATAACGCGGTGTAAAATTTCATCCTTTACGAGCGCGGCGTTTCCGGTGTCTGGTTCCTTTTAAAATTCAAGCCGATCGGAGCTTCTGGACTCGCTTCATTATGATCCGTATTATATGGTTATGAGACTGGAGTTTTTACAGCGACGTGTAGAATTGCTAAAGTTCGGGTTACCGGTTAAAACAAGGCTTCTCCGAAGGCTGCGCACGCTCTTTGGGTGAAATTTTATTGGAGAGAAAGTCGTTTCTCGGGTAGCAGCGAAGCGAAGTGCATAATTCAGCCGCGAATAGGATCAAAATGGAGCTACGATGTTGTAGTTATCGGGACTAAGATGATGATATTTAATATACACGAGCCTCGACCGGAGGAAATTTACTCGCGAAAACTGCAAAAGTTCTATAATTTTTCTACATTTTTGAATAGAGCGCGATCTTATAATTTTCATAATTCCACGATTAATTAAACGCTGATTCGATGCCGATTAATGAGTTAACGAATTATTTCGTCGGTTCACCTCATATCCTACGCTATCACCTGAATTTGTGCTACAACGTGAATCAACCGGTGCGCGACAGAGGAGGCACTTTGAACCGCAAAGGATCCAAATTGATGTCATTTTTACGTACTGCCAGCCATTTGCACGGACCCTGGGGCAAGATTGCGTTGCACGAACGAAATTTATCTGATTTAATTTTCCGCCACTACTCCCGAAACGGCACAATTTAGCGCAATACCATCTACGCCAGTGGTTGCCAAGCTCGTTCCTTCCTCGGACATGTACGATTTTCCAAAAATAAGAGAAATTCTACTTACATTTTACGGCCGATTCCGTTGCTCTTGGAATAACAGAAGTATTAAAAACACGTCCGAAGACTCTCGCGTACGCAAGTTGTATTCCGCTGGGGTGTCGAAACCTGCACCACCGATAAAAAAAAAGACGCTTTATCTCGCGGAAGTCCAGAATTTTTTTTTACAAAATCCCGAACCCTCCATGGAAGCCCCTTTGAGAAACACTGGTCTAAGCCGCCTCTCTTCGGCTCGGTAACAATGGCCGCGAAGAGGTCGTTTGATACAATGCACGCCCGTAAATCCGTGCAACGAACGGAATACTTCATTGGCATTATCGGTCCATCGCTTTTTTATTACTCGTCATATCGCAGGACGGCCCATCGAATTTTATCGCCGCGCGAAATTATTGTGCGGCCAGCGATTATGTATACCTCTGGGCCGTGGGTGGTTCCGCCAGAAATGGCACATCAAACACGCACTTTCACTCGTGGTTTTATTTATTTTTACTTCAAACTTCGTTCGAGTTGCGCAAATTTCGAATATCCTTGAAGAAGCCTATGCATTTGATCTTATTCCAATTAGAAAATCAAAATTCTGCGTATCCCCCGCGGAGTACGGACTTCAAAAGTGCATCCCACCGATCTGTATATCTCGATTCAAATCGCCATGTTCCAATTTAAAAGGTCCGTTAATAGAGCTATCCGTTTGATCTTACTCCAATCGTGAAGTCAAAATTCCGCGGATTCCCCGCGGATTGCAGAGTTCAAAAGTGCATCGCGGAGATCAGATTCGCATTGCGCGGCACGCATCGCGGGTAAAGAGGAGCCAAGACACGGAGAAAGTACGGCTCTAGCGGCGGCTTGCAAAACATCCGATGAGCCTCGGGTAAACGACCTATTCATTCCCCGTAAGGATCGCAGCATCTGGTAGCTCGTTTCAGATCTGCCCGTTCCGCGGCATCGTAATGCTATCATTAGGGGAAACCGCGCTTCTTTTATTCCCTGGGCCCTGACAAAGCGCAATAATCCCGGGCAAATACGGTTTCCGCCGGCGATGTGTTGCGCAAAATGTTACGCGGTTGCGAAGAGGTAAACGTCCGCGTTTCTACCCGCGTCTAATTCCCTGGCCCGGTGCTTTTTGACTCCTTTCCTTTCACGGCGAGTATAAAATAATTACTACGATTCTGCTGTATCACTCACGACTACGCTTGCGAATATTTAAAATGAGCGTAAGGTATTTATATATGTATATAAGCCTTTCTAGTAGTAAAAATAAATCAATGCAACAGAGCTATCGACTGGAGTTACTGGTTTGGCAATTGGCACGGTTCGTGATACCCAACATTTGACTATTCGCTCGATAAGATATTGTATCTAAACATTTAATAATTCACGATAATAAAATACGTACTCAAGCTATGCCGCTGCTATAAACTTGTCAGTCTTCGGGAACCAAGAAAAGTTCCACCGATCGTCGCGTGTCGCGAACAAATGTACCGGGCTATAATGTAAGAATAACTTAAAATGGAACCCAAACGGAATTCTCTGCCAACAGCGATGATTCTGGTATTCGAAATAGGCGATGTTTCGCGGACGAGGTTGTGGCAACCATAAGGCTCATAATGGAAGCACGGCTTCCTTCCAAACGAGATTAACGGTTCGCTACGGAATATAAAATCTGTGCCGAGCACCGTGGGAAGCCATAAGGATGGCGGAAATAAGGCAGACCACCCCGTGGCGGGCCTCCAGTTTTACAGGGCTTCGTCCTTCTTTCGCCTTCGCTGGCGCTTCGCGAAACGCGGGAAAAACCGGCGCTGCATCGGCAAAGGCTTCCCTCTGCGCCATTATCCGGGCAAAGAATTCGCAACTTCGACTGTTGCATCGACCATTTCTCTGTCTGGGATTTAAAAGCAAAACCTAATTACCGCGCGCCTCCTTTCGCCACCGAGTTTCGCGAATTGCATCGTTACGTTTGAAGCGTGAGAACGTAACGACAGGGTTGATTTCTCGCGTTGAACGGGCTGCGTAAAGCCGCATCGGTGTTGATCGAAATTTTACCCTTTCAGGGCTACTGGCGTTAGAATGTACGAAGAGTTGGAATTAACGATAAAGCTCAACAGCCACTTGTGCGAATTCTACCTTTTTTGCGCATTTTTTTCGTTATACCGATTTTTTCTTGTCTCGAGAAATGACGTAGATCCGATATAAATAAAACGCAAGCGAAAGTAAAATGTAACCTCTTTCTTTTTACGATCAAATATTCGTCCTTGAAGAGAGCGTAAAAAGTATATTAAAATATGAAAGGATTATACGTTATTCGGATACAAGTTGAACCTACCGATAAAACTTACGATTCGCAAAGGCATGCCAAAAAGTTGAAACCAACTTAATAACCATAATCAAACGGGGGAAACTAGAAACACGCATCGCCCTTACTCTCGTGTGCATAAACTTACATCGTAGATAGGAGGACATTCTGGAACTTGGCATTTACATTTCGGCAAGTTTCAGAAAGTTCCATTCGCTAGTTTTGCGAAAAATTAAACTCGCGTATCGTGCACGCATACCGAACCCGAGAAAACGTTTCACAGCTCCCTCGTTCGTTTAAATACTTTTGAACGTGGACTAAAAACCGTTACTAATTTTTACGCTAACTTATTTTCAAAGTGCGCCGGTAGATTCCGCAGGTCGTAAACGCATTCCCTTTCCCGATATTTACTTCCGATATCGTACGCGACTCGCAAAAAGGGGGGTTAAAAAACGGAAGCTGGAGGAACTTGACGAAATTATACGAGCACTCAGCGCCAGTCTCTGGCAAAGGAAGCGCGAAACGAGCCGGATATTCTCGGATTAGACGGGGAGAAACGCAGAGCGTAATGCGGCGTAATCGGTGAAACGAGTCCGAAGAAAAAAAAAAGGAAAAAGGGGCTGGGCGAGTAGGGCCAGAGAGGAGGAACAAAAAGCGAATGGACAAACCGACATAATGGAAATGGCAGGAAGGAATATTATACCCTTTCCGCGGATTATCCGGCCAGCTACCTTTGTCGCGAAAATCTAGGACCGCCAAAAAGCGCCTACCATTTAACCACTTGCCCCAGTATAATGCGTGCGTCGTTATTCAATTCGGATTCGAATCAACGCGTCACCTCGGAATTTCTTCTCGTGCGATGCGCTCGGTATCGGCTGCAGGCCTCTCGAACTCATTTCTACGCTTTAACTAGGGCGGCTATACAAGTACGAATGATCTAACTGAACAATAATTTACCGCGGGTCTATTCAGTATATTATAATTGTATTACAGTACTGTTTATCTGTTATTATACCGATCAAAGTTTTTTATAAATAGAAAAATAAATCGCTAAACTCTGTTATATATGTATATATATTTATATTTCAAACGCGAACATTTCGTATTACAAAAGTGTACGGTATATATATTAAAATTAATTTGTCCGTTAGTCGCAGCCCGACGCTAATGAATTTTTACCGCGAGTCGGTTGCAGCCGACGTCTTTCGTAGGTGGTCCGTTTCCAAGAACGAAAAGCCGCCTTTTCGCGGAGCTTTCGCGGATTTCTGACGGCTGAATTTCGCAAACGAGTCGGAAGCCGGATGAAAGAGAGCCTCGATGCGTGATGCGAAGGTGGTCGAGGGGCAGAGTGGAAAATCTCCGGCTTTCGCGATCGATTCGGTGAAATTTCGAGGCTATAATTTCGTCGAGTCCGTTTCATCGGACCGATCTTCGTCATGCTAATGGAGGCGCCCTTCGTTCATTCGCAAATCGCCTTTGTCGTTTTATTCTTCGACGCTCTTTTTGCATCCGAAGCATTAGGCTGTCCTGTCTTTTTCGTCGTTTTACGATCATACTTGCTTTTTTTATTTCATTCTGGTATTGCGTACAGCTGAAATTATGTCTGTAAGCATTTTAGGGAATAAGACGATAAGTTTTAATAAATAGCCGTAACGGGACGACGAATATTGACCATTTCTCAGAATGAGTATACGATCGTTTAGAAAATATATTATGTATATCTATACTCTAGTAGTGTCTATCCTCCGATAACAAATATCTAATCTACTTTCCCTCTTACGTGTATAATTTCTTATCGAAGAATCATACATTCGATTTCTCGAAGCATATAAAATCCGGAGGCGAAGCTTCGAATTCGACATTTATTGGGAGTATAATATCGAATGTTTGTGGAATATTCTGTAAATGTGGTCCCTTGCTTTGTTGCAGGTTTGATCACAACCAGCGGGAGAAAGCTCGACCGCGAAAATCAGGCGGAGCACTTTTTAGAGGTGAGTTTTGGACGATCCTTTTCTAATTTTTAATATTTCCCCGACGTTTCAGCCGCACGCGGTGCGCGACGCGTGCTCGCTACGAAAAAGCGAGTATTTCCGGATATTTTTTCAAGGAAACTTCCACACAGAATTTCGCGGTCTATGTTTATCTGATAAATAACGAGTTTCCAGAATCCCTCTGTGGCGAGAGCGAGTTTTAATAAATAGTTTCGTAGAACCTCCGCGTTTCTCTATACATATCTGAAAGGGTCGGAGCGTACGAACGGTCACGTTCGCATTTTTTCGCGTTGGTATTCGGAGAGATACTCGGTCCCTTCGTCAATTATGTACCAATACCATCCGAGGAGGACATTAGGAGAACCTTGATGAATCTCAAGGCCTCTGTTTATTCGATGGATAGAAAATTTCCAAGATTCTTCCGTGTCAAGACCTAGGTTTAATAAATAACGTAGTCAGAACCCAGGTGATTCTCGGCCCCTCCGTCAATTATGCATTAATACGATCCAAACCGGGTATCGGAAGAATCCTGGCGCGTCTCAAAGCCTACGTTTATTTGATGGATAGGTTTTAATAAATAATTTGGTCAGGGCCCCTTCGCGTTTCTATACATAATTGAAGGAGTTAAAACCCTCGGGCAGCTTGTAACGGTCGTGTTCGTACTTTCACGCTTTCCAGTATCAATAAATAGCGCGTTTACGTTCCACGCGTTTCTCTCGATATAATCGGGAAAGGTTAAAGCGCGCGGACAGATATTTGGAGAAACACTCGGTTCCTTCGCCAAGCTCGTAGCTGGGCGATCCTGGTATTAGGAGAATCTTGACGAGACACGGTAGCGAGCTTAGTACTCGTTGGCCAGTCGGGATATCCCTGCGCGGAATAATCACCTTACGCCTCGAGTATAATCGTGCGTCGTTGTGTACGTAGACGTTGTTAGTCGAGTCAGCCCGGTTGACGGAGGTTTAAGTCCGTCGGCGAGTTAAGTGCCGGATATAGGAGAGTGCGCCAATGCCGAGTTTCCCAGGGATGGTGCCAAGGATGGAAGGGAGAATCTCCATTCGAAACTACGAAGGGCTTACCAACGCCCTTGCTAATTGCATCAGCGCAACCCAGCTCGCCCTTCGCCATCGCCCTTATTTTGCGCGGCTGTCCTCCGAAATTGTCCCGCTAATTCCTCGATAATTACGTCCTTCTGTTTCTGGCGCTCGCAAGGTCGAGCGTTGGGATGCTTCAGCTTGCCGTTTAAAAACAATTTTCGCCGTCATTTAAGGAGTCGATTCAAGTACGTTGACTTAAAACGAACCAGGGTCGATCGCGTCTCGATCATATATCTGAATATCTCGAAGAAACGATGATCACGGATGGCTATTATTATTCGTCTAGGATTCTACGTGTTCCTATGGCAAAGGACGAAACTCGGCCGCTACGATCGCATATTTGCGGACTTTAGTCCAAGCACGAAATTTCCTAATGCCCGATAGGTAGAACGCTAATGCACCCTTTCACTCGCTCCGTCTTACACAATATCCTCCTCGCCTTCGGGGAGCCCCTCGAATCGCCCACCTCCTCCTCCGCCTCCTCTCGCTCGTTGCTCAATATTGTCAGGCTGGAAATGAGGAAGAAAATCGCATCCTCCCGAAGATTGAAAAGTAAAATGAGGAGAGTCTCGAGCCTCGAACGATGAAAGCGAGAGGGTCAGGTTTAAGGGCTGCTGGAGAGGAGAGAAGGGTGTTTGGGGCGCTAGGAGGATAGAGGGAGGGAGGGAGGAGGGTATGATAGGAGCGGATGGAGGATCGAGGGCGGGGACAAGGTTCAAGCATTTCTCCGGGGAGCGTCATTGTACTCTCCTCAGGATTTCTTGATGCATCGGGATTAAACGAAGAGCTTGTACCACTTCGCCGTTGTACGTCGTGAAACACAAGGAATTTCGTTCGAATGAAAAGAGCAAAAGCGTATACCAATTTCACGAAGAGGTTTTCAAGAGGCGTGTCCTGGAGGAGCGGTGGGACAATACCTCGTAGATGCGCTAACCTCCGGCATCCGGCCCCTATTTTTCCCAAGAACGTCTTCCAGTACGGTCATCCTACGTGGAACGCGCCGCTTCTGAGACGCGAAAGCGTAACAGAAGCTACGGGAATATTACGACGGGTCCGCTGTAGGATTTGCTCCAAAGTAGTCGATAAAGGCTGGTAGTAAGAGGAAGGTAGAAGGGTATTAACCATTTGCACTCCGATACACTTTGATCATGATTGAATCGGGTGTTTCGCTCGTAAGCTTCGATCGAGTATTTTCCTTTTACGGCCGAGCTCGTGAACCGTAGTAGGGTGTTTCTTGTAACGCGACAAACAAAGCTCGCGAGTGGGAGGAAACTGGGAACACACTCGTTCAATTTTTCTTCTTCATCTCCTAAATTTAGTCCACTTTATCCAACGGATACCTAATTTGTCATCACTATGTTGGATCGTTATAAAATAACCCACGAAGCGTTTCGACATATTCCGCCACGAGTTTACCATACTTCGCGCTCGAAGTGGAGAGTCTTTTCGTTCGAGAATAATTTGAAAGGAATTTTGATATATAAAGCTTTACGAGGGCAGTGCGGATATCGTTTGATCGAATCACGTACATTCCTAATTATACCCCCGTTTTTATCCGCGCGTCGATAGACCCGGTATCGGTGGTGTCGCCATAATGAAAATTCCGCTTTAATACATCATATCGACGTGTCGAAATATTTCCCAATTAGCCCGCTCGTATCGCGCAGACCGGCAATAGTCGGCGTATTTTCGATGCTCCGCTTGCCGATAATTGAATACGCGCTGTTGAATACTACTGCGACGGCATTCGATCACGACTTATTGACGTCGCGAACGAAATCAATTACCTGGTGCAATCAAAATTTTTTAATGGTCCCACGATCGGGCGCGATTCGATCCCTGCCATTCCGCGCGCCCCATGTCGCCCTCGAAGGGCACGTTTATTCCTCTAACTCTCGCTTATTTTCGCAAAACGCACCAACTTTTTCGGGCGCTTCGTAGAATTTTATATTCCTAGAAAAACCCCGGCGTACCCTTCGCTTATTCTCTTGAAAAAAAAAAATGTCGAGAAAAGTCCGCGTTTTGAAGGATTTCGTATTGATACGACCCAATTTCCCGTGGATGACCAAAGCACCAGAGCCAGGCAGCTCGACCGTAAAATACCCCCGCGCTATAAACAGGCTCTCTAATTGGAATTTTCAAAGGTTGCCAGCATTCTGAAGGGTCTTATCCTGGTTTTCTCGCGCGCTAGTTTTTGCCGTTCCCTGCAACGTAACCCCGAGGTATTTCCAGAAATACCGGGAATAATTTATCGGCGCCCAACGGCGCCGCGTAATTCCCATGAATTTAAGCTGCCTGCCGCGAGCTTTGACGAGTTTTCAACAGCAATTAACGTTGCGCGCATTCGTCTAATTTCGTTAGTCATCGGAGGAGCCGCACCGAAAGCGGGAAAGCGTCTTAAGAGGCTTCAAGCCCTCGACGTGGTTTGTTAACAGGTTCTCCGACCTCCTCATTCGCGTCATTTGATATTCTCGCTGATAAAGGAAACCTTATTAGAAATACATCGCGCGACTACGATAATGCGATCAAGTGTATCGCGGAGGAAGAGAAACGTTGCAACGGAACCACTGCGAAGCTCGCTGTAAAATAATGGAAGTGTGTGGCGAAAAATTCTTTTTTATATCGCCAAAATAAATTTCGTCGATACGTTATTTCTCGTATAACTCGTTTCAACGTAAAGGATGATGTTAAAATATGGATGAATTTGATGCAAATATGGATTCTCAACGTGAAGAATAAAGTTAAAATAAATTAAAAATGTATTATTTTCATAATTTTAACTTTTGACTAATTTTAGTAATTTAAACATTTTTGGTTTAATCATTTCTCATTGATAATGCCGGCAGAAAAGTTTTTTAAATTTTATTCGTAAGACAACCGCTGGTTGATTTTCATTTCTATGCCACTCCTCGAGTCCACGCGACGCACCCACGTTTCCAAAATCAGATAAGATGTTGTAACGCTAGACGTTAAAATCCGGTTTGCAAGAATGAAGTGACGTGTAACAGGAATAGTGCCGGTTAGGGTCAGAGCTTCTGCGAAGGGAAAAAAAAAAAGGAAGAGGCGCCGTCGTTTATTTGCACCGGCAGTGCACCGGGTGAAACGAGTTACCCGCCTTACGCATTGGATAGTTAATAAAATCCATCTGGAATGCAGCGGCGGTTTTCTTGGGCCGCTCGTAAATGCGTAACGGCCGTCCGAGAACGCTGCGTTTACGGGAAATAAAAGCGGCGTAAAAATAAAAATAAAATGCAGGAGCGAGAGAACACGGTCAGAGACGCGGCTTTTGGACGGTGGCTCGACGTTTTATCATTTTGCACTTTAACCTACCCAGAGTCTCGTCAAATACGAGGAACCCGTGTAAGTCGAATTGAAATTCTAAAGCCCTTGCGCATCAACGTCCGACATATTCTTCTCTACTCGCGTATGAATCAATAAAATAAAAGCAGAATCCTCTGCTCTTCGATTTCTCGTTGCTAGGTTTTCGTCGTGCGTCTCAAAAAAGATCCGGAGCATTTTGTTACGAGATGTTTCGCGTTGATTTTTTTTATTCCACACTCTCGCGTTTTCCAAAAGTACAATCAAGGTGTAAAATTTTTAAACAAATTATCCCATTACATTCCATCTCGCGCATTGAATTTAACGAATATTTCGCAGGATTGAAACGAGAAATAGAGATAGGGGTGGGGTGAGTACGAATCTTGCGCCGTCCTTTTTTCCGCCATCCCGCCTATGCCACGATTTCACTCCCCGCAATATCGATGGAAAAACCGTTTGGCATCGTCGATACCGGCGAATCCCTAAATTCTCCTTTTATTACCTTTTTGGCGATTCGCCGATCGCGAAATCTCGTTTATCTGTCGGCGATACGCGGCCAATACACGCCACGAGGCACGCCACTCGCGTTTGCGTACGAACGTCGAGCGTGTGTACCCCGTGAATCCTGGCGCCCCTTTTTTCATAATTTGGCGGACGATTTATGACCGCCGATTGCATCCGGAAGGGCCATGGAACTTGGAATCGCTGTTCCTCCATGCAGAATACCCCCTCCATCCTTGATTCTCTTCTTGCATAGGTGCCCTTGCCTACGGATTGTCTTCGATTATCCCTCGCGAATTTATGGAATTGTCGTTCGTAAATAGCGTCGCTTTTGGTAGAAAGAAAAAGTCACGGTTAATTTTAACGATCGAAAATGGCGCGTTCGCGTGCTTTGGATTGAATTGCAATATTTATCGTGAGATGAAAGTTTTTCGAGTGGACGAAGCGTCCATGGAGAGATATTTTACATCATCGAAATAGCAGCGCGTTTAATGCTCGATTCTCGCGGACCCGCGAGGTGCTTCGCCCTGCGTTTTTTTTTTTCAATGTATAAATAAAACTCGAGAGACAAATAAACGCATTTGCATGGAGTATAAGATGACCCAAATGGCGAAAAACTACGGCTCTCGGCGTTGGTGTATATTTGCTTGTGCATTTAACGCACTTCGTATACGCCACGCTAGATGAATAAATAACGTTACATGGAAAAAAGGGACCCCAAAGAGTGTAAGCATTGTGGCAGGTTTACGCTTTATTCCTACTTTTGAAGAGTTATTTAGAAACTCCAGAAACTGTACATTTTAAGTTTAACTCTTTTATTTAAATTACTACTCTTGGTTTTGCACCGTTCTTTGGAGCAACGAAATTTCGCGTACTCCCTCTAATCTTACCTCCATAATTAACGTTTGCGAAACCATACAAACCTGGACTTCCAAAGTTCGTGTGCCAAACTTCATTATCGATGTAAACACGTCGGCCTTTTCTCGAATCCCTCTCGCCAGTTGGACGACGAAGACCTTTTCTCAAAGACCTCTGACTTTTCCTCGACGCCGCTTTTGAGCTCTTTGACTACGTTTCAGATATTCGATAAGATACACGAAGGGCCCTTCAGAGTTGCCTGCCGACGGAGCCTGGCCGTAGTTTGAAGCATCCTCCCGATGCCATGTCGCGAGGAATATATCGTCGTGACTCCCGCTCGCGAATCGCCATCCTTCCGATGATTAACGATGCAGGATGCGTCGGTTTCATCCTGCATCCTTACACTTGGCTTCATTGTATCGAGGTTGCGTCGTAATTTCCTCGAGAGGACGCTCAAAATTTGACGGGCTTTAGCCTCTCCTCCCATCGTAATCCACGGCCTTGCGCTCTTTCATAAATTATTATCACGATCTTTGGGCACGAGGAGCATCGTGCTTACCATTTAGACGAACGAGACGTCGTTCGAAGCTCGATGAAATTTTTTACCGGCGGTTAAACTCGCGATTACGAGGATGCACGAGTAAGAGCGTTTGATATTTGCGAGAGAGAATAAAGGGAGCTTCGTGGTTTCGCGAGGTGGGACGTTTATTCGACTGTATTATCCACGGAAGAGGAGCGCAAAAGGGAGGAACTACTTTCGGGACGAAAGGTTGCAGGACGATCTCTCTACCGAGAGTAACAAATTAGCGAGGGATTTGCAAGGAAGTAAAAAAAAAGACAGGCATTACGATGAGAAAGTCTCTAAGATTACGTTAATATATCGGGAGATTATAAGATGGAAAGAGTAGCTTGGAACGTGGATTATTAGCAACTACCCCTGGCGAGATAAATCGATACACTTTTGTAGGCGAACGATTCGCCGATGAGCAAACGGACAATTCCTTCCGTGATTCGCAAAAGCACGAATTTGAAGCGCAAAAGGGTGAATTCGAAGTTCGAAAGCGGGAATTTCCGGTGGAAAAGCCGTACCGAGGTAGGAAGGAGGTTAGCAGCGAGGAGGGAATCCGCGAGGAGGGTCGAACATGCGGGCTAATTATCTGGGCAGTAAAAATAATCATTCCCAGCGCGATGAAAGTTTAAACGCACGATTAACCCCCCGATTGCGCCACTTGGTATTTCCCCGGGTAAAACTGCAAGAGTCTCGCGGTCGGTCCGTGGAGCGCCTTCATTTAAAACAACTTGCGCCGGCTGCCAGCACCTCCCCCCTCCCTCCCTCTCGCCCCCTTTCCATCCCCTCGTTGCCGTGAAAACCATCCGCTTAACCTTCCGCGCGTAGGCCGGTTAAGCGCGCCGAAAGCTTTTTGCCGCTGCCTTATTAATAGACACGATTTTTCATGCTCTCCTCTCCCTCTCCCACTTTTTCTCCTCCTGCCTCCACCGCCCTCCTCCTCCTCCTCCTCCTCCTCCTCCACCTACTCGCCGTTATTCCCTCCCCTCGCCCCCCTTGCGGACACGCGCGGGCATATTTCAGGGCGTTGCAGTCGGGCGTTTCCACCGTGTGCGGCGTATATTAATAAGGACGGCCAACACGGCCCTTACGCTATCCTTCACGGGAATTTCTCTGCGGTATATACAGGGTGATCCCAAGATGTTGGATCCAGTTTTCAGGCCGTTGGAAAGGTGCGAGGTACATGGTTCGTTACATTAGTTACGCGAGGTATATTCGATTTTTATTTATTGGATTATTGCATATTTTGTAGATGGATATTTTGTAGTTGGATATTTTAATGATAGATTTTTGTAGGGTATATATTTTTGCATTGAACGTATAAGCGTGGAATAAGAACGCGCCTTTCATCGATGTTACCGCTCGAGAAGCGAGCGATGATATAATTTCGATGGATCGAGAATTATAAATCGGAGTGAAGAGAGATGTTGCCCGATTTATCGACGAGAGATCCTCGACACGCCGTGAATATTTAGGAAAGATTTTGCACGTGCAGTGTGTTTCCATTTTTAAATATTCACAAACTTGCGCGTGTTCGATACGGTTGCCAGAAAGATTTCTGAAACACCCTGTATGCGCTGGTTCGCGTAACCGTATGTACCCGCAACCTGACGTTATTTACACGCGTACGTTACCTGCGGATATATTTAGAGTGAGATATTAAACGCTCCTATTGAAATTATCCCGAAACCTCCCCCCTGGCGAAACTCAGTTTACGGCCTAATATTCGAATAATTTCACTGGAGCACGAGGTAACGGTTGGTTTCGTACACGCTTGCCTTGCGCAATCATTCTTACGGAGAGATTCCTGTATTTCGATTTGCAGGGGTGGTGAAGTCGTGAGGAACGAGGGAAGAGAGGGGTGTGGAGGAAGAATGGTGAAGATACTTAATAAGAGACGTAAACGTTCAAAATCGTTTCTCAGTCTAGCCACCCAACGGTCCAATTTTTTTTCTGCGCTTTACCTTTATATATTTTTTAAATAATTACGTATGTAATGAAATCACGTCCCAAATGGCGAATGTAAATTTCTGCAATTAGAGATAAACATTATCAGGACAGACCTTCCGCAACAATGTTTTCGAACGGTCCAAAAATTTGGATGGCGTTTAAAATAATCGTTGATCCGAAACTAATCGTTCCGAAGCACCAAACGTCGAAGACGGATTACAAAAACGGGCGAGGAGAAGCATAGGGGGAAATACGAAACGTTAAAAAATAAACCACGATTTCGTTATTTCGGCGATTCCCCAGGATTTACATTATTCATTCGGTCCACGAAATCGGTAACGTTTGCGATCGATTCGTTCAACCTCGCATATTTATTAGGTATGCAAATTACTTCGGCCCGTTACACCAAATCAATTATAAATTCATTATAAATCCAAATCATATTCCACCATATTGGGTATCCGAACGATAAAGCAAAATCATCAAAAGCAACGCGCGTGTATCTTAAAAGTTTTCATACACCCTAATACACTTTGAGCAAAGGTACGACCTCTTGAAGAACGAAAAACGGAAACAATTTGCATATTTGCAATTACACGTCTAATAATTAAACTTGCATATATACAACGAGCGTATATTCGTCAATATCGATATCGATTAAAATCGAACCCTGCTCCCCTTACGCTCCCCGTAACGAAAAACAAGTCACACATCAAATCCGTCGACACCCGCTCCAAACACTCCTCGTTCCACGAGTACCCTCCGCGCGTAAAACGGCCTGGCCGCCTTATTAGGGCGCACACCCCGTATATCCGGTCGGTTAGCACGTAATGCCCGGCAATTCCAGACGACGGGTCTGCGGAAAGCATCGCGGGAAAATATCGCGCCCGCTCAGCGTCTTTGCGGGGTGGCGGTTAGCCGGCGCAGCCTACAAAACGATCGGAAAGGCGTGGAAGAAAGGGCGGAAGGGTGGAGGGTGGAGGGGGGAGGGCGAGCCGGTCGATCGTCGACGAGCGAAGAAAAGGGTTTGTTCGAGCAGCAGCAGCGGCGCCTTCTCCTCGTTTTTTCCATCGGCCCCCTCCCTCCTCCCCTCCATCGCGCTCTCCGTCCCCCGACACGACTCACCGGAGGACCCTTTTCCAGCCCTTGCCCCGCGACCACTCGAACCGCTCGCGAAAGTCGCTTAATTGACATTCTTCGTGCCCTCCTTGCACGTCGCCGCGGAATTATCGCGACGCCGGCCTTTATTTCCGGTCCTCCTCGCATTGCGACGCGCCGAGAAGTTACGCGGCGGCGTACGTGACGGCACTGCCAAGAGGAGGGCTCGTTATCGCTAGGAAAGGCCCACGTACCTTCCACCCCCGGGGGTCGCGTGCGTTTTCGAGCTTCTTTTCGGCCGGCTCGGAACAATGGCCCGACTGCCGCGCCCGCATCGGATTGCCCGGACGAGGAGGACCGTGTCTAAGTGTGCGTCTAACGCTAGACCACCGAACCAGTTAAAACGACGACGCGCTCGTCTCTCGGGGTATTCGCTCTGCTTCGTGACGGTGCAGTTCTTGAGACCTTGCCTCGCGCTCTTGCGGTATGAGGATCTTTGTATTGACCTATCGCTGTCCGTTCTTTGGACTCATTGCTTAATCCTTATGATACTACCGGTGGCTACAGTCGGTTTTTTCTTCGATGATTTAGGCCTTGCTCGAAGATGGTATATCTCGTTATCTCGGTAAAGCGTGTTATTATATGGTCAATGGATCGTCCGTATACCGTTCGACACAAGCGCGAGTGTATCCGAGTGTCTCTAATGCAGAGTGTCTCCGGTTCACCCTGTATACGCGCGAAAAAGAGTCTCTCCGGATACCGCTCGACGAATACAAAGTATGCCGGAGTATATAAAGAGCGTGTATTTCGAAATTACAAGGTAACTCCTCTTCCCTGGTTAACGAGTTAAACCGCGTGCGTTGTACGTGGAACGGCTTGTCGGGGAACCGTTCGTGGACCGTGATTATTTGCGGCTTTCGCGCCCAGGAAGCGTTTGTGAACGGTCCCTTTGAGGCGCCGCGCCTCGACCGACCGATCGCGGCTTCTTGGCCATTTGCTCGCCCGCTATTCGCCGTTATTCACGCGCGATCCCTCTCTCCGCACCTCTATCCAGCCTCTCGATTGTGTTCCCCGACACTTTTTCACCCGGACGGACACGCGGACGCCTCGAGGAGCCCGGGTCATGGAGTCGTTTGCTTTTCGACGCGCTACGCGTTCCGTTTATCCGCAGGGCGAAACGGAATAAACCGGAGAGTGGATAGTGTTATAGAGAGGGAGCTACTCGACGCTCGGCAGTGTCCTTCGTAGATTCGTTTCTACGCGCTATCACCGTCGTTAAGGTTTACTATTTCTATGTATTTTCTAAAGGTATATCGTTTATATATATCTTTATTGTTTCTAATTGATTTGAAACGGTCTTGGAAAGAAATTGCGCGAGGAAGGAAATAAAGGGTTGGTCGGGATCAGAGGGATGCGATGCACAAAGGATTGAACTTAAAAGCGGAAATTCTGGAAAAAGGGAGAATACGAATTAATTTTACATTTACTTATCTTCCATTCTCCACTTTCCAAGATGAAGTAATTGCTGAAATTAGACCTTCGCGCGTATTGAAATTTCATAGCGTTTCTTTATTCACCGATGGATAAAGATACGGGATCTTACCATAATTATTAAAATGGTTTATTTCTGCACGCTCGCGAGTATATTACCCGAATCAAACGCGTTCTTCAACGTTCGAAAAGTATGCTTTTCCTCGAGCTAAAATTAGAACTTCGATCGGTGTAGGGCGCGGAATAAGCGAGGCCGGCGGTCGATGTCGCGAATTAAGAAGACAAATAGCCGAGGGACGGGTGTTCTCCGGCGCGAGCGAGAAGTTTACACGGCTGGGGCGCATAATTGACGCGGCACGTTATCCCCGTACGCCGAGCTCCCTTCCGCCACTTTATCCGCGCGGCGCGAAAGAGTTCGCCGGCGTGTAACGCGGCTAGGAGGAAAAATAATCAGGATGAATATTCAGAAGCCTCCTAGGCGGGAACACACACGCCCCTGGCATTCCCCGGTGCCGTGGCCGAGCGAGAAAGAGCGGCGAAATGCGAAACAGTCGAGCAAGATCCGCACAAAGGGAGACGAATGCGTGAACTCCTCCGGTTCAACGTACCATTGTTTGTATTCCAAAGTCCCGGGAGGTTGCGATATTCGCCAGCCGCCGGTTTCGTTTTCCAGGTCGCTTTACGGCGCATTCGGGCCAACCCTCTTCTTCCATTTTTCCTCACACTCAAGGCGTTTCCCTTTAACCCCTTAGCCAGGGTCTTCCGCGATGCTGTGTCGGTGTGAGGCAGTTCTCGACGCGGGCTGAGCGTAAACAATGTAATGCCGCGATCCGTGGATGATGGTGTACCGCGAAGATACATCGGAATGGAGTTATCGGTGAATAAATGGTGTCCGTATACACTTTCGTGCAGTAAGTTAAAGAATATATGATAGGATGGTACGTATACGTGTACTTTAATGGTTAATAATACAAGTTTGTGGGATGTATTTTAAAACGAGGTACGAAGACAGGTTCGACATCGCGGAGTAACTATATTCGCGTACCGGTGCTAAGAGGTTATAGACTTTTCGCCAATCAGATTGTTCTGGTCGATTTATTAATTAAGAGAGTATCTACACGAGTCTCGGGCAACGTTTTGCGGACGAAAAATACGCGAATACTACCGGTTCAGTATCCCATTGTTTGCATTTCAAAGCCTCGGAGGTTGTGATATTCACCAGACGCCGGTTTCATTTTCCAGGTCGCACCGCGATGTATTTTGACCGCAACGGATTCTCGACCAGCGACTCGCGAAAACTTTCGTAAGATTCGGCATACATTGTCGTTACTCTTCGACTTGAAATATTGCGATAAAAAATTAAGCACTTCATAGAATTTTTTTTTATTCGGGGACAGCATCCCATCTTCGTTGCACTTAGAGTTAAAAGGAATTACACGTCGGTTTGGAAATGCAACTTTACGGTCACCAGAATTCCGTGCCCTCCGAGTATCCTCTCGAAATACAGAAATCAATCTCCCGATATTAAAACTCAATATCGGCTCTGCCCGAGCTGATCTGCATTACCTAGTTTGAAACCTATCGCACGATCGTTTGCTCGTCCCCCTATTTCCCTTCAAGAGCGAACTTCGCAGTCACTCTCACGATTATTAACCCCACCGCTCTGGCCCTCGTTAATTGAAGGCAAACTTTACGGATACGTACGGGCGTGAATTTAAGAGAAAGGGAAATACTCATCCCGGCAGAGAGATAGCCCGAAGATCTTCGATACCGCGGCTCAAACGTAACTGCCTAGCCCCACCCCGAGATAGAACTTCCCATTATTAACGACTGTAATTACGGAGGGTGCTTCCTCCGATAACATCTTGAGCCTCTTCCCCCCCTCCTCCTCCTCCTCCTCCACCCCTCCCGCACTCCAAGTAGAACTTTCCACGCGAGCGCATGCCGGCCGATTTGGCCCGCAGAATTTCCTCGGCTCGCCTCGCTCCTCGATCGATACAAGATTCTCCCCCCTCTTCGCGCCTTCTTTTGGATTAATCTTCGATCGTTGCAATGGTAGCGCGCATCGTCGACGTTGTTAAAATTCCTGTTTTCCGTTCGTCGGAACCAAACGAGGCGCCCCAGGATTTTTCCGACGCCTCTTGATTCCGAGTGTTTTCTTTCGCGCAACGTATACTTTATCCCCCCTTTCCCGGCCGCTCCTCTTCTCGGTTATCTGAAAAATAATGAAAATTCTTCGAGGAATTTTTGTAGTGCGTCGGCAAAGTGCAATATTGGGGCCGCATATTTAGATCCGGGCGCGCAGGGAGCCGGAGGCTTCGCTTCCCCTGCTTGGGGACACGTTTTTCCAAAGGATAGCGTTTATCTGGCCACTTAACCACCTTGCAGGAATACCTTAAGCGTTTTCCAATGCACGCTCGCGGGCTAAGCGAGTCCGCTGCGCTTCCGGCCCTTTGGCCGATCGCTACCGATATGCATTCCACGTGGCTTTTTCCGGGATCCTGAGATACGTACAAAACGTAAACGTCCATCGATCCGCGGCTCCATACGTTAAAAACGCATTATCGAGTGCCGCGGATCGGGAGAATATGCCGTAGGACGGCCACCGTAGAACGTTCGTGATTTGCTCGAAGAGTTTTAAGCGCGAAACGAGCGGATCTTGGTAAGGCTTTCCTGAGCGTAGATCGGTATGATTATATTAAGCGTAGACATTTTTTTGGAGAGTGTTGTTTAAAGAACGATCGAGCTTTGGCAAAGCCGATTACCGAGGAAAGATTAGGATTCTTCGGATACTCGCTTTGTGCTGAGTTTGGAAAGGATAATTTGAAGATATTCGTTCAACGATAATAAGGATACGACGATAAAGATTTTGAAGTATATTCATCCCGAGGAATATCCGATACTTTTATGGAAGGCTGGAATCTTATTATTTTTGTACGATAAAGGCGATTGAATTTTGTCGCCCTTTGAGGTTTTTGAGACGCAATAAGAAACCTGAATTTCCCTAAACTTCCCTTAAACCACGACACGCCGAGGCAATTTACTTCGGCAAAATAGATTTACCGTGATAAGAAATTTTCAGATTACGTCTTCCAACGAAATCCAAAGCGAGGCAACGCTTCCCTTTTTTACACATCGTTCTTTTTACTCGTCAAATCTCAAGAAATTGGTCTTTACGAGTTTTTGAGTAATAAAATACGTTTTCCGTAAATCAAACCCGAGGAAAAGGATCAAAGGCAAGAAGAATTTTCGACGATCTTTTTGCACAGATTTACGATAAATACCGCGATTTAAATCTTTCACTCGACGAATGGAAGCAATTTTTGCCGAACGTCCGCGTTGGATACTTCCGCGGACAGCCTCGCAATTATGCGCTTTTGCGGGCAGTCGGAGGAATCATATCTACCTAACGATCCGTCGGTTTATTTCCAAGGGCTACGTACAGAGTTCGGGAATCGAATGAAACGTACCGTGGAATACTCCTCGTTTACGACTTCATCGGAATCGGATAAGCGGGCAAACGGTTTTGCGACATTATGCGCAACGCTTTATGCCCCGTGTTTGTCGATGCAAATTGAGTATGCAGATGAGATACAACGTGCATAGAAAATGGGAGAGATAAGACAGTGGGGGATCGCGGGAAACGATGTAAAGTCGATGGACTTGAATAACGAGAAGAAAGCCCCGTGTTCGCAAAGGTTTGACGCGGTGATCTTTATAAAATGCACATCCAGATTTCTCGAACGAAATTCTACTGTACCTATACTCTCGTTTGAACGATCAAAATCGAGACTCCGCTTTTCAAATAATAGCCGCCCGAACAAGCGATACGCGTTTATCAAGTTATCTAAAGTACTTTTGGTATTCGTCAAGCTATCGAGTCGGGCATGTATTGGGGTAATCAATATTCCGACAAGTCCCTAACAAATATGATAACAAGTATCATTAAAAACGTATCAGAGTCAAAGATCCACGTAGAGAAATGAGTTTACTTTCGCCCGACCTTAATGCGAGTCGGGCGTTAATATCTCGTCACTTCCTTCCCCATTTTTCCTTTCACGCAAGAAACCATGGAGCATGATTCGAAGAAAAGTAGCAACAAATGGTTGATAGCTTACAGCGACGATGCAGGAAAACCAGTCGAAGAACGAGGACGAGCGGCGCGTATCCTTCGATCGCGGAATATCCGGAGGGAGCGTAATTTATGCAATCGCCGGTCGAAAACACCTACTCCGCCTGAGCGTCGATCGAACGACCCGACCTGGCGAGATTGCGATACGATTCGCGATGCGGACGTCGCGGAATAAAGAGAAGTGGCGCATCGACGTCTTATAAAAGCCGACGTTTCCTTCCCCGCGAGCGATATTCCAGCTCCGACAGTTGCGACCAGCGCAGCTTCCGAGAAATTAAACTCGGCCATGGAAGGAGAGCTGGCAGATTCTCCTGGATGTACGCGTTTCCTAACGCTCGGGAGGGGGATTAAGAAGCGAAGAGGCTGGGGGAAAAAAAGGAGAAAAGCTAATATCTGCGGAAAGCAGATCCCGATATGAGCGTTAAATACGATCCAAGAATTCCAGCCGCAACGTATTCTCTCGTCTCCGGCGAGTAACGCGTTTTAATTAAATCCGATTGGAGGAAAAGAAATACCGTGGTTCGATGAGGCGCTAATGGGTTTGGAAAATGATCGTTATTGACGCTCGCTTTATTTAGAAAAATAAAAATTAAAGTGTTCTTGTTGATATTTTAGTAATTACTATTATATATAGCTGATACTCGGTAACGATGTATCAATCTATTGACCTTTTTGCTTCGTCCCCTTTCTCGTTAAAGATACACGTAGCACTCCTATATATCTCTGGGAAGTGGCTGGTGGGTTTAGTCTGAACGTCGTCGAATATCGTAGGAAGACGCACTACAAAGTTCCCCAAGCAAACGCAGCGGAATCCGTGGTATTCGTGGCAGACGCGTGTACCGCTTCCGATAGATTATGAATCGTCGAGATCCGCTCCGCGCTCTCGACACGGTGCAACACGTTTGCTCAACCCTTCTGATATTTCGTAACGCAATGTAAATCACGGCTGAACGATCCGTAAGCGAATAAATCGGGGAAAAAAGCGGGTGACTGTAGTAATCGGTAGGACACGGCGAAAATCGGAGGTTGGGTGACCATAGTCGCGAGTTGTATCGAAAGGGTTCATCTCGTGGATGGCGATACGCAAATGGCCGGTGCACGCTCGTTCGTTGCTCATAAAAAGGACGTAAAACTCGAGGGGAGACTTTGGAACCAGGAGCAATTCCGAAAAGCACGGGTAATGGCGCCTACCGGGCGCCTTCGAGGACTTACTCCATCCCGAGGAGCAGGTTCCACTGTCCAGGGTGTCCGCCGCGCCTTGGAACGAAGAATAGAACGACGTCCTCCTCGAGAACAGGTTGGGCGTACTGTCTTACGCGAAGAAACCCTATCCTCGTAATGTATATAAATTAAAATTAAACATATAAGTCCTCGTCGGCGGTAAATCAAATTGTTATTGTGTAAACAGTAAATAATACTATTATTAATTAAGAGTATCTAGATTCTGTATTCTACTTTGGATTTAACGACGCACTCGTTTAATGTCTACGTTTGAGTCGTGATTCGGTGGCTTCTTACTCGGGAGACACGATTCTCGTGTAACCGAAGTACTCACGAGGAAGAGTGCTGCGCTAGAGAAAGCGGCGTTTAATGCGAAAACAATAAACCGATGAGCCGGACGTTTAATGTAACCAACGAGAGTATCCGGCGTACCTATCGCGTTGCAAACGGCGGGTATCCTTTTCGAGAACAGGTTGTGCATTGCGTCTTACGCGCCCCTCCCTGGGAAACCTTATCCTTATTGCGTGGCACACTGCGTGAGAAATATTACGTCGAGGAACTCGAGTCCCTCAGTGCACTCGCGACTGCGGTCTCGAGAATTTGCACGTCCGTGCAGAAGAACGAGTCTCTGATTGACAAAAGGAAACTCGCGATTAGCGAGCTACTTTGGCCCGCTGAGCTCCGGGAACGCGAGCAACGGGATATACCTTGCGAATGCTTTCTCGAGTATTGGCAAACATCGCAAAGATTTTTCTATTTAACGGCGCAATATATTTTTTTTTTACAACGTGGAGGCTCGTACGAGAGCTGAACTATGTGCCGATAACATCGACGGTGAAAAAAACAAACACCGTGGTTTGTGGCGCAGCATCCGCGTATCGCGGAGAGTTTCAAACTCGTATCTCACCATAACGAACGACGCCAAAAGCAAATGAACAAACAAACCCAAATTGATACGCGCGCGTTATATCAAACGGGTCTGCGCGGAGATTATCTGTCAAAAACAACACGTTCAACGGTATATAGACTTTTAATCTGGAGGAAAAAAAATAACGCAAAGTTGTCTATTTATTTATTCGGGGAATTCGGTAACTCACTGTTTTTGTTTCCAAATGCGTCATAATACGGTGCAGCCAGAAACAGCCGTAAACTGTTAATAGGAGAAAACGAGTTGATTCGTTATTTAAAATCACCTCAATTTTGGATTAATTATTTGTTTTATACTAAAACGTAAAATGTTTGTACGAAAAGCAGATCGCTTATTAATTTTCCTACGGATCTTCAACAAGATTCTGATCGAGAAATTAACCGATTAACGATCTAAACGCTACGTTTATCATCCTCTCGTGATAATAACGATCGTAAAGAGGTACCAAGTAGGAGTTTTCCTAAAAATCCCACACCACATCGTGCGTGCAAACTGAAATGAACGAAATTCAAACTGAAACGACATTTGAATATCTAGCCATCAGCGAGAAACTTGGGACCTACACCTTTCGCGAAGGTAAACACGAACTGTCGGTGCTGTTCCTACGACGTAAGTTTCTCGAACTGGTATTCAAGCTTAAGACTTATCCCACGGGCAATAATAACTTTGCAGCTTAATAGAATTGCTTTTATCCACTCTGTCGCTGGTTTTTATGCTGACAAATATCTTCTTGGCGGATTTTAAAAAGGTACAAATAAAGCAGAAGCTCTTAAACAAAGAGAAAATCCCCAAAGAATACAGTACTAAAGGCTCTATTAAAGAATAGTTAAAAACAGGAGAGAGGAGGGCATATTAAAATAGTGACAGTAGCAGTCAAACCACCATCCACCTTCCATATACATATTTAGGACCACGCCTATATCTAAGAAAAAAAAAACAGAACAAAAAGACAACCTCGATAAATCAACACAACAATCCATACACCGCACGAAAATCGTGCAAAATCTCAGAAAATTGATCATAAATCCGTGTAACATTTCTAAGAAATCATCGAGCAGTCGCGTCTATTTGGCCCCGCGGTTCCAGCTTTAAACGCACATCCCGCAGGACGAATATCCCTAGCATTCGGTGCGTTCGAGCAATAGGAAAATCACGCCGATCGAGGAACTGCTGGGCGTAGTTGTAGGAAGAAGAAAGACGGCATTCCGCGGCGGGGAGTTTATTGTAGCGGGCTTTCGAGGCGACGAGTAACGATGTATGGCGGCGTGCTCCGTGCCGAGTAGTAAGTCCCTCCGGCTTAGCCGCAAACGCGGGGTTAAGCCAGGAGAAATCAGCAGAGGCCGCCGGGGTAATTACGGGGAACCGTGAAGGGGGCTGACAGTGAAGGAGCGAGAGAAACCTCTGAAGAACTGCTCCAGCAATGCTCGGCTATTACCCCTAATCACGAGGAAAACACGGTTTCTCGCGGAGCCTCGAAGCGGAATAAACTCGGCTACCCTCTGACGAGTTGAGGGTTCGTTGGAAAACTCAACCGGATACGTCGATCCCTTCTTCTTCTTCTTCTTCTTTCCTAGTATCGATGCGATAATATTTACCTAACCTGTTTGCTTGAGTTTGGACGTGGGTCGACGTGGTTGTTTTGTTAGAAAACTGCCCCTTTTCTATTTTACTTTTGACTCCGACCACTGAGCTCATTTAATCCATTGGTTCGATTATTCGATTTCCGCCACATTTCGTGTAAGTGTACCTGGAAAACACGTATATCGTTTGAAAGTACAAGTCCAATTGTCGGACCTATCCTGAACGATACTAAGGCAACTTCTACCTTGACCGTACGTAAGATACGCGTCTAGTTTGAGATGCACATAAGGGGATAAGTTTTGCGTATTGGGCTAACATTGTGCGGAAAACATCTTTTCACGAAGGCGTGTCACGTATAAAAATCCGAACCCCTTGCTCTCGAGCATTCCGGACGCTCGGATGTTCTTCGTACGGCTGCACTTTCATGCCTCGTCGCGGGCCACTTTAAGAAGATATTTTTATCGTCCCACGTGGCGTTCGGTTATTTTCCTTGGCCTGGAAGGATTTAGATCTCTGTGTCCGATCGGAGAGCCGGTCGACGTATTAATTTCAGCCCGGATTTACGCGCGATACTCGTTATACGACATTTTCTCCTTACATGCACGCGCCGTGTACGCTTGTCCGACACAACGGCCGAACACAAATCGTAGGAGAGAAACGGAGGCAACAAGAAAGTGAATGTCGCCACCGTGTACATTGGGAGGTACAAGTGTCGGACACGAATGTTGAGCAATAAGTGTTGCATGCAAATTTAACCCGGTATTGGCCGTGCCGCCGAATTAAACCTTTGAGTGCCTTGGACACACATACGCCGCTGGTTAAAGCGATTTGCATGGATTATGAACGCGTTGGTTAAATGAGATTGAATTTATACGCGCGCTTCTGACATTTTTCCAGCTAATATTCGGGACAGGAACATTAATGTTTGGCGTTTATTATCACCCTGTAGCAATGACGATAAATTGTTTCGCTTAGAGCCATACTTTTCGAACGACACTTCAGTCTCTTGGGTCTCGATCGGTTGCGAGGAAAATTAACCGATCGCATCGAACGTACGACGCAGTATCGTACGTAGACGGAAATATTTCTTAATCAATATCTACATTATTTCGCATAATTTTTCTGATACACAAATGCATAATTTACTTTGCAATATTTATGCCGTATTACTTTAAACTTATATCGACAGAAGGACGTATCTTTCTCAAGAACTAATCGTGCGAAGTATGATCGAAAAGATTACAATAGTACATAAAGATTCCGCGAGCATTCCAATGCACCCCAAGCCGTGTTAGCATTATACTTCAACGACTCGACCACTTCCACTTTGTTCGCTTTTAAAAAAATAATGTATACAAACATTAAAAAAGGAATCTCATAATTTCTCCCTATATGATCGTATTAAACGTTATAAAAAATGATAACTACCGAATATCGAGAAATAGTATTTTATTCGGCAACAATTATGTTCAACGAGAAGCAAAACTTTTACTACCGTGCGTCGTATAAACAAAAGCACGGAAGGCCGCGGGGGCTGGGAGCACTAACGATCCTTACTCGGAATCCACCGTATTTACGTCGCTAAATTGCCTTCAAGGAAACTGGCCGTGGCTTCGTGCCGTCAGGCCAGATCGTGCCCGATATTAAAACGTTCCACCAGCCGTGGCGCGCGATAAAACTACCGCGGCTCGAAGAGGGAGGGAAGTCCTCCGAAGGAAGGAGACGAGAAGTTCTCCCGGGGAAATTCGCTCTCTCCCTCTCGAACGTCCAAAGCACCTCGGGCCTGATATCAACATTATTCCTTGCTCGTCGCTCGTGACACGAGCTTTGTCCTATAAACAACCCGCATTCCAAATCGTAATATCCGGTATATGAAAAAAGATCTTCGCGTAACAGCGTATGGATTTGCGAGGAGAAGAATAATAAGTCAGTGTCAAATGTCAATGTCTTATATATTGATTTTATAATCAACAATTATAGCAACAATTATACGTTTAAGTAAGTGGCATATCGCTAAAACTCACCGTACGACTCACCGTGTTAAATCAATATAAACAGCGAAATACTGCGATATGTCGTGCAAGAAAAACGATATACGATTCCCTCGTCCGTCCACTTAATTCTCCGGGATCCACCTTTAAATCAATTTCAACGATCCACGTCGATTCTCTGGCGTGAAAGGCATATCGGAGCCACTGTCCACCGCTCACGTCCGTATCTCAACTCCGCTCGGTCGGATTTAACGCGAGGGTTCGAACGTTTAAATCTGGTTGGTCGTACCGCGGGGCCAGAACTTACTCCTCGTCGTTCTGGCAGCAGCTATCCGTAGGCGGGCGGACGTATGGAGGGCGAAACGTCGTTCCTCAGGAGCCGGAGGAGTTTCGGGACATGAAGTACCCATATCAGCCGGCTCGTACCGCAGAGGGGAGCACCGAACCGTTCACGATGTCCGTCCTCCGCGTTTAAAACAGGAGTTTCGTAGTCCTAATTTAGTGCAGGTGTTACCCCAAAGATGTGACGTGGCCCGCCACCCTCCCTCCCCCTCTGGCCCTCGAGCAGCTCGCGAAGTGTCCCCGGGGACATTGGATTTACGCCGCGGTCCTGGGACTCGCAACGTCGTCTCCAGAACGACGACGGAAATTGCTTGCCTAGGAGCTCGATTATTCTTGCACGAGGACGAATGTCCTTCCGTGCGCCGGTTCGGCTACCCCACGAAATACAGGAGGTGTATCCGAAGGGAGTTTACAACTTTGAAAGAGTACGGAGATTCGTTTGGAGGACGCACGCGATCTTTCAAAGCGTCAGGACTTGGACGAGCGCTTGCAGGTTGACGCGCGGTTTATTCCAAGATTTATTATCGGCTTCTTCTTTTTATGATCATAGGGTGGACTCGTCGTTATTGGGAGTTTAGTCTATCGTTCCGTGGTAATGATCGATAAAGAAGTGGATTTAATTTTTGTGAGGCACGAAGCGTGCTCGTTGTGCGAATAGAGTCTACCGCGTAAGTTCGAAGAAACCTCGATACGGATTTTCCAGTTCGGTGTAGTAACGTTCTCGTGGTAACGAGTTAAATTAGAATTCTACTTTCAGCTGTATAAATCCACGTCCGCTGACCATTAGTCTCTTTTCCGTCTATTAACTCCCGACATTACCGCCGAAAACGCGCCATTATTTTCCGAACGCTGAACAAAGCTTTTCTTCGCGGACCTATATTAAAAAAACCCATTACACCATTATCCATTTTGTCGAGTTTCTCTTCGCGTCTCTCTCTCTTGTCATTAACTATAATCGAGGACAAAGAAAATCTGATAAAACATATATTGACGCTGATGGATCGCGCGGTAAGTAGATTATGGAATTTCAAAACCCAATCGATGGGTATATACCGTTGTACGAGCTTCCGGTGTAACGCGATACACTTTTATTTTCCTACCTCCGCGCCCGTATTCGACCGAAATAAATGATCGAGCCGGTGATTATCCATCCGACAATGTCTGCGGGCTTAGCCTCGGTCCTATTTCTTTTGACCGCATAGCGCGCTTCATTTCCCATAACCGATATCGCGAATAATTGACGTTCCAATAATGAATGTATTGATTAATCGACATGCTGGATCGGTTACGTTACGATTCAATTATATATCGGCGGATCGCTGTCGGTTTTAGATATTTTTTACGAGATTATTTCCCGCATCCTCGCAGAGATTTCGGATCGAGGCGATCGGATTTCGCGTAACGAAACGGCTAATTGGTTCAATTAAACGTTCGTTCGATCCTCAGCTATTCGGACGTAGTATCGATGTGCGGGAGGAACGATATCTGAAACGGCTTAAAAAATACGTCACGCGGACGGAAACGACGTAGTTGGTACGCGCGGAGAATTTCCTGCAAAATATTAGACGATATACCGACGATTGGTAAACGATGTTTTTCCATGCTCTTTTAGATTATAACGATCGGACCACGCTGCTATATTCTATAACCGAAGTTTCATAACGGTAATAATAATACGGTGCATCGTGGATGCAACATCGAAGTCGTGTCATAGAGTCTGAGCGAAATAGATGCTTTTGTTTTTTATCCGGTGCATTTTGATACGATCCTCCTTTCTTCTCCTCGCAAAAACAATTCGCCACTTTGCTGCTACGTCCGTTTCGTCTTTACGATCGCAGAAAACCCGGTCAGCGACGCCAATCAGACGGATCGTACGTGCGATGCTCCTGCATGGAAATCCAGGACTTCGCGGTCGAAACTGGAAGAGGGTAGAAATGTGCGCGATAAGCCAACGAGTCTAGTCGACGGGACGAACGAAAACGCTGGGGAAGAGGGTACGCGACGGACTGCGCGAAAATTGCTGCTGGCGGAAAGCGTTTAAGGATATTGCGGTTAAGCCATGCGATATTCCATGCGCCTTTCCTCGGATCTGACAAAGATCGCGACTTCCACCGTCTTCTGTCTCTTAGGAATTGGTATCGAGCGAAGTATCGAGAACCGAGCTTCTACTTTGCCGCACGTTATTCCTCGTTGAAATCCGCTTGAAAGTGCTGCGCGTGGAAAGTACAAACGAGCGCGTCTGACGGAGATCCTTTAGTTTTCCAACGAGCGTAAAACGTCGATGGAGAAACGCAACGTTAATACCTCTACTTCGATAAGTAGATACTCGAAAAATCCGAGCATCGAGTGTTTCGTATTTCTCAAGATCGATATCGAGCGAAGTATCATCCAATACCACGCTTTCGCTAAACTATCGGTTATTCTTCGTTAAAATCTATTTGAAAGTACTACAGGACACTGCTGAAAATCATTCGAAAGCATACACGATCGTAATTCACGGTGATTCTCGAGTTTCCCAGCGAACGTGAAATGTCGACAAAGCGTAATATAAGGGATCGTTAATACCTCGATCGCTATTAGTATCTATAGACGCTGGAAAAATCAGCCTGCCATGGGCATCTGTCGACGAGGAGTGGTATTTCATAAAAATCTCTCAGCGATGATGGAAATAGCCCGCGGTACTCTCCATTATTTTTCTGCCGGCCACGGTAACGTCCTTTTCAAGTTATTGGAAACTTGGTATTATCTCAGGCTTTATTTTATTCGAGATTTATCCCGACAGGCCCGAAAGTGCGTGCACCGTCGACCGAATGCGCGTTTGGTTATTTTGTTGAAATACATCGCCTCTGATGATATATCGTTTCGCACTCTACGGGTAATATCTGTTTACGCTGATAATTGTTTCCGAATGGCTTTAAAGGTGTTCCACTTTCAAAACAATTCTGACTAATGCTACGAGTTTGCCGTGCGGGCGATTTGAGTTAAGCCCTCGAGCATCGAGAGGATTAAAGGAACGCCATGCATGATAATATTGCGATTTAACCATTTCAAGGCACGATAGCGTTTACGTATGCGTTCCATTAATCGAATTAGGTGTATACACCATTGAAAGTCCTTAGAGAGGTTTAATAAAAACTTGATAAATAGTTTTATCCTACAGCTACTTGAAAACGTATCGAACGATTTATATTTCTTTTAGAATTCACAGAGTTTCCCTCCACAGTGTTATAGAATTTTTACAATAATTAAAATTTATATAGGATCGAAATAGGATCGAACGAGCATCGAATCGAAGAAATGTTCGGTCACGGCCGATTACAGGACAGGACTTCTCTTCGTTTCAGATAACCGTACGCGACGATGGACGACCGCCTTTATTTTCAACGACGCGAGTCGTCGTCGAGGTGGCCGACATCAACGATCACGGGCCCGAATTCGAGCAGAAGTTCTACACCGTCCAAATTCCAGCGTCGCCTACGACGGACAAGCCGCTCTTCCAGGTGAGTATCGCCTCGTAACTCCTAGCGATCCTCGCGATATTCGTTATTTCACCTGACCTCTCACCTGAATTGGACACAGCACCGCACTTGCGTCTCACCGCCATGCAAATCGAGAAACTAGTAGAGCGGTGGAACGCCGAAAGGAGCTCCTTCCTTTTGGTTCCGCGTTCTCTCCGTTTCGTTGTACAGAGTAGAGAGCCCCCGTATCTTGCTGTATATAATGTTTGTTTCTCCCCTTGAGGATAATCCCGAGCCGTAAGGAAACACAAGATCACACGCAGACACGTATAAATATCGAACGAAATTCGAACGCGTAAAACGTAATATCCGCGCGCACTTGGAAGAGACGCGTCATCGCGATACTCGGTATTGAATTTTCGACGATACACGGATACAAAGTATTACGCTTACCGAAAGGTATCTTTAGCTCCATCGTCGAGCTCCATTGCAAAAATTCCGAAAGAGATTATTTCTTCCCTTATCATCGCAATAAAGTTCGATATCAGAAACGACAGCGCCTTCCGGTCTTCCGCAACGCTCGACATTCCGGGAGGAGCTTTCACGGAATATCCGGTTCTCGTCTACGGCGAGTATCGGCCGCAATTTGTGGGAAAACACGATATCTCGTAGAGGCTGTACAGCTCGTCGTTCGCGACGATTGCTTCGCGTTACCTTGATTTCGCGCGCCTTTATGGTCTTACATCCACCCACGCGCACGTACCGAGCACACCGACACACACGTACACACACGCAGAGCCCGCGCACGTAACGTATCGTCGATGTGTAACACGACCAAAGTATAGAAAAAGCCTGGTATGTATCACCCACAGAGAGCAGATTGCTTGCGACTCCCTTCTCGCTTTGTCGTTATCGAGCGTTTTTCCTTCGGTCGCCTCTTGTTCTCGATGTGATCAAAGTAACCCACGGCCAGCCCACCGACTGCCGCGGTGCAAAAGGGCTAGAGATTTAGCACACGAGCCCCCGCACGAAACCCACCCAGCCACCCCCTTGCACAATCACCCTCCGGCTCTTTGTCACGGCGACGGTCTCCCGCGATAATCGAGGCCGCGGTACATTCGCGGCGTCTAGGCGCGATCGACGAAGGCCAAAGGGGGATGGAAAAAAAGAGTCCCCCTTCGTGACCCGCACCTCTTCGCTTCTCTTTCCTGGTTTATCCGACGCCGTTGTCGCGAGTTAACTCGCAACACCGCGCACCTCCGTGCGTCGGTCAGGAAATGGGTGTGGTGCACTGGGATAGCCCTGCAACCATCCGAGTATTACGTTCCAGCGGATGAGGATATCAGAATAAAAACGTCTCTCTCCGTGCTACTACGAATTTTTCGTTATTCTCGCGCCAGGACCAACGCGTGGAACTATGGGCGCGTTTTGGGAATTCTTGTACTTATAAATACGCGAGAAGCTAAGTATTTTTATGATTAGTAGCTAGAAACTATGGCTTATTATCGCTCGAATGGTTCGTTTACCAACGGTCTATAGATGCTAGAGGAACATATACGCAAAGCTCGTACCTACGACGTCATCTAAGGGAGACGATAATATACGAAGCGCTATAATAAACGGCATTGTCGGCATAATAATGGGGCAAAAGGCAAGATCTTCGACGTCCGATGTTTTATTCGTATTTATTAGAATAATTGAAGCTTGGGGTAGTGTGAAATACGATAGAAGTAATCGACCGAGAGAACGGTTTTATCGTTTCATTTTATATCAACGCTCCAGTGACGTAGCCGGTGTCGGGAGTTTTCCGAAATCTAGGTCGGCCCCTTGGACGCGATTAAATCGTACGGAAATTACATGAAAAATGAATCGGACGTTAAATACCCCGGTTCAGTCCGGAAAGTCCCCATTTTCGTTCCTCGTCGCGCGGGAAAACAATTAGTCCCACAATAAATCGGCGAGTGGCGCGATGAATTTTTGATCGAGCGTCCCGGCCATTTGTCCGACGGAATTAATTTCGGTAAGGTTAATCGACTGCGAGGCGAATATCAAATTGCGGACACTCGTTATCGTAATACTCGCAAAATCGCCACGGTTGGAATGTGTAAACTCAGCCTCGAATAACTAATATGGGAATTTTTGGAACCGAACTCGATTATAAATAACGTACAGTGCCACGTTTCTGTATCCGTAATAACCCCGCAACCATCTTCGTTATCTCCGAATCGTACGCTCATTTGGAGAACTATTAGGCTCGCAAAGTTTATTAAGGAAAGAAACCGAAATGCAGAAATTCTAAATGACATATTATAAACATCGAAAGTGAGCAAGATATACCGATTACCGCATTATATATGTAGTCGAAATTTCGTTATTTACGGAGTAAGCACGATTGATGAAATAAATCATACCTACCGGAAGAACGATAGGCGCATTCAGTGCAAATTTCACGAAATTCGTACATCGGGTGGAATGCAAAATAATATTCGCGTTGAAAAAGCTACCGTCAAATCAATTGCTAATTGATGAATGTTGCTAAAATACGACCGAGCAGTGGAGAACGATTAACCGGAATTTGATATATATGAGAAAAAATATTCTACAAAGCGGTCGTTAATCGAAGTGCGGGGCGAATATTCGCGTTGGCAAACCCAACGATGAACTGGTAGTTGCAACTATAGAAAGTGCCATTTGCAAATTTATCTCTATTCGCAAGTTACAAATACTCGACCATTAGCGATAATCAACCCCACGGATAACGTGGTAAAATTAGGAGTCGACAAATCGGTCCGTCATCGAAGTACCGTGCGAAAATTCAACACGACGATCGAGGGCGATCGATAGGCAATTTCGATATCATTACGTTGGCAGTTAAGTAATTAGGATTTTCCATTTTTTAACCGACGTCGAATAAAAGTTACGTAACCGATCTTCACAATTTTTTTTACCAAATTACAATCGAAGTATCGATCATCGAACAACAATACGAGTTCGACGTATCGAATCAAACCCATCTATTCGACGAAACCCACGATTACTTAGGTGCCAGCTTAATATAACGAGCAATCGGCAAATCGATCGACGAACGAAAACTCGAAGCGTTCGTAAGGAAAAAAGGAATCCGCGCGTATTCTCGATCGCAAAGGGAACAAAGCAGCGAGGCTGAACGAAGAATTCCGGAATCTGCGCGTAGAGTGTGAAAGGCACGAGTACGAAAAGCCGAAGGAGTACGAAGGCTAAAAGCTGCCCTTCTCTCGTTCTCGACAGAAATCGAGGAACCGCTCGCGGGAGTACGAGCTTTCGATCGATACGTTACTAGAAAATGGAACTTGGGAGACATTTAGCCCCGACACCCTATCAGGAGATCGTATCTTCAGGGTAAGGACACCTTGGCACGTAAACTAAGGGGAAACATTAATTCCTCTGAGCGTAAACGCCGAATTCGCCGCGTAGTTTACGCGAGCTCGTTGCATTTTATCCATGGCCGCTTTTATATCGAGTGTACGTTCGTTACGATTATGATACCGCATTATAATGCAACCCGCTGCCCGTTTCATAGGCGAATCATGCATTTCGTGTACTTGATCGATCCTCCTTGCCCAGCGCAATCCTCTTTTAAAGTGGCTCACGAAACGATAGCAGGCCTAAGCGAATGCCGCGTTATCCGAAATCGGAGAATACATCGCTTTACCCTGAACCTTTGTTGTTCAACGATTTTTACCACGGTCTTGTAATTACAAAATCGCATATTTGACATAATTTTTTGATAGGTTTGTTTGGTTATATTTAATCACCAATGTGATCGTTCGAGACCATTCTAGATTACACTGTCGGACACCTCGACATTCCCTTGGGCTAAACGCGCGTAATTGTTGGCTGTTTGCGCCTCTATTTGAAGCCCTAAAATTAAGAGTTGATTTCTGTGGTCTTAGCTCCGGTGGTTCTATCCTAAAATAACAAGCTCCAGGTCAAATGACCTTATTAGCCATCGATCGCTGTTTAGAATGAGAAAACGGGAAGAACCTTAATATATACATACGCGTTTTTATGAGAATATTGCATTCATTTTAAGTCCTCTTCTACTTCTTTAATTAATTTCAGCACCGACTGCTATTGTCGTTTGGCCTAGGATCTACCGTTTAAACTGTATTCCGAATCATCAGAGCTACAGCATTTATATCGCATGGAAAAAACCATCGGTGATAGGTGGAATTCGAACTCTCCATCTCTGACTCGAAGCTGTCTCTCAAAAATCAACTCTTAACACCAGGGCTGTACATGTATCTGTGTCTCTCTCTTTTCTTCCCTGTCGCGTATTTCCTGTGGCCGCTCTATGTGTGCACCGTGTTTCTGAATGTTGCCTTGTCCTGTATGGGGCTGTCGCCTGAGAACGTTGCGCCCTTCTTTCGTCCCTAATCGCGTCGACGGGGCGAAGGGTACCAAGAAGCATGCTTGGTGCTACGGACGAATAGTCGGAGGAAAATCGAGGCTCCGTATACGAGCAGAGCCAAACAAAATTCTCTTTATCTATATATCTATGTATATATATTGCTCGTCGGTATCTAAGAAAAATGTTCTTAATCGATCACCAACGAGCGTTATAATTTTTATATATATCATCATGCGCGGTATCATACACGAATGTAACGAATAAGGCAAAAGCGTAGAAAAAAAATCGAACGGTGGAATTTACCACGCTTTCCCCTTATTAATTGCACCTATATACGAGATCACGCACAGCGGTACGTAAAAGAAAAATTCATAATGCTCATTAATGATCGATCGAAAATATACTTTTTCCGAAATTCCCTCTATCTCGATCGCGAATACGCGTACTTCGCAATCGTTCCTGCGCTTCATGCCGATGGATATCCGGCGGTAAGAGCGAGGCTACCCTGTATCGTATCTCGTCCCTTAATGTGCAGCATGCGAACTGTTTGAATGCAACGCTTCGAAGGTACGAACGCAATGTCCAACGACGCGTCCGCGGCCGGATCGTGCGAATCGGACCGATCTTAGAACTTACGAGAGTTCTCCTCTTAGAAGACCAGCCGTTCTTAGGATAGATCTCTACGCTCGACTTGCTCAAAAGTCCGTTTCGATCTCAAACTTGGCCAACGCATCGAACTAAGAGGATGCGATTGTCCTCTCCTCGTTCGAACGACCTTCCATCGGCCTGTCGGCGAGGAAGAAGGAAATTGGAACGACTCGCGTTGCACGAAATTTATTTGCGTTCATCTTGTTCCTGGTTAAAGAGGATTTTAGAGCAAATCACGTTGTACATAATCGATTCATACTCATCTCGTTCGTGGATAAAAAATAAGTTTGGAGCGAGTTACTTCCTACGAAATCACCTTTGACTACTTCCCCCTACTTTGTCGTTGGGTAAAAGATAAATCGAAGCGAGTTACCGTGCGAAGAAAACTCACTATTCTTTCGATGCATCTATCGGACGCGCTGTACTAACGTTCCTCTATGTCGTGTAACTCTGTGGCAGTAGTGAATCAAAGCGGCTGCAACAAGCACGATGGCGGTACCGGTGCGGATTATTAACGCTCTTCCTTTACGTCAGGTTCTTGCGAACGATAAAGACATCGGTGATAACGGAAAAATCCAATATAGCATCAAAGGCGGCCGAGGAAAGGGCAAGTTTAAAATTCATCCGACTACGGGGATGGTGTACTCCCAGCGTGGCTTCGAGGCTGGCCAGGAATATGAAATGATGGTGAGTATACCGGCAAAAAAGGCCGAAATAAATTACGGTCCTCCTGGAAACGATATTCCGCAGAAATTCGGTTCGCGCACTGGATAGAGGCTCCTGCTCCCGGAGAAAAGCCCCCGGGTTCAAATCCTACGCATCATCTCTCGATCCTTCCACGTGATGTGTATACCGTAGACCCGATTCGGTTTAAACGCTGAATTACGAGCTACGAAGCGATCGATGCTTGTAAATTTAGACAAAGGAACCTCTATCCACCTTCGCATCGTCGTGGATCTGACGTTAATCATGATTCTCTCACTTCTGATTACAAACGATCAAATCTCTTTATGGTAACTTTTTAGAGCTACTGTTTTCTTAACAATAATTTGCCTATCACGCACAAAGATTTATCCCATTTAATATTAATTCAAGTTTAATCTTCCCCTTAAAAACGATGCCACGCACCGAGCGGTGGGCATTGATCCACGCGGTTGAGTGTAGAATGCGGTGCTCGTAGGGGCAAGGAAATGCATATTTCGAAAGAAACAAGTGTCCCAGCGCGTCGAAGCGCGCTCGCGAAACTGCCAGATACGAAGTTTCCGAGCTGGCCAGGCTCATTGTTCCGCTGTAATTTCAAGTTCAACGAGGAACTTACGTCCGCCTAACTCTTCTGCAGATACGAGCGGCCGATAATGGCGAGCCTCAGCGTAGCCATCAGACGCGAGTTTCCGTTCAAGTTGTCGAGGCGCCGAGGGAATCGGAGAATCCGCCGGTCTTCAAGACGAACAATCAAAGTGTGGAGGTCACGGAGAGCGACGAGGTCGGCTTCCTGGTGGCCCTTATTCAAGCTACGGATAAGGACGGCGACTCTCTGTGGTACGATATTCTCGGTGAGTGCGCTGTCTTACTTGCAGACGTTGTCGTCGGGGCAAGCCAACTTCTGACGGCGCGAATTGGCGGATTCTAAACAACTTCGACCCGCGAACAAAGGCGGCCGAATGTTGGTTCGTTAACGCCTTCCAATGCTTTATCGCAAGTCGACCGAGCCGAGTATTTCGCAATATCGTAATTGGATAATGGTGATGAGTCTGTGGTCGCGCCTACATCGGGTAATTGTCCAGCTACTCTCTTTACTTAAACGGAGATAAATGGTCAAATTTAAACGGAGAAACGAACTCGCGAATTTTCCTTTACACGATTATTCCCAGTACCTTGTGCGAATGCGAGGGTAAAATATATAAAACGAAATGTCCACATAATTTTGTCGATAAGCATTCACTCTCGCGTCCCACGTTCCGCGCAATTCAAGGAGTACAATCGTATCGACGAGCATTGTCGAAAATTTCAGACGGCGACAAGCGCGACGAGTTCTTCATAGGGCGCGACAATGGCAACGTGCTGCTCGCCAAGAAGCTCGACTGGGAGACCCAGAACTTCTACAACCTCACCATCGGTGTGACGGACGGCGTCCAGACCGCCCTTACCCAACTCCTGGTCACGGTGATAGACATAAACGACCACAGGCCCGAATTCACGGAGAACACGTACCGCGTGGAAATCTCCGAGAACGTGGAGAAGGGCGAGAAGATACTGCAACTGCACGCGACGGACCAAGACGAGGACAAGAAGGTCTTCTACAGCCTGCACGCCGCCCAGAGCCAAGCCTCGCTCGAGATCTTCCACGTGGACTCCGTGACCGGCTCCGTGACCCTCAACGAGGTCCTCGACAGGGAGACGATCGAGGAGCACGTGCTCACGGTGATGGTCAAGGATCAGGGGACACCCGCGAAGCGAAACTGCGCCAGGGTCATCGTCACGGTCCACGACCACAACGACCACGCTCCAGAGTTCATAAGCGAGATCATCCAGGGTAAGGTGTTCGAGACCTCTCCCCTGGGCACGGCGGTGGTGCAGGTCTCCGCCATCGACAGGGACCGCGGTGACAACGCGAGGATCACTTATTCCATCACCTCCGGCAACGTGGGAAACGTCTTCGCCATTGATCCGGATCTAGGGCTCATCAGAGCGGCTCGCGAGCTGGACCTGAGCGTATCCTCGGAGTACATTCTGTTGGTGAAGGCCACCGATCACGGATCCCCGGCTCTCACCAACACGGTCCCCGTTCACGTGATGGTCACGATGGCCGACAACGCCCCTCCTCGCTTCATACAGAAAGAGATCTCCGCGGAGATCTACGAGAATCAACAGCTGGGTACGTACGTGAAGCACGTGGAGGCTAGAAGCACCTCGTCCTTACAATTCGAGATAGTCCGCGGCAACAAGGACGACACTTTCTTCGTGAACCCCAGCACGGGCGTGATAGTGATAAAGAACGAGCTGGACTACGAGAGGACCAAGTTTTATAACCTGACCATCTCAGCGACCAATATGGCGGGTGCCACGGCCTTCTCCAGCGTCATCGTGCACGTGCTCGACAGGAACGACAATGCTCCCAGGTTCCTCCAGGCGCTTTACAGCGGTGAGATCAGCGAGGGTGCCACCATTGGCTCCCTGGTGCTGACCAACACCAGCGCCCCTCTGGTCATCAAGGCGGAGGACGCCGACTCGGAGCTCAACGCTTTGCTCAATTACGACATCGTCGAGGACTTACCGCGGAAGTACTTCCACATCGACTCCAGCACGGGGGCCATAAGGACCGTGATGGTCCTGGATCACGAGAGCGTGCCCAGGTTCTCGTTCCACGTGAAGGTCTCCGATCTGGGAAAGCCCAAGCTGTACTCCGAGACCACGGCCAAAGTGGTGATTATAGTGACCGACGTAAACGATTGTCCGCCGAAATTCCTGCAGAACGATTACAACGCGACCCTCCTGCTGCCCACGTACAAGAATGTGGCCGTTATTCGCGTCAGCGCCGTGGATCCGGACAGCTCGGAAGGGGTTGCTTTGAGGTAAGCGCGGAATCAGTATGCGTACCGGTATATGACCCTGAGAAAAAACCCGAGTCTACCTTATGGCCTTCTCGGGGGACTTCGTTAGCATTAATTTCTCGTTCATTTACCAACCCGGCTGTCCCTGCTTTTTCGATGTCACGAACGACCGACAGATTAGTTCTCGTATACCGTGGATTCGATTGGACTTGGCGAATTTTTTACCGCGTCCATTTTCATATCGCGTGGTGATCGCGGACAAAGTGCTGTAAAATCTGGTTTTTAAACGTTACGATTTTTACTGATTAATGAGTATTGAAGGAGCAAATGTTTTTCGCAAAGCTAATCATTGTGCTTTTCGCGACGATTTTCATAAATTATAAACCAATTAATCGTAAATTCTCGCGGCGATCTTTGATCGAACAACGTATTCATTTCGAGAATTAACTCCTAATATGATCAACGAGAACTCTCCCGAGAAAATCTTGACGAACAGTTACGCTCACGATCTCGTTCAGGTACGACATCATCGACGGAAACAAGGGCCGCACCTTCGACATCGACTCCCAAACTGGCATCATCACGGTGCACAATCCCGATCGCATGAAGAAGAACTACCTTCTGCGCGTTCGAGTATCCGACGGGAAGTACTCGAGCGTCGCCCAGGTGAACGTGGGGGTCGAGAAGTCCGAGAATTCCGGGCTGGTCTTCCAGAAGGACATCTACGAGGGCATGATAATGGAGAATTCGACCAAAATCGCCACCGTGGTCGTGGTGAACGTACTGGGCAGCGCCCTGAACGAGCACATCGTCTTCAGCATCCTGAACCCCACGGACATGTTCGTCATCGGCTCGACTTCCGGCGCGATCAGGACGACAGGCGTGCGCTTCGATCGCGAGCTCTGCGACCACTACGAATTGATCGTGGAGGCGAAGAGCCAGGCAACGGAGGCGGAGAGGCCGAGAGTGGCGCACGTGATAGTGAACGTGACGATAATGGACATCAACGACAACTGTCCGATGTTCGTCAACCTGCCTTATTACGCCGTCGTATCCGTTGACGCGCAAAAGGGCGATGTCATCACGAAGGTAAGAAAGCAACGCGGCGACTCGGTGAATTAGGATCGTTAACCGGTTCGCGAAGAGCAGAGATTTGTTCGAAAACGAAATGAAAATGCTCGACGAGCCGATTGGCGAAGAGAATAATAGTTTAGACTGTTTAGAATTGAATGTCGATAATGTGGCTTATAGATACGAGTCGTATTATGTCGTATGTTAGATTGCGTGACCATGAGAGTGTATATTGCAGCGTTCGCGTCGACGGACGTGTTAACGTAGCAAAAGGACGTGGAAACGCCAACGGAGTCGTATATTATTGTGATCGATACGTTTACCACGATATATATCTCTTTGCTGTAGTAAGAAGCGTATGAATGAAAGGCGAAACTGAAAGGTGAAACGGAAACTCGTATTTGCACTATCGGGGAAACTCGTATTTGCACTAATTCGGAACTAATTGAAAATAAAATGGTTTTGGAACAGAGTACCGACATCCAGGTTGAGTAATATTTAGATCGGATTTTTTTCAACTTTCATCGTTATTGTTTTTATACAAAGGGGTGACGTAGCAATTTCTGTCACGCATGTGGGCTTCTATTTCACTTTTTTTTACCGACAGACCGTACAATTTTCGATTGTTCTCGCAAATGGTTTTTTTTAGATCTTTTTGTCTATCGATTATAAAACTTATTAAATTATAATATAAAAAGTTATAATAAAAATCCCTCGGTCCGATATTAAGGACTTCGATAACGTAGTGGCTACGTGTCTTTTTCCACGCGAAACATCTTGCGTATCGATTTTGGAGAATTTCTCATGCGATATGTACTTCCTAGCTCTGGTTCTTCGGAATGCGTCTTAGAATAATAGCTCTTGGACCAAATGACATAACGGTCGCCGATGAAAGTCGAGGAAACAAACATTACCGTGATTACACAGGTACACGCGGTCGACATGGATAGCGGCGATAACGGGGAGGTGAGGTACGAGCTGAAAAAGGGCCACGGCGAACTTTTCAAGGTGTGTCGGAAAACAGGTGAAATATCGCTGAAACAGAACCTAGAGGGACACAATCGAGAGTACCAGCTCACGATCGCCGCTTACGACGGTGGTAAGTCTACACGAGTCTCCTTCAACCTTATTAGACGAATCGGAAAATATGATCCATCTTATACAGAAATATTATTATTGGAACTCTCTCCACTTTTGTATTTTTTATTCTTGTGTAAAGTTTAACGTAAAAAGGCGAATCGCAAGAATATCGCAATGATGCAATTATCTATATATAAATCGCATTGGCATCCGTTGTTGCAATATCGCGAAGGAGAAGAAACGCTTGTCGACGATATGTACACTAAAAAGTACTTTCAATCGTTATGGATCACCGTGGCAGATTCCATGCCACGCGACCTTGATTATCGTGAAATCATTTTGCCACGACAATAGTATCTCCCCCCTAGCATCCCAAGCTGCATTTGCAAAGGTTTCGTCAATATCTTTCGCATGCCAACCGTTTTCCATAAACGTTAAATATAATTTCAGGAATAACGCCCTGCTCCATTGAAGTGCCAGTCAACGTGAAGGTGATAGATCGCTCGATGCCAGTATTTGACAAGCAATTTTACACGGACAGTGTGCTCGAAAGTATAGAGGTACACTCGCCCCTGGCGTTATCCATTCAAGCCGAGTCGCCTTTGAATCGCAAGCTTATATACAGCATCACCAAAGGGAACGATTTCGAGGAATTTGCCCTGGACTTCAATACGGGTGAGTCGATTATTATATAACGCATCGAGCAGCATGAATCGTTGGAGTGTCGAGTCAAGTTTGAATTAGATATTGACTTAAAAGCGGGTCAACGAGATTGGAAGACGAATGACGTGCGTTTGTTAACACCGTGCTGTCGATTCCACGATAACTTTTCATTCGACGTTATTATTGTCAAGCGGAGAGAACGATCGAGGTAATTTTTTAAAACGTGCAAAACTCGAATAAATTTCTTATGGCATATCATCCTTGCTTTCGAATATTTAGATTAATTTGTTGTTACCACTACAGTGCACCTTGTACTTTATAAAGCCTTTTGAAGCGAATAAACGTGTAAATATTAGTGTTATAAATAGCATGTGCCGTATTGTGTTTTCACTTATGTGGTAGCATAAATGAATTGTATTTGTGAAATGGAAAGTTATCGGAGTTGCGGGAACGTAATATCGGGTAGCAAACGTGTTCGCTCGTAAAGTGGGTAATTTCTAAATCGAAATCGCTTCTTACACGTACGTTTACGGCGAAGGAAAAACGAGTTGACTCACCTCGTCGGTTCAAATGTTATACGATCGATTTTCGGTATAATCGAGTTAAAGACTACATTTCGAGAACAACATTTATGTAGCTGAAAAGGATAACGTATCCGTTGTCCATCGCTTATGGAATTTTCCACGTAATACGTATTTTAAATCCGAATTTCGATTCGAATGTATTTGAAAGCGCGGTACACATACTATTATTCTCAATACATCTTGACGATCGATGTGAAAAATTTTAAAAAAAAGCGAATAAACGCGCGAGCGTAACGAATATGTTTGCGAATAATATTCGCGCGATCGTGTTTCGCTCCATTTGGTTAGATTTTTGGGGCACGAGTTAACTCGTTTTCTGCTCCCTCAATAACGGGTTAAGCGCTTTCGAACGAAAGCTTCGGTACAAATCCAGCGTTCTTTTTTTTTTGCGGCCCAAGCTCCTCGTTGACCCGCGCGTAGATGAATGAAACTGTACATATACCCGGAAAAAAGCTTTTTTTTTACCACGTTTTTCCCGACTTGTTAGTGTCGTGATAGTGGTGAATGTGCGTGTCACTCGCGCGGTTTAAGTCCAGCGTGTACGCAGAAGTCTCTATTACACGAATGCCAGGTCCCAAATCCAGTCCCGAACGAAGCATCTCCTACAAGGATTTTATTTCAACTCGGCTATGGGACTCGCGCTATTTCAATTCCGTAATAATCTTCCTAGTTAACCGGACGCCAGTCGTCCTGTGTATTTAGTGAATGACGTTTTATCCCGTCCTACATGGTAGTCGGGCTACTAAGTTCTAATCAAATAACGGTAATGGTGAAGCAGAGGCAAAACTGGGGATAATTCGGACTTGTAACACGTAACATAAATTGTTCATGTAGATCTTGTCGTAACACCAACAAAGTTAACCAAGTTGGAAGAAAAAGAAAGGAAACCGAAATATAGAGACAGAGAGAGAGAGAGAGAGAGAGAGAGAGAGAGAGAGAGAAAGAGAGAGAGATCTAAATTTCACGGTATTAAAGTATCTCGGGCGCGAATTCGTTTTGAAACGTAGACCGCGTCTTGTCTCGCCGAAGGTTAACAATCGCTCGCGGATTCTACCGCTCTTTTCGGATGTTCTTCGTTCCAGATTACTCGTGGCGGTACTTTTGCCCTCTCGTCTTTTGTTTATATTCCGTCCATGTATATTCTTTATGAATGCTTGTCCAAAAACTAGAAATTAAAGTTTTGTTGTATCTCCCTGTTTCGCAGCCCCCGACAGTAACAATGGTCCTTGTGAGTATAAAAAAATACTAGTTCTATCGGTCTGCTATGTCGCTACAGTGCAACCCCGCTGCATCGCTCTGCTTACCTCCAAATTATTCGTAGCCAAATCGAAGCAAGGAATGTACGGGATCGAAACTGAGAAAGTCCTTTTTCCTAAAACACGACAACGAACGATCGAGAATCGATTCGAGCGACCGATTCTCGCAAGCCCAAATTCCTTGCTTCGATAGCATGACATTTTAATGGATCGCTATCAAACCTGCTCGCATTTTCAAGCTAACGCCCGAACTCGGCCATAGGCGCGATCGATAACTATGAAACATAATAATCAAATACCGCACGGGCACGCTGAATTTCATTAATCCTGGCAAATCGGTAATAATTATCCGCATTCGATTAATGCTTATTAGTGGTTTATACACTGGACTGGCGTATTGGAAAAAATGTTAACACCCGAGATCGGTCGGTAGAGATTAATGATTTCGATTGCGTATCCCGCTACCGATTATACACAGCATCGCACGAGCCGCTCGCGAATAAAAATTTTCGAAATTGCACGTTGCGGTTTCCTGGACGTACAGCGCTCATCGAAGCGTTTTTTGTATGCAAATATATTAAAATTGGAACACGTTGATGCTTTAAAAGCATATTTTTTGCGCCAAAAACGGCCACTTTAAAAGCAACTACAGTAACTATAATCCCTGATATCCATTTTTTCCAATATACGCATCGTCGCCCTCAAATTTCGCGGTCTAACAAAGTAGACGTTGCAAGGAAATGAACTCGCGTAGAGCTCTAAAGAATATAGAAAAATATTTTACACTCAAAGACTTAAATTTGTTTTAACACTTTAAAGTACAGTAGTAATCGATTAGAAATATTCCTTCAACGGGTAATCCTGCAAAAGTGAACGATCGCAAAACATCTCGATCTCCACAAAATCTACTTACACCTTACAAATCTTCTCAAATTACTCGAACGTTCCTCGCTTCTACGAGGAAATTCGCTTTGACGCGAAAGGGGATTAAAAGCCGCATCTCGGTATATATCAAAGGGTCCGAAGATCGAGACACAGTTATACCCGAGGCACACAGCGAGACTCATTAAAGAGTATCCATTGTATTCCCAAGCCAAACACGCGCACACTTTCCTGCAACGTCGAAAGTCAGACGCGTACGCTTTAAAGAGAAGGAACCAACCACGCGAGGAGTGCCTCCGAATCGCTGCACGATCTTGCAGAGCATTAACATTCGCCAAAAAGCCATTTCCACGAGGCCTGGCCGGGTCCCTCTGCCCGGAAGGATTCTCTTCTTACGCGTAGAAGCTTCAGCCGTGCACTCTGCCCCGCGAGCTTCAGCACGGCCCTTATTCACCGTCTTTCCCTCAGCCGTAACTCGAACCGGGGCTCTCATTATCTCCCAGAGCCGACCAAGCACCGTACAATGTTGCTTAACACTAGACTGCCTAACCAGCCGAAAGGACTGGTCAGCCGTTTCTTTGAAAAATCCCTCAACCTTACCAAGATATATCTTCCAAGATAAAACATCATCTTATTACAGCATATATATATATATATATATCGACGAATCGACTTTTCCCTCTCGTCCTCTCCCTTTTCGAAGATATATCTGCAGTTCCAAATACGTCCCACAAGCGGCCGGTAGTTCTAGTGTTAAACATATCCTCGTCGTTGTAATAAGTAATAGCACATCGAGATCGCAGCGTTAGCCACGATACCATATCCATCCCCGCCCCTCCTCCAGCTCTCGAGGCTTCTCGCCTCTGTTTTTTTTATTTTTCCATTTCACGAGATTCCTGCAGCTTCACTCTGTCCGCATGGCATGCCCGCGCCTCGGCTCGCGAGCCAAAATCCCTGGCGAAGAGTAATGGGATTTTTCCCCGCGGCGTGAAAGGATAGGCAAAACGCCGGTTTTCGGACCCGAATCCGGCGGAAAGGGTGCAAGGGCTGGGGAAGGGGTTGCGCTGCCGGGGGAGGGAAGGGGGGGGGGAGGGGAGAAAACTTCATTGTCCGAGCCGAAGGTGCAGGCATTCCAGTAGCATTCGCAAATTCATTCACGGTATCCCGACGTTTTGTATAAACGTGTTTACTACGTGACCTGCATTCATTAGTGTCACCTGGTGCCTACGAATCCGGCCGGCCTCTCCACGGGTGAAACGAAAAAAGGATCCGCGGATATGAGAGTTTTGAAAAGCTTTTTCTGCCCGATGAGAGAGAGACAGAGAGAGAGAGAGAGAGCGCGAGATATCGGCCGACCAAAGTTTCGTCTCTTTTTTCTACTCTACACCGCATGGACTTCGAGACGAGTTCGTGCACGGCATGGTTTAACTTCCTCGATATCGCATTTTTCTAACATCACGCATCATTCGAACGAGCATCGCCGTGGAGCGCGACGATTTCCTTCGGTCCCGGAGGTACTCGACGTCGATTAAACTCGAATGATTCTTCGTCGCGAAATATTTTTTTGGAGGAGTATTAACCCTTATGTAGGCAACCGGGTACGTGGATACCCATTTCGACTTTCCGCTTATTGATTTTTATTATATATTACATTATCAAAATGTCGAAAAATCGATCTGATTCCTCATTCTTTGGATATTTTTTTTTAAAGTAAATTATACGTATATAATGTTGAGTATCTGCAAAGCAGCCGTGAACGTTCCTATTGCCTATACAAGGGATTATTACGCTCAATGTATAAAGCACCGAAGTCTGCAACGTTTCGTTATCCGTAATACGGCCTAAGGAAATCCGTCGATTCCACCCGTTCAATGCAAATCTATTAACCGCGTCCACGGGAAGTGAATCGGGATGGAAAGTTTCACGGATTCGTAGACACCGCGCTGCATAGTGCTTTGGGTCTACAATCTTCTCTTCAATAAATTAGGTGTAATCTATGTGGTGGATGAGCTGGATTATGAGCAAAAGAAGCAGTACGAGCTGACTATACGGGCCACGGACAGCGTGTCTGGGGTTTACGCAGAGGTGCTCGTTAGCATTCTGGTTCTCGACGTGAACGACTGTCCGCCAGAATTTACACAAGACTCCTATAACATTTCGGTCTCCGAGGCGGCCTCCTTCGGTACTTCCATTTTAAAAGTGAACTCGAGGGATAACGACACGGGTAAGCAGACGTTTAACGTCAATTAGCGTATGCGCTCTAACCGGCGCGGATCGGTCTCATAAGGAATTTAGCGTTCTTTAAATACGCGCTTTTTACCCTCAGCCACGGCTCGGCGAATTCTCGCTCGAGTCTCGAACTTTCCTTAAAATCGCGTTAAAATACCATCGAGGATCGATCGGACCCCTTTGATGCCTATTCCTCGTGTTAACGCTCTACGCGCAAAACTTCTACATTACCTCGATACGCGTATCGCGAAATCTGTATTATCTCTAACGTTTGCGTTGTTTTAATATACATAAAGAAACCTAGTACTTACTACAAATTAATGCGCGTAAAGAGGTGTAAATCGTACTCCTCCGCAATAACACTCCCGTTCGAAACACTCGCCTCACCCTTTTCAAACCACGGAAACCGGCATCCATAACGAAAGGGTTAAATCCCTCGATTTCCCCCTCTTCGGACGAAAGCCAAAATTCAATCCCAAAATCTCTCCCTCCAGGCATAAATCAAAAGGTTCGCTACGCGATTCAAAACGACACGGAGGCCAGCACGGACCTCTTTCACATCGACCCCGAGGAAGGCGTTATATACCTGAAGCGGTCCCTCGACCACGAGACCCGGGAGTCCCACCACTTCACGGTGATCGCCATCGACCGCGGGGTGCCGAGTCTCTCGAGCACCGCCCACGTCTGGCTGACGGTCATCGACATGAACGACAATCCCCCCAAGTTCGAGCAGCCCTCCTACACCTGCTCGCTCTCCGAGCACGCGGAGCGCGGCCAGTTCGTCACCGTCGTCTCCGCCAGCGACCCGGACTACGTCGACGAGAAGCTCGTCTACACGATCGTCGGGGGCAACGAGCAGCAGACTTACAACATCGACCAGTCGACGGGCATCATCTCCCTGATCAACATGCAGAACTTCGGGGAGAAGAAGCTCAGCATGTTGAACGTCTCCGTGACCGACGGCGTCTACACGAGCTTCGCCAGGGTGAAGATAGAGATCCTGCCCGCCAACAGGCACAATCCCAGGTTCCAGAATCCTGTGGTGGAGGTGACGGTGCTGGAGAACCAGCTGCCGGGCAGACTGGTCACCAGCGTCTTGGCCACGGACGAGGACTTCGGGGACTACGGGATCGTGGTCTACACGATACCCTCGGAGGCCATGAAGGAGATCTTCGAGGTGAACAGGCTGACGGGGGAGATCGTGACGAGGAAGAAGTTGGACAGGGAGCAGCAGAAGTTGTACGAAGTGCCGGTGATGGCGACGGACGGCGGTGGCAGGTCTGGTTTCGTCATGGTCAGAGTGAAGGTCGGGGATGAGAACGATAATAGGCCGATGTTCCTGCTGCGGGAGTACAAGGCTAGCATCCATGGCAATCTGTCGATGAACACGCCGTTCTTGAAGGTGAAGGCTCAAGACGCGGACGAGGAAGACGCGGCTAGGATCACGTATTCGATCTACGAGCCGCAGACCTCCGAGGCCAGGGCTCTGTTCGGTATTAATCCGGATACCGGCTCGTTGTTTCTGCAGAAGAGTGCTGTGCCTTGGGGTAAGTACCTCTCGCTCTCTTTTTTATCGCGTTTTTAAAATGTACGGGTTTCGTGAAACGAGATATAGAGTGAACCGCATCGAAAAGCAAACCCTCTATACATCTTCAAGGTCCGATGGATAAGACAAAAGCGTAAAAAAGCGTTTTACTCGTACATCTATAATAAAAATACATACTCGCGAGCGATCGTTTGAAATATCTTTCTTAACCTCTGCTCACAGAAAATCAGCTCTTCGAGCTGTTCATCCGCGCGGAGGACAGGGGATCGATGAGCCACCACGCGGACGTGCCTCTCAACATTTACATAATGGGTCCTCAGGACGTACCCCCTCTGTTCGAGCGCAAGGAGGACAAGTTCTTCATATCCGAGGCATCCGCCATCGGTACGCCCATCACGAGGCTCAAGACCGTCACGAACACCACCGTCACTTATCGCATAGTGTCCGGAGACGAGGACACGCCTCTGTTCACCATCGATCCGCACGGCCAGATAACGCTGGCCAGGCCACTGGACCGAGAGCTGAAGGATAGCCATCTGATCGGTGTTCTCGCCGAGACGGACTCCAGTCCGCCTTTGACCGCCCTGGCGGAGATATCTCTGCAAGTTCTCGACGAGAACGACCACGCGCCCAAGTTTGAGAGCAATCCTTACGGTATAAGCCTGGCGGAAAATATCGAGGAAGGTACCGCGATACTGAAGGTGATCGCGCACGACGAGGATCTCGGCAGCAACGGTGAGGTTCGTTACTCTTTTGGCTCCGACATCGGCGACCTGGCCAATGTGTTCACCGTGGATGCATATACCGGCTGGATATCGACGCTGGTACAACTGGACAAGGAGAAACAGCCGGAGTACAAGTTCCAGGTGAGTAAAGCCATCATAAATAGAGGCAGCTATTACAACTGCGAAAGTCGGTTCGCTTAAACGAAATTAGCGATAACTCTGCAGCGGGCAACAATTATCTTCCGCATTTTCGAGTTTTAAAAGGAGAAAAGGTATTTTATTTTTCTTTAATAGCATTATGCGATAAAACGTAAATAAAATAATGAAAGAATCTCCAAAGGAAAAGTCGTACGATCGAATGGACCGAACGATCCTTAACCTTGGACATTTTCGCGCAGGTCGTGGCAACCGACAACGGAAATCCTAAGCACTTTGCTCGGACATCCGTGCACGTCAAGCTGAAGGATTACAACGACAACGCGCCGGCATTCGTCGACGATCTGTACGTTGCGACGGTGAACGAGGACGCGCTGCCCGGCACCGTCGTCGTCAAACTGGTCACCGTGGACAAGGACACCGACGTCGGCACACCGACCGAGTTTTACATAACGTCCGGGGACCCGAGATCCCAGTTCCAGATCAGGTCGACCGGGGAAGTGTACGTGGCGAAGGGCCTCGACAGGGAAACCATCGACCGTTACGAGCTCGACATAGTCGGCACCGACGGGAAATACGTGTTCGAGACGCGAGTGACCGTCCAAGTCCTCGACGTGAACGACAATCCGCCCTACTGCCTCAGGTATCGCTACAGGGAGATCCTCTCCGAAGGATCGCATCCCGGAACTTACGTACTGACCGTCCTCGCCACCGACTACGACGACGAGCCCAATGCCAAGCTTCGGTTCTACCTAACCGGCGACAACAACGACAAGTTCTCGCTGGACAAGGAGACCGGAGTGCTCAAGACCATCGGCCAGCTCGACAGAGAAACTCAGGCCAAGTACTCCTTGACCGCTCACGTACAGGACAGGGACAAGCCATCCTGGGAGTGTTCCTCCCAATTAGAGATCCTGATCTCCGATCTGAACGACAACGCACCGAGGTTTACGATGCAGACGTACAGCGCCACCTTGCCGGAGGACGTCGAGGTCGGCACCCTGGTGACCAAAGTGCACGCCACCGACGATGACATCGGTATCAACCGCAAGATCAGGTACGAGTTCATCGACTCCGCGGATGGCCACTTCTCGATAGCCGCGGATAGCGGCATCGTCACCCTCGGCAAGCCGCTCGACAGGGAGACGAAGGCGATGTACAACGTCACGATACAGGCCCTCGACCAGGGCACTCCTCAGCTCATAAGCGTGACCTCCTTGATCGTCAACGTTCAGGACATCAACGACAATCCGCCAGAGTTCGCCTCGAAGCTCTACTTCTCCAAAGTGCCGGAGATCTACGCCGTGGGCACGGAGGTGGCCAGGGTCTTGGCCACCTCGAAGGACACCGGGGTGAACGCTGACGTTTATTACTCCATCATCGGTGGGAACGAGCACAAGAAGTTCCAGATAGACGCTCGCACCGGCGTGATCACGATAGCGGAGCAGCTGGATTACGAGCGGGCGCGCGATTATTTCCTAACCATTCAGGCTATCGACGGTGGTATCCCGCCTCTGAGCAACCACGCCACGGTCAACATCACGGTCATCGACAGCAACGACAACGCGCCGATATTCAGCGAGGTCTCCTACAGAACCGCCATAAGGGAGGACGCCAAAATCGGGGAGAAGGTCACGCGGGTGTACGCGAACGATCTGGACAGCGAGGAGAATGGAAACGTGTCCTACTACATAGAACGAGGCGACAGGCTGAAGCAGTTTTCCATCGATCAGAAGACCGGACAAATCACGGTCGCCGCGCCACTGGACAGGGAGGAAGTCACGAACTACGTACTGGAGGTCCACGCTCGCGACAGCGGTGTCCCAACGCTCTCGAGCTTCGTCATGGTCAACATCGAGATCCTGGACGCGAACGACAATGCGCCGCTGTTCTCTCTGCCAAATTACACCGCCGTGGTGCAGGAGGACAAGCCGCTCGGCCACGCGGTCCTCCAATTCGTCGTAACGGACGCCGACATCGAACCCAATGCCGATCCCTACACCTTCGACTTTCGCTCCGGAAACGAGGGCGACGCCTTCAGACTCGAGCAGGACGGCACGCTGAGGACGGCCATGAAATTCAATAACAGAGTAAAGGACAAGTACGTGCTCCACATACGTGTGTTCGACAATGGAAGTCCGCCCCTCTATTCGGACGCCTGGGTCGTCATAAAGGTGATCGAGGAGTCCCAATATCCACCCGTGATCACGCCCTTGGAAGTGGTCGTCAATTCCTACATGGACGATTATCCGGGTGGAATAATCGGCAAGGTCCACGCGACGGATCAGGATCAGTACGACACGCTCTCCTTCAGCCTCGTACCCTCGTCCCCGATGGTGCACAGCGAGCTCTTCCAAATCGACAAGGTCGACGGCACGCTGGTGGCCCTGCCGGGCCTCGACGTTAACGAGTACAGGGTGAACGTCAGTGTGACCGATGGAAAGTTTCATTCGCACTCCATCGTCAAGGTCAGCGTCGATCTGATAACCGAAAAGATGCTCGAGAACTCCGTGATCGTGAGATTCAGGGAGGTCAGCCCCGAGGACTTTATTCTGAGCCACCGCAAGGGCTTTGCGAGGACCGTGCACAACGCCATGGACTGTAGACTCAAGGACATCGTGATCATCAGCGTGCAGCCCTCGACGGACGAGGCCAACTTGATAAAGTCCAGGGCCATTCGACAGGTGGTTCACAACGACCTCGATCTCCTGTTCGCGGTTAAGAAGAGCGGCTCGGCCGCGGGCGCACCAGGGTTTCACTCCTCGGAGAGCATAAGGGAGGCTCTGAATCAGCACATAGAGGAGCTCGAGGTGTCCACGAAGCTCGTGGTGGAGGCGATCATGATGTTCAAGTGTAACAAAGGCTACTGCGTGTACGGCGACTGTCAGGACAAGATCGTGCTGGACCCAACGCAGATCATTCCCGTGGCCACGGACGTGATGAGCTTCGTGTCGCCGCGACACAGGCACAAGATGGAGTGCAACTGCAAGGAGGGCTACGCCGGCAATCACTGCGAGATGGTCGTGAACGAGTGCGCGAGGGATCCCTGCCCCTTGTTCAAGGTCTGCATTCCCGACTCCTCCGTGCAGGGCTACTCCTGCCAGTGCCCGGAGGGCTTCGCGGGCCAGACCTGCGACATCGACATCTCGAAGTGCCACGACGAGTCCTGCTACATACCGCGAAACCCAATTTCCTTCAGCGGGAAGAGCTACGCCAGGTACAAGATCGACAAGTCGCTGATCCGACAGACGATCGAGGATCGTCTCAGCTTCTCCCTGCGCATCAGAACCGTGCAACCGACCGGGAACCTGATGTACGCGTCCGGCAAGATCGACTACAACATCCTCGAGATCGTGAACGGCGTGGTGCAGTACAAATTCGACCTGGGCAGCGGGGAGGGCCTGGTCAGCGTGAGCAGCATCTACGTGGTCGACGGACACTGGCACGAGATCCAGCTGGAGCGAGAGAGCAACAGCGCCAGGTTGACCGTGGACGGCAAGCACGTGGCCCACGGCTCCGCGCCGGGCATCAACAACATCCTGAACCTCCAATCCGACGATCTGTACCTCGGCGCGGAGGTGAGGCAGCACCCCTCGATCATCGGCTTCGAGGACGTCCAGCGCGGCTTCGTGGGCTGCATGGACGACGTCAGGATCGCCAGGGTGTCCGTGCCGTTGCACATGAGCGGCGCGAGCAGCGTGGCGGTCCTCAAGCGTTTCGCGAACATCGAGTTCAGCTGCGACACGGCGACGATCCTCGTCTCGCCCGGCGTCTGCGGCTCTCAGCCTTGCCAGAACGGCGGCACCTGCAAGGACTCCGGCAGCGAGAGCTACGAGTGTCAGTGTCACGGCAGATTCGCGGGCGTGGCCTGCGAGATCGACACGGACCCCTGCGCCTCGTCGCCCTGCCTCTACGGGGGCCGTTGCAAGATCGTGCCCGAGGGCGGGGATTACAGCTGCGAGTGCGTGGGTCCGAGTCTGAGCGGCAAGCGCTGCGAGTTTGGCAGATACTGCAGCCCCAATCCGTGCATCCACGGTGGCGTCTGCGAGGAGGGCAACAACGGGCCGATCTGCAAGTGCCGCGGCTTCGCCGGCGAGCGATGCGAGACCGACCTGAACGAGTGCGAGGCCAGTCCCTGCACCAACGGCGGCACCTGCGTCAACGAGATCGGCACCTACAAGTGCATCTGCCCGCCCAACATGACGGGCTCGAACTGCGGGAACCCGGCGTACTCTACGCCGATCATATCGAGCCACTTCAACATCACCTGGGAGCAGCTCATGTGGATCGGCGTGGCGGTGATACTGAACGTCTTCCTGATCGTCGTGTTCGTCGCCTTCCGGCGGATCAGGCTGAAGCGCACCAGGGCGCGCGCGAACAACATCAACAACGAGACCAGGAAGCAGATCGTCCTGAACTCCGCGCGGCCCCACGAGCACGAGTTCAAGCGGAGCTCGAAGCTGAGCAACCTGGAAGTGATACAGGTACGTACACCGCGGACTTCTCTCTCGGCTATACGATCGCCACGACGAGCATGCACGCCGCGGTATTTACGTTGAAGCGCTAACCGTAGAGGATTCTTTGTTTCGTTCTGCGTCCAAGACGCCGCCTTTTCCTTGGTTGCGATCACCCGCCCAATCGTCTCCCCGATCCCCTTCTTCGAGGTGCACCGAGTTTAAGCTCTTCTTGTGATTCTTTTTTTGCAGAGAGAACCTCCCCAATGCCCTCCCAGACCCGCCTCCTATACGCCCAGCTCGAACAACGAGCCGGCCGCCTACGGTAACTCGGCGGCCGTGGCCCTGAACAATCTCGACACCCTGCGAAGCTACGGCAGCGCCGGGGACGAGCTCGAGAATTTCCCCCCCGATTACCTGAGAAACCTCAACCGCACCACCCCGGTCCCGCCTCCGTCCCTCAGCCTCGCTAATCCGGTCGGTGGAAACGCCACGGGCAGCGACACGGATAGCCTCCACAAGCCGAGCTGGCAGGAGCAGATGCAGCTGGCCTCCTTCATCACGGACACCACCAAGATCAAGAACGGTGAGTGGCACGCGCCCCGGTATCCTCCCTCGTAGCTTCTTACCTTTTGATTTTGCTTGCGGCATGCATCGTGGGTGGAGACTAGCTTGTACGACCGCTCTTTCCTCCCTCCTCCCTTCCCCTGCCCCTCCGCGGCCCTCGAATTCGATTAACACCGGTGTATCGTATTGTGTGCACTAACAGACCTGAAACGAGCGAGCCCAGTGGTACCGGAGCTGACCACTGGAGGACTTCTACTAAACTCTACTCGACGCGTGCCCCATGGGGGTGGGACCTCCGTTGCCTCCATGACCTCCATCGAGGATGATCCTCGCATCGTCGGTGGTAAGTCCAGACGAGTCTGCTCGACTTATCGAGACCCGATCTGGGATGCTTTGCTTGCCGCTGGATCTCATCGTGCCTATCCGTCTCTCTTTCTCTCCTCGCGGGTTCTCTCTTTTTCCTCTCGTTCTTCGGTTCATCCAGCGTTTCTTAATCCGTAGCTCGAGAGCCATTATTGGATCCCTTGGCATATTTAATGGGCCGCGAAATGTTCTCGAGGAAATGATATGCTCTTTCGAAACTTGTCCAAAGCAAAGGTTCGCGTCGATGGTGTCTAATGTCGTGGCCAATGCCGCGGTTTTCTTCGTTGAAACAAAATTACTTTCGTTCCTACGCCTTACGTATTCGTATCGCCTAGGTTCGCGAATCCAAGATCATTGCTCCAAATTGCATAGCGGCCCGAAAAGGTTAAGAAACGCTTGTTCGATCTCTCGTACCGTACACCGCTCCTTCTTCGCTCCGAGCCACGACGGTCGGGCAGCATGTTGCGCGTCGGAGTACAGTCGTTGTCTGCAATGCTTTTAGGGTATCACTGGGACTGTTCAGACTGGGTCAGACCGAGTCAGAATCCCCTGCCAAACATCACGGAGGTACCTGGCAGCGAGGTCCCGGACTCCTCCAGCTTCCACAGCAACGAGAGTAACGAATCGAATACCCATCAGCTACCATCGAGTGAGTATCGGATCTGGGGCATGGGTAGCGATCGATCGTCGATGCATGCTCGACGTCAGAGCTGTACATAGCTATCGGAGCTGTTCGCCGATGTTACGATCACTTCTGGGTATATCGGAGACGAGGTGCATGGGGATACTCTGAAGTACCGAGTGGCATCTTCTCATCCTCTCGTATCTTCTTTTACTCGATACACTTCATCCCCGCGTAGCTGGCGCGATAGACGGTGACAGGGGCGCTTAACGAGTCTGTATTGATTATATCGATTAGCTGGCAAACTGGCGATGGGATCGACCGTGTAAAGTCCACCTCAAACGTCAGGCTCCTGGAGAAATTAATTCGACTTCGTATAAAACGAATATAAATCGTTGGAAAAGGGGAGGAAAAAAATTCGCGCGTTATTTCATCAGCCTCGATTAAAGAGTACAACCCTTATTTCGCAGTGCACGGCCCCGCGGATCCGACGAGGGACATCGAGACACTGAACGAGGATCAGGAATCCGAATACGTCGGCGATTCGGAATGCGGGACCGAGTTCTCGGAGCAGTACCACTGCGCCGAGACCCAGCGGCTGAACCCTCTCGACAGCGGGGGCGAGGGGGAGTACAAGTACAAGGGCTCCGAGAGCTACCTCAGGCACCCGAACTCCTACCTGCCGCACTACAACATTCACACGGACACGGAGAACGAGGCCAATCCGCTGAACGGCCGGCTGAGCACTCTGGAGTCCGACGAGGAAGAAGACGACGTAGTGCCTTACGGTTTTCCGAGCACCCGGCGCAACCGATGCCACAAGGGAGGCGACGACGTCGACGAGATCGGCTCGGTGATCACCACCCTGGAGGAGAGGAACTCGTTGCTGGGCGGCGCGACGAGCAACAGCGACCTGTCGACGAACCTCTGCGAGATCGACGACTCCGAGTACGAGATCGCCGATCAGAAGAGCAACGGCAGACTGTGGCTGGCGGGGAACGGCATCACGCAGACCTCCGTGTGACGAACATTCGTGCCAGAATTCGTGGACGGACTCTACGCGATCGTGCTTCTCTTGCGCCCCCTCCACTGGGTGTCCGCGGATGTTTTGTGAATACGCAAATTTTGTACATAGGTATTATCGGGATAGGTAGAAGACAGTCTGTACAGGCAGCTAACGAAGCGCGAGGAACCGACGTTGAGCCAACGGTGCGATCGTACGTACCGGTTAGAGGGTGTATATTGTTGCGTATGTACATCGTGCCTCGAACCTCCTATACAGGTAGAACTTGGGTACTGCTGTACTTAATTCTGCAAATCCTCAAGAGAGAGAGAGAGCGAGAGAGAGAGAGAGAGAGAGAGAGAGAGAGAGAGAGAGGGAGAGAGAGAGAAAGAGAGAGTGAGAATCGTTTCGCGCCGTAGTCCTCGAAGGTGGACGTGTACCTCGATTGGGAGCAATAGCGAGACTCGTTTTTTAAGCAGTTTTTTCGCGCGGAAACATTAGCCGAACGACTACCCACGTACTTTGCCGTTTTTCGCAGAATCGGGTTTTCTTTTTCCCCCCTTTTCGTCCCGTATCTCTCCTTCAATACCGCGATCTCGCCCTCTGTTCGTCGCGCGTCAACCCGACGCAGCGGGAATTACACGTTACGTATTACGGATGCGACCATCGCGTGATTCGGGATCACGGCGTTTTGCTTTCGAACATAACGGGAATCCTTTCGATTCTACCAAAGGGGATTGAGGTTGAGCGGGAGGACATGTCGTGGCAACTATGAGCAACTATTACAGGTAAGGAATAATCTTGATTAAGGGAATAACGGACAAACAAACGAACAAAAAAAGGTTTCACTACTCGAAAGAAGAGGAAAAAAAAAACCAAGTAATACTAATCGCGACCGCGTCGTCAGACCAATGACTATTCTTTAATGACCTATCGTTTAAACTTAAATGTTATCCGCAACTATAATTCCAGTGCAAAATGATACATAGGTACATTTATGTATTTTTACTATTTGCTAACCGACTTTATTTTCGTTACGTATAAATGAATCGACGGACTACTTAATAATACACTTACTATAAGTATCGCGTAGATTAGTGAGTAAACGAATTGACTCTAGTGAAAGGGAATAAGGATAAAATGAAAAAAAATGAGAACGGTGCCCTGCTAACGGGGCGACACGTGCGTGGCTGCCCTCCACGTTCACTGCGGCATGGCACAAGTTAATAGTTAAAAAGATATGAAATATTTTTACTGTGATGATAATAATGTTTATACGATGATCAAATACTATGACTTGTATCATAATAATTGCAATGTTAATTATCCGACGTTTTATAAAAGAAAAGCAAGAGGATGATGAAGAAGAAGAAGAAGAAGAAGAAGAAGAAGGAGAAGAAGAAGAGACCCCAAGAATGGAAGTGCGGGGGGCCAAATATTCCTCCCCCTTGCGCGCGTAAGCTAAGTCAACGTTCCGTTTGTTCGACTTCCTCTTCGTTTCTCCTTCCATCGGTCACCATCAGTTCCGGCGATATAACTGCGTACATGGTGCTACTACTTACATCACGCTTCAACATTTATCTACTCTTTAATAAGACTGCTCGGCGATGCGAGAATACGCTGCTCATTACGACCTTAACGCATTTTATTCATTCGCGGATTCGCGCGCCGTCATTCCCATCATGGTAATAAGCCTGTCCATATAAGGTAACGATGATACTTTGTAAACTGCCAACTAATTCTTAATGCCATATAAACAATGCATTTCCTTCGGTTAATTTTTATAGGTATGACGTAGAATTTGGTAAAACGGTATATTACGTGCCTAAGGATTTTCCAAACCGCGACCGTCACTTCCACTATGATTATACTGTTCCGTTCGATTAAAATACGTAGGGGCAGCTTAACTGGGTGAGGTATGCACGTTTCTTTTAACCCCCCTTCTTTTTCTTTTCTTTATTTCTTTTTTTTTTCCAATACCATTATTATTGTGCGTATAGAATTTCGTTGACAAATTCAGTTTTATGTTCCTGTTCTGTAAAGGACGCTAGCTATCCTGCTCGTATTCGGCGGGGTAAATTAGTAAAGCACGTTAATAATAATGCGAAACAGGGTGAATTTTTATGTTGACCAAGAGCAAAAAAAAAAAAATACACAACGTCGTCTCCTTCTTGCGTAAGTTAAACTCGGCTGTGGCGTCCGCGATCTGAAGTTTCAAAGCAACATTTACACGGATACAATTGAACTTAGATAATTTATTCTATATTAGAATGAAATAAGAAGAATGTACAGTTAATTTAACGAATTGTATCGAATCGAACACCACCCCAATGGAGATTGAAACCTTCAGCTGGCGGATTGGCGCAGCAAATTCCTTAAATACTAAGATTAGCTTTATTTTGAAAGAAAATCGATGAAAGCATTTTGGTCAAAGACTGTGAGCGAAGTAGATGTTACGATCTTCCTCCGATAAATATTGTAACGATCTGTTCGTAATTATGCCGAAGTCGTAACGATTTATTGAAATAATCAGAGCTCACGCAATATATACACGGCTTCTGATTAATTAGCAATACTTTATCATTAATAACTTTCGCGTAATATTTTGCATACACCATAGTGTTTTATTGCGTTCTAAATATAGTCGAAGCAATTGGAATTGATTGGGAAAAGTATATAAATCATTTGTGTGCGTTATTATTTTATATACCGTTAAAAACCGTAACTTTAGGCCTACGCGATCGTCGCTTATTTCAGGTACGATGAAAACCTAAGTAATAAGCAACAAAAACTTTTTCTTCTAATTCCGCAAAAGGTTCGAGAATATAGTTATATCATTTTCAAGGCGGTAAGGAACGAGACCGAAAAACAATGAAGAAAACATAAATTCATGGTAACACCTAGCCCTGCTAATGGGATACATATCGATATCATGAAATCTTTCAGAAAAAATGTGGAACTTGACTTGTTATAACTGTAAGGCTATAATTAATTTGTACAAGATCAACCTATTGTAATAAAGAAACCAATCTTGCCTACAAAAGGCCTGCTTTCTTCTCGCATGAATCCGGAATCCTCGCAGCTCTTCCGGAACTCTTGATCCGGACAATCATAATGTGGAATAAGGTAAATAAAACGAATATAAATTGCTTAGGAATTGTAATTTTCTATTTACAACTAAAAAAGAAACGGTACACGTATTAGAGCTAACGTATTTATTTATCTTAAAGATGATGGGCTAACAAGGGCTACCTCATATTCACACGTAATATTCAATGGGAGTTTTTCCGATTTGCGTGACCACTTGCTGTTCCCTTCTTGGAATTTGTGTGTGCCTAGGAATCATTGGACAACGTTCTTAAAGCCCAATGGCACATTTCATGGTTTCCTTCTTATTCGTGTATTTATTTATGTTCCTTCTTTTATTTATTTAATATATCTCCTTGATGTTTCCCGATGTCGCTAGTTTTTCGTCCTTCTTTCGTACACTGGAATGGACCACATTGACGATGGTTTTCTTCGTAATCATTCTGCCAGGCTAAGCAGCTCCGTTGATTATACTTAGTGTAAAGCTATTATAGCGTCATTTCTTCGGCATAAAGTTAGTGTATTTCCGTCATTCAAATAGAGTGTATTTTTAGAGAGTACACCTTGCTCGTCTTCACGCTTCAAACGATTCACCCCTCACAAACGCACACCCGGCGCCTCTTTATTTCTCCCTCGAGATCTATCTTTGCGGGTCGCATTTAAAACCCAACAATTATCACCCCGGATTCTGGACATTTGAGAACGAGAAACTTTAATGCTCATTACGTTCGATAACTCATTAAAACTTTTAATGAGAAACATTAACCATGATGCTAGTGTTTTTCTAGAGCCAACGTAAGCAACTCGTTCATAGGCGCTAGTAAGACGCGAGGATCCTCGAACAAACCAGCTCCGACCATAGCGCTATCGAACAACTGAAACGGATGACAATCAATATAATACAGGATAGATTGAATTTTAGTGTCAGATGCGGTGATTAACGAAGTAAGAAGGTACCTGCTTGATCAGCAAATTAGCCAATTTCTCATCCGTCTTTATGAGCTGACAAAGTTTCTTAATAATCGGATGCTTGGGATTTATCTCGAGCCGTGGTTGCAGAATGGAAAACTGCATTCCCTGCTCCAAGTTGTGACTCTGCGTGCGTATAAAGTGCCTCGCACTAGCCATGTCTTGGACCGTGACAACGCAAGGATGAGATTCCAAACGATTCGTCACTTTGATGTCGTGCGCTTTTTTCGATAGGGTATTTTTCATGTACCTTAATAAATTGTCTATTTCTTCTTGATTAATGACGTCTGCAACAATGTGTATAAAAGTTATGAATGAGCGGAGAATGTTAAAATCAAATCGTACTTACCAAGATTTTCCGTCTTGCTCGAATCGACACTGTCGCGCATCTCCTTTTCCACGGAAATTAAGTTGTAGTCTTTGTAATTCCTCAGGTGCATTAAAAGCAATTCGTCGTAAGATTCGTAACAAAACAAGACCTCCACGTTCCGTTTCTTAAGGGATTCGTAGTATGGCGACTGTTCTGCCAGAGTTCGACTGAAATTTGAAAACCCCAATAGTCGCAAATCAACGTGGTTTCTAACAAACAAAAGTAAGAAGTAGTTATTTCACTCACCTGGGTGCCGCTAAATAGAATATTTGCTTCGAATCCGCGGGTAGGCGCTTGCAATAATCTGGAATGGAAACTACTTCGCCAGGCGCTGTCGCGGACGATTCGAAGCGTAGAAGCTTGCTTATTTCTTCCTAAAGGAAAAACCAAAAAAAAGCGATTGGCATAATCAAGAAAGAAATTAATACTGGCGTTAAAGCGTTATTACCTTTTCGTTTTGATCGTAACTCGTGATAATGCCTTCCTTCAGGAATAGACCGTATTCTTTGTAAAACTTGTTATATTCCTCGGGCTGTTTTGTGGATCGTTCGATCAAGTACTTGACTATTCGAGCTGTCAGGACATTTCGCAACTTACTGAAATGAATTTCGAGTTATGTCTCGATCGATTTACCTTATCGCGCGATTAATCGCAAGCACTTTGCGTATTCTTTACCTGATCAATGCACTGTTCTGTAATAATTCACGACTCAAATTAAGCGGAATATCCTCAGAATCCACTACGCCTTTAACGAAGCGTAGCCATTTCGGTAATATATTTTCTGCCTTGCTCTTGATCAATATCTTGCGGCTGTACAAGGAAACACCGCTGGTCGTGTCTCTGCTCATGTCGAATAATGCCGGTTTCTCCTCGGGGAAATAAAGCAACGCTCTGATACTAAGTGGGACATCAGTCGTATAATGCAGGACGAATCTTGGCGAGTCAAAACAGTTTCCTACGTATCTGTAGAATTCGGTGTGCTGCAGAGAAGAGATGTCCTTCGGATCGAGCATCCACAGAGGCTAAAAAAATGTGAAATTGATTAAAATACAGAGCAAATTAATAACCGCTTTTAACTTCCCTTTTTTTAATTATTCAAATGCATAATAAATAAGTAAGAGTAACGGATAAACCGAAATATAATATATTCGACTCGTACCTGTATCGTATTAGCTTTCCTGCCATTGAGATAAATAGGGCTGCCGACGAAGTTGCTGTATTTTTGGATAACGCCTGTGGTGCGAAAGAAAAAGACATCGAGGTATATTGAACTACATTCGGAGACTATCGGGACTACTCGACAACAAAATACTCACGTTCGGAGTTACTCGACAACAAAAATACTCACGTTCGATCGTCGTTTCGTCGCTGAACTCTCGGCAATCGGGTTTCAAGTGCATAACGATTTTCGTACCCGGTTGAACGCCCTCGGCATTTGAGATCTCATACGTTCCAGAACTGTCAATCAGAATGAACTACGATCGAGCAATTTGTCACTTTATGCCGCTGCACAAAGTATTTAAGTGGTTCGGAAAAACACTTGTTGAAACGAGAACACGTAGAAGACATTTCTTATATCGAGCTTTATCGTAAAAATGGAAACAATGTTATAAAAGCGATTAATTTATTTATCAATTTACCCATCGGACGACCAACAAAGGCCCTCGGCGTTTTCCCCATAGGACTTCGTGAACACCTCGACCTTATCGGCGACCATGAAAGCGCTGTAGAAACCGACGCCGAATTGACCGATTATTTTCGAAGAATCGCCGGCATCCTGCTTGTCCTTCAGTTGCTCCAGAAATGCCTGTGAATAAATTCGAGCTAAGAATTGAAGCTACGACGATACAAGGATAGTATCATAAATTTCCACGCGAAAAGTCTGAGTTCAAATCTCGTATATTAAATTTTAAAAATATTCCCTCGACATATATCGTAATTCCAATGGTTCGAAATCCACATTAAAGCAAGAGCTTCGATAACTCAAATCGTCGATCAACGGCGAAAATCGGGGAAAAAGTCGCGTTTATACGTCGATATCGATCGGCATAAAATCGAAACGGTCTTTATCCGGCAGAAAGGAGAGGAAAGGGTCAGAGCGGAATAAAGCCAGTCGGCCACTAATCATGGACCACATGTGCATTATCCGTGGAGATAGATGCGTTCGTTGAACTGGATGTCATTAAACGCGGCGTGGGCGAGTGTGATAAATGATGCAATCTAGTGGTATCAGTCGACGCGGATTAGCCGCCTCTATTTATTGTGCTCGTTCGCCTTCTGCAGTTCCGGCATACACTCCACTCTCCCCGTATCTGCGCCGATGGATCGGGATATCTTTTTTGTTCGCTCCCGAATACGGCAGGGAGAGTTTCGTTCGTTCGCCCCGAATTTATCGCTCTTTTAATCCAGCGCTCGCCAACCGGAGGTTTCGCAAGAAAAATCTCTACATCGTTCGCATTTTTTATACTTTTGCATTTGTCATTTTGTTGCACTAAATAAATGCAGTTCGCGTTAATAACGTGGAACTTCTTCGACGGTTATTTCACAAATGTATTTATCCTCTTAACGGAATTTATATTGGTGACTCGTGAGGTCCGACAGGTTGATCACCGCTGCTTTTAATTCGTCCGCCGCTGATCAATTTTTCCCCGTTCGCGCCCAGATCTCTCGTGCTCGAAACCGACTGTCTTTCTCGCCTGTCTGACGCACTGGATGTTTATTATAATTACGATACGTGTACCTCTTGGCGCACCTTCTATGTCGGTGTTTGTATCGATAAATCGGAACCGTCTTTGTTCGTTCGGGAACACGAATTACGAGGGTATGCCGAATTTATTGGGTTCTCTCTCTGTTCGCATGTACATCTTCCATGCTCGATTCTGTCCCGTTGGTGCTATACTTATTTCGTATTATTTGAATGATTGAAATGAGACACGATTTAAGAGTTCGATGCTCCTGATCGATTCGCCTTCGATGCCAATAACCCAATAAACGAATGAACATTTTCCGGGATAAGTATCACGGAACGTGATTAGGATGCCACGATTACGGCCGCCTGTCGTTTAATTTACTTAATTCCCTCGGAATAAGTGCCAGCAGTAACCCCGTATTATCGAAGCTGTTGGACACAATATGCAAATCGGCGCCATCATCCATTTTAGTATTCGTCGCAGGCGCGATGGTGTTGGTGGTAGTTCAAGTTTAAATCGGGCGACACGCGGGGACATCTGCAGAAGCTCGAACGATTAAGGGTGCGCTCCGTACGGGTGTCGGTCTGATTAAATCTGAACGCGATAGGTGCGAGGGCGGCCGTTGCCCGTGGGTGGGGCGTAGTCGATCGATCTTTACGAACGCTTTGAAACTCTGAATACGCGTTTTGGTCCTCCTATTGTTTTACTACGTGCAAAACTCGGTAATATGTCTTTAGGTAATCGTGTTAATGAACACCTATATTTCGTAAATTCGAGATCGTATTTTATCGCTGATTTTATGCGGTTACGAATAACAGTCTATGAGAGTGTGAGCTTATACGGTATGAAGGTGTGCGGTATAGTTTTATTTACTCTACTTCTTTGGGCGGTAGTCTCGTGACTCGTATTGCATTTAAGACCGATACGAGCTCTATAAAACATACGGATTTCAAAAGCTTTCGATTGAAAAATTTGAATTTGCTTACTTTGGAGCCGGATCGAGCTATGGTACCTAGGTTAGAGATCAGTTCCTCGCGCGTCATACCAATTCCGGTATCTTGTATAGTGAGAGTCCTATTTGGCTTGTCGGTAGCGAGGTGAATTTCCAGGCTTCTATCGCCGGCAAGATTGGAAGCTTCGGAATCGCTTAACTTCAAGTATCGTAATTTCTCCAAAGCATCGCTGGCGTTTGAGATTAATTCGCGCACAAACACCTGCAATGAAGAAAAAAAAAATTGTTAGGTATCGTACCTTTGAGGATTGAACAAAATAAAAAACGCGGTATAAGATATAACACGCTAATTTTCATGTTGCGTAAGATTGTGATAATTTTTTATTTGACGTTACCTCTTTATCGGAGTAGAGGGATTTAGCGACGATTTCCAACAACATCCGAGTCTCTGACTGAAATTCGTGTTTGGCAGCGTCACCTACGATGTTCTTGGATAAGAAAATGCGTATATCCGATATTAAGTACCCAATAATGATTTTATCGTGTACCTGTAGGCTTTTCCACGTCCTTTATAATATTATGGTACTCCGTAGTTTGCGTAGCGGCCTGAGATGCCATGCATCGCACATAACTGAGACTTGCTGCAATGTAATCGTTACTATGTTAAAAGAATTATAAAAATACATGGTGCACGCCCATGTCTTTATTAGCTATCTTTTAGCCTAGAAACTAGTTTGAAAGTGCATTCCAATCTACATGACGTATGATATACATATCACATGGAAAATTATCCAGAGCTGATGGAAAGAACTGGGCTCTGGAATGTTTTACGTGAAAGTTGGAATATTCATCCGTCGTAAAACTCTAGCTGCGTCGCACGTAGTTTGTTTGTAAAAACAAAGTGAAAATGGATAACCTAAAAATGACATGCACTACCGACGCAAATTTGATGATGAAAAGGAGATGGCAAGACGCAACGTCCGACAAACCTGAAAGTTGTCTGCATTGTCTCTCGAAGAATTCCCTTTCAAACTTGCGGTTTAACGATCTCGACAGTCCTTTTCCTGCTTTAATAGCGTGCCTCAAACGAAACGTGGCCGCCATGCTTGATGAAAATGCTAGAACTTTATTAACACGTGCTGCACTTACGTGCGGTAGAAACTCGGTCGATAAAGCGGTACCTTCGAGCTTCAATGCCCGCGATCACGTTTTGTTGTTTATTTAATCTCTTCCTCGACATCAACCGTTACGATCATTTGGCCTAGGACCTACAGTTTAACCCAGTGCCATGTGACTTAATGTTTAACCCTGTGCGCAGGGTAAATGGTAAGTCACGAAGGGGTTTAGATGGGTTAATCTGCGTCCATTAACTCTATTCATTGATTCGCCGTTCATGAAATATGAATTACACTTAAATATAGATTATTATCGATATTCATTAATCGTTTAGATTTATTCGTGAATCACGATGAATTTCGCTCAAATCGATCGATTAAAAACGAATAAAATTGTACAAAAAAAAAACTTACCATTACGTCAAAGCAACAAAAATTGAAGAATACAATACAGGATGATCGTCTATAACGAGAGAATAAATGAAACGACAAGCTCGGATATTTGTAAGTAAAACAACGCACAGGGTATGGCATATAAATTTGTTTATTATTGTTATCTGTATAATATATTTGAAACAATATCATTCTACAACATTGCATAAAAATATACAAAGACATGAAAAAATGTCTTGACTCTCGTTTGATAAAACATGTTCATGAATAAATTGGTTAGCGTTGCACCGCTCTATTCGGTTGTAATCGGATTCGGCCAATTCGATATCTCGCTTTTTTCTCCGAAGGGTCGGGCATCGTCCTTCGACCGTGATACGGCCAACCGAAGGTTCAGGATGCGTTTCGAAAATGATCGAGGCTGATCGAACGAAAATTACCTGGCTGTGATTCCGCGGTGGACTTAATCGATAGCGCGCCTCGCAATGTCCCATTTATATCGGCGCAAAGGAGAAGAGAGGGAAAAAAGAACGCGGAGAATAACAACGTGTCGTCGTACCAGACTTCGAACGCTCGGTAGTTAGTCGGTGCCGATTGGTGGCTGGCGTTTATAAATAAGCATAATTAATGCGAGACTTATAGCGATACACGACAATTTACCGTTCGTGTTCTTCCTTGTGCAATGAAATAATGCTCGGCTCGATACGCGGCGAAGAAACGCTGCTTCCAGTACGTACTTATGGTTTCTAAGCCGGATAATTCTAAACGATTCGAGACGGCTCGAAAGAAGAGGAGGAAGAGGAGAATGGGCGAGAGATAAGGATGGGAGGAGGGGAAGGGTCTAATCATTTTTGGAATGCGCTGTATGAGAAGCGTAAATTCGATCGTTGGAAAGTAAGCGATTATAGGGAAACATTCGCTTCGAGATGCATCATAAACATGTTTAGAGAGTACATAGGCCAGAAATAAAAAGTCGCTTCAAATGTCAACGGAGGATCCCCTTTCCCAAGTGGCCTCTGACGAGAGAAAAAAAAAGGAAAGGAGGAAGGGGGTTATTGATTCGAATCGGCCCAGATTAGTAACACTCTCATCCGAACGCAATTACTATCCTCTTTTGAGATCATTGGCCGAAGAATAACAATGATAATCATAATAATAATAATGACAATAGCAATAAGTAATAATAATATAATAATATGACAATAATATTATAATAATAATATAATAATAGTTACTTAATAATAATAGTAATAAAAATAACTATTCGTAAACTATCCTTTACCAGGGGAGATATACCCATAGCTTATGTACATATTCTGTTTGTGTTTGTGTTCGTGTGTGTGTGTATGTGTGTGCGGGCGCGAGGGCGCGTGCGTGTGCGTGTGTGTACATGTGTATGATTCTCGTTCTTTTCCTCCCTTTAAATTACGAATTATTACAATAATTCACTATTACTCGGTTCAATTAGCAACATAAATAATAACGCAACACTGTTATTTACAGACTTTCTCGCACTCGTATCTCAACGTCTCTTATTGCTGCCTCGTCCGATCTCCTGCATCATTTATACTCTAAACCAATCCTTTTCAACCAGCGACCCGTGAAATGTCCTTTTGAAAGGATTCTACTTTATGCTGAACGAAAGTAAATTTACTTTGCATCGTAAGATCAATCGTTTTCACGAATTTCAGCGGAATAAACGCCGTTGTCTGAAAATCTTCAGAGCTCTTTCGTTTGGTTTGAGCGCAAGTCGGAATTTTCTTGGCATTTGACGGTGTTTGGTTGTTCAAGAATGGTTCAAAAACACTCCTGATTCGTGTTCGTAAATTCGCCTACAGGGATGATCGAAGTTGTTATCGATGACTGATTATTTTTTCTCGAGTCACATCTGGTATAATATCAGTATTATATTAAAGTACGATTCAAATCTGAAATTGCAAATTTCGAAATACCACCGCACTAGGAATTTCGCACGACTCTTACCGAAATATCGCGTAGCTTTTAAAAGTGCCTCGATCGTTGCTGAGAATCCTGATTGTGATCCGCCCTCGACCTTTTCCGCAGATCTTTCCAAAGGCGAACGCTCCTCGAGTTTCCAACAACCGCGTGACGGATTGGAAAACCAGAATTTCTGTTCGGTATGAAATTCAAGCAATGCGACATCCGCACAGACCTATCGCGACATTTTTTTCGTGGCAGATCGCAGGTGATAATCCGTGGACAGAGTTGCCAACTCGCTTTTAACCCTTTCATTACTAGAAGCGCCCGCGGGCGCTAAACAAATTCATTTATCGGTTGCTATGACCGCCAATCGCCGGTCGACCGTTGCCTATCGGAATCTCTCGTCGACGAGTTTAATCCTAAAACTACCAAGCGGTCGAAAAAATCCAGCCGCTGTATCTTATAAAAATCTCTCGAGTGTACGACGATGCATCTTCGGAGAATTTCCATAATTTTGCTGCGGTACGCGAATGATTAAACGGATCCGTTTACTATTTGCATCCTTTCTTTACATATACTTTACAGTATATCCAGATATGTAAGAACAATTGCTGGTAGTTTTAGAATCAACACCTCGCGATACTAGTGCGACATTTTGCCAGCATAGCTGGCGACATTCCGCACTGCTCCGTTAGAATCTCTGGCCGACGACATTAACAACTCGCACCGTTTGCATAATTTAATCACCAAGATCTTTGGAAGGGGTTATATTCGTGACGTCCGATTAAACTATGAGTCCATTAAATTTCACTTTTCGGAGATCCTTAGGACGAGTCACTCGAAATAGGAATTAGATCTGCTGGTAGGTAATAGAATTATCGAAAGTACATCCAGAGACGCGGTGCTCGTGTCAAAGTTCTCAGCAACGAGAGGGTCGAATCGATACTCTGGTCGAGAAATGAGGGAAACCTTTTTAGGCAAGGCTTCGATCATCCGTGAGACGCAAATTTTACGAACGCACGCTCCTTCTCTCCCTCGCTCTATCCTTTTCGCTCTCGCTCTTCATTCTTTTCATCTCCCTATCGCTCTCTCTCTCTCTCTCTCTCTCTCTCTCTCTCTCTCTCTCTCACACACTCATTCTCTCTCTCTCTCTCTCTCTCCTCTCTCTCTCTCTCTCTTTTTCCCTATCTACCAGCCTCCCAGCTTCGTCGCTACAGTATATACAGTGGTAAAGGAAAAGAAACCGATGCGTCGCTATACGTCGTCGCCGTAAATCGTCGGTCGCTTAAATTACTTCGTTATCAAAACCTCGTCGTATAGAAATACTGATCCCACAAATGTACGCCGTGGCGGTTCATCGCATGGCGAACCACGTGTCGCAAAGATCGACCGTTGTCTTTGGGCTCGGAGAGGAAAAACCTGCGAGGGAAAAATATCCCACCGATGGATTCCCGAACGAGAATACTCTTCGTGCTCCCTTTATGCGCTACATTCTCCTCGGAAGATAAACGCGTGCGAGGATTAAATCCGCTTCTACATCGAAACGTTCTCGTCCACCTTCGATGCTTCGTGTCTCGAGCGATCGATTGGACGACAAAATTCGTTCGAGGATTAACGATGGATTGAGCAACGGAATTCATCCTAGGATCCGGTTTCTTTTTACCTCTGTAGGTATCGACCTCTGAGAATTTTGGAAATGCTAATTTTGAAAGGTGGAGTAGAAATTCTATAAAGGCGGAATATCGATCGACGTGTCCAACGTTTCTCGTACTTTTATTTTACGACTGATTTTTCCCACACGAGAATCAAACACGGACAATAATCCAATCTGGTGTAATATTGAGATATTCTCGTTTATTATCGATCGAGTGCTTCGCGTTTATGACGAATTCGATTGAGTCAAGAAATTGATGCGACGTTCAGGTTTATCCTACTCCAAGCATCAATTTTGAGAATTTTCGAAACGCGCTATTGAGCGAATGCGTTTGTTTGCGGAAAGGGTGTTTTTTTCGTGCTTTTGTGGGATGAAGATCGGACAGACTATTATTTTGTTGACGCTGTTCATAGGGCAAGCGAACACAAAATAAATCAAATACAACATCGGGGATGTAACCCCTATTGATATCTTTCTTCCCTTTTTGGAATTTTTAACAAGTACTTGGAAGAGATCTCGGTTGATATCGCTGACCTTCGCGATTATTTATCGATCGACTCTGAGAAATCGCGAATGTACCATAATTCTTTCAATCTGATTGGCAATCATCGTTCACTATAACGCTTTTAAAGTAAAGTACGAACCTTCGAATTTTTAAAACTTAACAAGCCTGAACCGATCATAAACAAATTATTCTTTCTCTTTGATGAAAACAACCGAAAAGATATGCCTCCGAAAAATTCAAGACGTACATTAATGATCGATCCGACGTTAAGTTTTTCTTCTCGCTCTTTTCCGCATCAAACACTCTATCCTTATTCTTCGAATGATACTCGATGGCTCTCATTTCTACCGTGCCATTATCTCGAAGGTCAGCTAATTGATATCACGTTTCGCAAAGAGCTTCTGCGAGCGAATCGTTCGTAGGCGCATGTAACGGAGCATTGCTGAGTCGTTCGTTGATGTCGGACAGTGGATCGTTGTGACGCTCGCGCTTTCGACCGATGGAATCCTGCGTTAATACCGTGAGTACCGAATGTCTTCGAAAAAATACGTACAGACTATAAAAGAAAATGCGACTACTACTCGAAGACAGCCTTCGCAAAATAATTTTACGGTTTATCTTATTCTCCGTGTGACTCTTAGAAAGATTAAGAATTAATATTGCAAATCAGTAAAGCTCTATCGCGTTCTTGGACATAATATTCGAAAATCGCTGGATACTTTAAACGATTAAGTTTCTGTAATTTACGAACGTTTTTAGTAAAAAAACACATATATGCGCTTTGTACATACGTAGTCATAGTATTTAGACTACGTATTATTACGTGGTAATTCAGAAAAAAAATCATTTATACGACGCTAAATATTTCAAGTCAAAACTTTGGAAAATCCACGTAAAATTACACGATGATATCAGCGATAAATACGAATACCACGTTGTAGAGATATGTCCTCGAATCCAGTTATAGATTTCTACGATTTTTGTACAATCAAATAATCGTAATAGTTCCATCGGCTAAGACTTAAAACACGATTAAAACGTAAAAATGTGAGAGTAATATCGGTTGAAGAGCGTTAAGCAAGATCGATCCAACGAAGCTATCTCGAAACGCCTCTTCGCCCTCGACAAAACGAGTCCAATGCCTGCCCAAGTTCCCTCTGCGGCTTCTCGTCGTCATTTTTCTCGGGAAACTGCATTGCAGACGTGTCTCTACGAAGCACGTTTCTCCGCAGACCTACAGATCATACGAGCTCGACACCATGCTGCTCGAAGAAAATTCGAGATCCTCGGGAAAATTCGAAAAATGCGAACCGTAACGAACGATCGGAAATCCATCGATCGACCGACCGACACAGGGAAAAGAAACGCGAAGACCTAAATTATTCAAAATTAAAAAGAAAACGCATAACATATGCCGTTATTTGCTACGATGGAGCATGTCACGAACTCAATATTTTCCTTATTTTCAATGCTAACGTACACCACGTTACATCGGTACCGAATGGTAAACCAATTGCTCGATATACTTATTTCCAGTACACATCGACATAGGACGTTTGCAGTGCGGAAAAAACATTTTCTCAAAGTTTATACATCGAATGGCAAGCTAGGAATATTCGGAAAGAAAAAGAAGAAATATTTCACGGCAAACGTAAGAACGAAAAGTGTCTATATCGCATCAAATTCGTAATTTCGTAGCAGGCCACGATCGTAAATCGGTATTTTCAATCTGAAATCAAATTTCAAATACAACGCACTGGTTATCGACAGCTACGCAACATCGGCCGATTATTTCTTTTTCATCGACGTACTGCTACGCGAAATTAAATTCACAACGCATTCCAAAATACTAAGAAGAACCGTCGCACCATCGTACATAGGTTCGCGTAAAATCGAGGCGTGAGCAAAGCATCGGGGAGAAAGATACGTCTCGAGCATGGAAGTTCCGACGAGGCGCATATGTACGTTCGCAGAGCCCGTAGGGTTAAGAAGCCATACTTTCGCGCGTATCCCGGTGTAAAACCGAGAATGAAAGAGTGCCGGTAAATCGTGCATGGCCGACACGGGCCGAACCCTTATCACGATCGTAATTTCACGAGGAGCCAAGCCGGCGAATTGACATTTTAGGGGTGGGCCCACCCTCTGCCTTCTCTCTCTTTCTCTTTCTCCACCCCCCCCCCCTCTCTCTCTCTCCCTCTTCCTCCTTGTAATCCTTATCCCTCATCGCGGCTCCTACTCTCGCTCCTATTTTCAGTCTGGTCTCTCCCTCACCGTGATATTGATCCTCCTCCCTTGGCACCCCCTGCGCCGCGACTAACGTTAGACTGCCATTCGACCTAGTGTCCGACCGTCGCGCAGATGGAACGCGCGAAACACACCGAGAAACGATGGATTTTTCAGCCAGAGGACATGCCAAACGAAAATGCGCCACGACAAAAATGCGGAAAAATGAAGAACACCGACGAAGGGAATCGTCGACCATCGGCCCTGAAATTCCGTCTGCTAACGGAGAGACTTGGAATAACTATACCTCGTAAATTTGATAGAGAAGAAGGTTCCTCGTGATTTTCTGGAAAATACAGACAGTTATGCCGCTCGCGGAAGATCTCCTCGAGGAATCTACGAATCGTTCGAGACTCGATCTGCCTCCATCGTCGTGGGAAGATAATTCTTCGGGGAGAAGAGTTTCTTATAATTTGTAGGAAACGTTATACGTCGTTGGAAAATGCCTTTCGATGATCGCCCATTGGGTTTCCAGTCTGGGGAGTGGAAGAACGTTTTCAGAATGGATTCTGAGGCGGCTTCGAGGAAGATCCTTTATGGGGAATAACGTATTCCGGAGCTCGCGGAAATCGTATTTCGCTTCCGAAAATTTTGGAGATTTAAATACGTTATTACACGCCGGGTATACGGCACTTTTCGGTCTGCCCGATCGATGGAATATCAAATATTTGTCCGCCGTCATGGTCTTCGGCAGAGGCTGAATGTAATTACGGTTATTCCGGTTTATATATGCATCGTTGATATTCATTGAAATTAATGATCCGATTTGTTCCCGGTTTAATGCATCCGTACAGTTACTAGAATTACAAATCCGACAAACGGTACGCCCGTCTCGCCGTTTGTAACGTTCGATTGTCGTATTTACCGTTAAGCTTTAATTCGTTAAACTTATAAACGCTCTTCTCTCGCGCGGATTTTCGCCGGATTCTGCCTTTCGAAAGGACGTATTTATCGATGATCTCGAAAGCAGAGATTTACGATTTAACGGCGCGTTCAACGTACTACTCGCGTCGATCTCCTTTTACGCGGATCAGGCTTCGCTTTCCTTCCAGAAACACCACGAGTCGATTAGCGTTTGAGCGACATCTTTTATCTCACGGCACACGTCCAAGGACTTTCGCAGGCCGCGCTTCTTTCGCGCACTTTCCTCCATTTCTTTTTTTCCTGGACATCATTATTCGTCGTTAAACGCAAAACGAAGAATCTCACGATTCGATCGCGCCTGCGGCGATGTACCTATGGAGGCGAAATTGACGAAAGCTTTGCCACGAGGACGAGCAACGGAGCGCGAACTTCGGACAGTCCAAGTCAAAGTAAACAGATTATTGTAGGAACTCAACGCTTTTATTAATAACATGAGGTTTATTCTATGCGAAATGCCCGTGTTATATAAAGTTATAAATATTATAAATAATAAAATGTATATCTTCGTCCCAATATTTCTCGAAGGGTCAACAAATCGGTGCTCATTAGCCGGCCGCTCGACGGCGTCTAGCGACGATCGTTCCCTTGGTCTCGCCATATCCAATTCTCGCGAGTCGAAGACCCTCGGCGTTAACCAGGCGAACGGCACGTCGGAGACTCGAGGCACGGGTATTACTTTCTCCGTTTCCTTTCCCTGATATAAAAAAGGACAACGATCCACCTGCGACGTACGACACCAGCGCGCGTGCCTGCTCTTTTGGTTGGTCCCTAATGCTCTTCCTACCACGATCGCGCCTCGCATCCTCCACGCTCCTCCTCCCCTTTTCTTTTCGCCCCCGCGAAACGTAGGCAGGGTGGGAAAAAAAGAAACGTATTCTTCTTCTTTTCTTTTCTTTCTTTCTTTCTTTCTTCTTCTTCTCCCTCTTCTTCTTCTTTTTTTTTTTTGTTCTGCGAAAACAGCGATTACGTCGCGGCGACCTTTTCACTCCTCGGTTATCAATTTACATAAGTTATATTGACGTGAGAATTAGAGCACCTGTCTCCTTCGTTCCCTTTTAGATTATGTTTCGTGGCCCCAATATTTTACAAAGACAATAACGTCGCTCCGCCCGATGAAAATTTAAAAAATGATTTATTTTCTAAGTCTTCTCGACGTGAAAAAACTCGATTCGCATCTCTCTCGAGTCGAATCGTGACATAGCGAAACTCCGGTTGGAAGTCTTCGTGCACACTTTCGGCGAACGGTCGAGGATTTTCTTTCCTTCGTGCTCGGCAAGCATAGCGCTCGCTCCGTTTAATCGTTACTCCTCTTTTCCCCCTTATATTAGCTTATCGACCTCTTCTTTTTTTGTCCCGACTTTCTTTAGAAACAATAGTTTTGATTAGACGAACCGTGGTTTCTTACGCTCGTTCTTTTTCATTTTTTTTTTTTCTTTATCTATGGAATGTATCACTATTTGGAAGATTAATCGCGGATCCACCTTTCAGTAACGCTGAACTATCGTTATTTACGAGTAACTCAATCACTCTCGAAGACTCGAATCGTGGGAAAGAAAGTTGCATCTCGGAACACGACGAAGATCAAAATCGCCCGTCGTAAAAGGAAAATTTTTATGGCGCATATACCTTCGGTACAATAATACAACCGAGTAACGTGGCTCCGCAATAAAAGCGCCACTCTCCTGTATGGCAATAGACGAACGAGGAAGAAAAGAAACGCGCCGCCTCCAACGTGGACAACGGAGAAAAAGAAATAGTTCATCGTACCAAAAACGGACTCCACCTCACCGTGATTATTCGTGTGCAACTTCGACGTGGCGACACGGCACATTCGGAACTAAACTCAATAAATACATCCAATCGGTGAATGTGCTTTGTCGCCGACACATTCGCCCCGCGCTGCTACCTCGCTCTCCTTCTCCGCTCCAACCCCTCCGCCCCTCCCTGCCCCTCCCTGCCCCTCCCCGCCAACCCCTCAACCCCCCTCGGCACTCGGCCACCCGCCATCTCTCCCTCTCATTCTTACATAATCCTCATGCACGCTCTCGCATAGTCATCGCGACCATTAATCACTATTATCATTATAATATTTGCCTATAACATAGATATCTTAACTTTACTCGGCTAAACCTTGCGTACTTATCGTCTTGAATTTCATCTAAGTTTTATACCTATGTACAACGAGGGTTTAATTTATCTCGCGGCAACGCCAACGTTGCGTTTTAGGAGGGGTTTGCTCTTTCTTCAATCAGAACAGCCGGCCGCCTCCGCGGCGCTCGGCCGGCCAATTCCTCGAATCGAATATCTCATAATTGACTTTCTGTTAATTGTAGACGAGCCGTCGCGGCATAATTAAATACACTATACTGCTAGCCGTTATCGATAACCTTATTAGCCGTAAGCCGAACCTCGATGGCCCCTCCGATCGGAGGATGCGGAGCCGTCCGCCCTCCTGGACGAGCCCCTCGAAGAGCTCTCTCCGAGCCATCGATCGGATCCGGTCGAGTAACTATAATCGGTTTTATCCGTATCTACGATCCACGATGGACATCCACGTGGGAGATCAAGAGAATCGTCTCACGGAGTGCCCGTCGAAGTCACAGCGTGTCGTCGACGTGCGCACTCAAGTGCTTCGATCAATCGGTTCCCGAGTAAACTATCTGGACGTCGACTCGAGGGAGCAAAAGGCGCAAGGCTTCCACGCTCTCGAGCTTTCCGTATCCCCCGTGTCGCGCCGTGATTAGACGAACGCCGATAGGAAAATCCTCGGACGGGGGACAGAATAGCTCCCAAAAGGATCTCTTGATTTCTCACGCTAACCATGGCTCTTTCTCTCTCTCTCTCTCTCTCTCTCTCACTCTCACTCTCTTTCTCTCTCTCTCTTTCTCGCTCACTCGCACACGCGCACAGACGAGCACTCTCTCTCTCTCTCTGTCTTTCAGTATCTTTTTACTCTCTCGTACTCTTTCGTTCCAGCACTTTCTCTCTCTCCTTTTCATTCCCTTTCACTCGTATCCGCGATCGTTCCGATTAAGAAATTAAATTTCACTAAAACCTGATTGCCTAGAAGAATAGTCGACAGCCAAAAGTAGCTGCCGAGAATGCACTACGACCGGTCATCAGACGCGATCGAACCAGTAGGTAACTTCCGTCCACGGGGCACCCTCGACGATCGAGTAGCCGCGGTGGACGATATCCTACGGATCGTATCCGTGTACAACCTCCCCTTGGAGAGACCGAGATCGAACGACCTTGGAAATTCTACTATTGGTACTATTACGCCCCGCACGGCCGTAGGTTTGCCCCGTGCGCCTCGTCTCGTACTCGCACTCCTGCTCGCACTCCTACGGCTTCCCCGCGTCGAGCGCAACCCTCGACGAGGACGAGATTGGCGAGGATCGGCGGCCGCGCGATCCTTTTGGAAAGCGCAGGACCCTGGAAAAGCCTCGACGCCCTTCCTCCAGGATCGGGCCGATCGAAGGTCCGACCGCTGCACCCTTCCAAGGTGACATCCCTTCGATCGGGGAGTCGCGACGCTTCGTCACGAGGGACTCGGCCAATTCCGCGCGCTGCTATCGGCGCGGAGGGTGAGCTTTTCGAATCGTCGAGCTCGAGGATCGAGGTTCCTCGCGTGGATCCTGCGTTCTACCTAAGCAGAGACCTCTGCGTCGCGGTATCGCGGTCGAAGCCCTTCGATCGAAGCATCGCGACGCGCCCTCCCGTACGATTCGTCAAACTCTGCGCGATAGAATCGACGAAGCGGTGGAGAGCGACCGATATGGGAAAGACCGGGCGCGAGCAAATCGACGCCTGGCCACCGTCCCGCCCGCGAATTCCTTCGCGCTGCACTTTGGTACCGGCGAGTCGCGACGCGGATTCGAGGCCGAGGTTCCTCGATCGAGGCGTCGCGAGGCTTCGAGGAGACCTCCTCGGGACCCTCGCCCTCCGGATCGATCGAGGAGGCGCGGGGGGAGTGGGAAGAGACGAGCGCGAACGAAGAATCCGCCGACGTCCCCTCTCGAGCGAACGTGCGGTGCGGGAGTGGCCGATCTGATTCGAACGTAAACGACTTCCTAAGGAGACCGTGAGACGTGGTCTTACAGAATGTCCAGGTTGAAGCCCGCCGTTGAGTCGAGGGAGTTCAGCAGCTCTTGAGCGCTGAAGTTCGACGTGTCTCCCGTAGGAAGATTCTCCAGAAATTCGAGACTAAAATCTGCGGCCGCGACGGAGGGATCCGTCGTCGTGGCCGGCGGTTGCGTGTGCTGCTGAGGCAGGCTGCGAACGCCCGGACTACCGCCGCCGTACTGTTGATGAGGGTGCAACGGTGAGCCTGGAAATTAACGATCGACCGTTCAAATTATCTGCAGCCGTGAAAAATCTACGCCTTAGTTTTATAGCGCCGAAAACTCTTCCTTTTCCCTTAACCCCTTTAACCTCGATCGTTCCGTGTGGGACGTGAACCTTGAATTTTATGGAAGAAAAGCATCCTTTGAGAACCTCCTGTGGGATTATCCGTTAGACAAAGTTTGCGTTTAGGAGATAAGCGTGCCGATATATCGTGCGATCCATGTCGAGCGCGAATATCGAGGGAAAGAATGCTTTAGCGCGGTTAAAAGGCTTCGAGCTTGTTTGTGCTAATCGCTGTCGATTCAGCGGAAACAAAAATGCGAAAAGACGCGATGAACATTACTGAAACGTTGAGCAGCACCGTAGGTATCGTGTAAGGTGGAGCAAAACTCACCCGTCCCGGTAGTGCTGACGGAATTGACGGAGGAGGACTGCGACATCTGCATCTGCAAGGACATCTGATTATTGCCCTGCTGCATGGCCAGGGTTTGCTGCTGGTGCTGCTGCGACAATAGCTGTTGCATCTGAGTGCTGTTCGGCATTCCGGAACCGGCGATGCCGCCGCTCTGAGAGCGGATCAGCTGTTGATGCTGCATCTGCGCCGCGTTCATTTGCATCCCGCTCGCACCACCCATGCCGAAGCCGCCTAAAAGAAACGAAGGGAAACGATTTAAAGTGACTTCAACGCCCAGTTGCATCGCGTCGTACAGCGCGTCACGATCGTCCTTTCAAGACGGATCTGCAATCGCGGAGAACAGCTTCGATTCGATCCTGAAACTTGTATTTTCTTTTCATTCCAATTACTCTCTTAACGGAACTAGACGATTTAACAGGGAATTTTTAGCTGGAGACTTGCCGTTTAATCTCCGATCTTACTCCTTTGCATGGAGAATCTTTTTCGATTCCTCTACGGTAATTGCTGAGAAGCTTAATATCTCTGGCAGATGTCAATGAGTATTTTGGCTCAAAAGAGCTGCTTATTGATCACGCGTTAACGTCGGTCGAGAACCGACGATTTGTAGCGCTAATGAGCTGCCGTGTCGTATGTCGATGGACTTTGCTCGTGACGCGAATGGGAAAAGGTATCGATGCTCACCGTAGTGATTTTGCACGATAAACTCCGCGATCTCATCCGATGTTAAAAGCTCTGCCGAGTCTGACGCAACGGAGTATTACTCATCAATCGGATGTTAACCCCTTGGCTTGTCCCGAGTCACCCTCGTAACGCAGATTGCGGTTAAATCGCTCGCAAATCGTTCCACGGATCGTAGTCCGATCTAAGAAACGCGAGACTGACTCGTTGTTCGCGAATCGACGTGTGCGTACGGATTAGAAAAAATGAACTCGACTCTAATTAATACGGCGATATGAGTAAGAGGAGTAATAAAGGCGGGTCGCGAGGAAAAAGCACTGTACAATGTACACGCAAGCTCCGTTAATGTGACAAACGCGGAAATATCTTTAGCCTCGCTTTCGTGACTCTGCCGCTTGAACCGCGATCTCATTTGGATCTAAAAGCTTCGCCACTGCTCATCAATCGAGTGTTAACCCCTTACCTTAGAACAACGAGTCACGCTCATGCCGCAGATTATAGCCCAAACCCAAACACGAGTGTAGCTCGTGCCGCGGATTATAGTTCCAGCGTGTAAAACACGCGTCCAAATCGTGGCCACGGATATACGAGTTCGCGTAATTCAATAAAAACCGTTAGATATTGAAACGTATACCATTATACGGTCAATTCTAGTCCGTTCGAAACTGGGAAAAATCACGGGCCAAGGAATTACCGTGAAACATGCTCGATACGATCTTGGAAAAACACCGTGCTAACTTCCTTATAATCTCATAACATCCTAATACCAGCTCTGCCATCCGCAAAATTAAGCCAACCACATCCCCGAATTTGACCAACGGCCCTCTTTACTATCGGCGTTCATCAAGATCGTACTAAACTGGGATTTCTGATATCGTAAACGGAACACAAGTGAATTTAAGGGGAAAACTCCTACCGCCTATAGACAGGGAGTAGAATCCTCGGACTTACCTTGATGACTCTGTTGATTGAACTGCGATCTCATCTGAGCCTGAAAGCCCTGCTGCTGCATAAGAACGTGCCGCCACTCCTGCTGGGCACCACGTCCGGCGATGCTATTCCCAAGGCCGTCGGGAGGACCGACGCTTACGTTCGGCGGCCGCTGATTGTTCGTCCTGGGATAACCGAGACGCTGATGCATCTGATGCATTCCCCCGATGGCGGCCATACCGCCGCCTCCCATGTACATATTGCCACCGGCCGCGTGTAGCGCCTGCTGCTGCTGCTGCGCCATTTGCGGCCTCATCATCGGACCTGCGACAAAAAAGGGACGAGACCCTGTGCGTTAGGAGCCACCACGATGCGGTTGATAGGAGCACGGACTTCGATGCGGACGATCCGTGTTCGAGCGTCGTTCATCATCTCGGGGAAAATTTTCCATGCCACGTGTACACACGGTAGTCTCGATAATGCGAAATCCACCTTAAAAGATAGTAGATCCCGGCCAAAAGAGCCACGATGGCGCGGTCGATAGGACCACGGACTTCGATGCGGACGATTCGTGTTCGAGCGGCGTTTATCATCTCGGGGAAATTTATGTATCGATATGTACTCGGTAGTCGCGCAACGATACGAAATACACGTTAAAAGATAGTAGGTTCTACGTGAAAGAGCTGCGATGGTATAACGGATAGAGACTTGAGCTTGCATATACAATGTCAAGGTTCGTGTCTCGTCTATCATGCCTGAAAAACGTTCCATCCGATATGTGCCTCGTAGTTGCGAGTCCGATACGCGAGGAACGAGGAATTTTGCGAGGCGAATATTCTCGAGCGGAGTACTCGAACCGAGGAACGCTCTCGAACGAGTCATCTTATTAAGGTTTGCGCAGCGACCGCTCGATTATCGGTGACGAACGATCACGAGCGAATGAAACCGAGGATTCCAGCAGTGCGGATATGTGGAGAGAAAAAAGAACCCCCGGTGCCTTGCAGATTTTCGTTTGGATAGAATCCCACGAATCTGGCTTCGGCCAGATCGATAGGAGTCTTGTGGAGGGCACGGTATATAAGGATAGTTACCACCCCTCTCTCGACTACCTCTCTCGCCCCTGCCTTTCTTTCCAGTCCGCAGTGGATCCAGCGGGACGCTAACACCGACTTCATTTCCGGGAGAATATTTTTTGACCAACGTTTCGTCCGAATATAACGCGAGTTTGATAAACGCGCCGCGTATAGGGTGGAGTCGATAAGCACGGCTCGAACGAGAAAGGGGTGTTTCCTGCTGCAGAGATAAATCAAACCTATCGAGTCACTGCCCCGCTCTTTCTCAATCGGAATCTCGTAATGAACGAGAAATACTTTGCGAAAAAGCAGTAGACTCCAAAGTGTCGAAGGATGGATATACGATTTCGGTTACTCGACGCGGTATTACCATATTTCCCTCTTGTCAAAAGAGAACAAAAGGCACTGTATGAACATTTTTAATATAATAATAATAATTTGAGCAAAAGAGCGGAAAGAAGAAATACGATAATTTTGGCGCATTTAAGAAAGCCGGCTGGGCTAAAATAAAAAAAAAAGAACACGCTCGAGGAATAGAGGACATATGGTAACCCTGCTTACCGGCCAATACGAACGTAAAACTCCGCGGTGTATAAAAACGAAAGATAACGATCCCGGTGACTAGGATTCCAGTAGGTGTAAGACGGAAGAAGCGATTCGTCATTTGGATTCGCTTAATCGCGAAGGATCATAAATTTCCCAGACGTACTCGGATTTTCCGTCCGCCTTGTAAATACGTAACTTCCTCCGAGGATGGACACTTCCATTCCCCATCAAGGCCTGAATTTATATCGCGCCTCTACCAAGGAAGCGCGCTGACTCTCAGCGAAAATGACGCCGCGGCTAATCCGCGACATCCCAAAGGACGGGGATTTTAAAATGCGGGATCGCCAGTCGTTTGATCGGAACAGAGAGCGGCGGCGGCACAACGATCGCCGTCAAAAGAGCATGCCGGGCTTCGACGAAAGATAAAAGAATCGATAGGGACGCGTTCTCATTACCTTGAGTGCCTCCTAACTCTGGCCGGACGCCAGTGTACATGAAAGTGACATACCACCGGCACTTTCTGGGGAAAAAAGCGAAAGAAGAGACCGCGCAAGAGTCCCCGCGGTTGATTTCAGCTTTTACCTCTACGACCGCTCGGACCCTTCGTCCCTTTTCTCGCCGCCGTGTTCCCTGATTTTCCTTCGACGACTCGCCGGGAACTTTCGTCGATCGCCGATTATGACGATCTACCCTCTAACCCGATCCCGATAAATTCCCATTAATGAGAGCGGAGGAAAAGTGTAGATTGAGATTAAATCTTCGTGGAATAACTTTGGTATTTCCGGGATCAGATACGATTATGATGGAAATAAACGAGTCTCGGAGCGTGGAAAATTACGCGAGTCGATCGATCAAAATCGCTTATTACCGCGAGGTTTGGTTCATCGGCGTCCACGTTGCGCGTAATATAGAAACACTTATTACACGCTCGTTCGTCCCTTTATATATTTCTCAGGGAATTATTAATACCATCGTTTTGCCGTTAATTAAGGCGCCTCTTGCGGTTAATTCGAGTGCCACTCGCGGGGCAAAGGTTTCATTTGATACAGCCCAAGTGCTACGTACACCTTATTTAAATTACATGTTTTCTTGACGCGTTGTACGCCACTTTTCTCTCAACGCCATTGAAATTCCACATCGTTAAGCCTCCATTTGCGGACGTAGAATAGAGTTATATAGATAATTTATATATCAAATTTACGACAAAGCGGAGTCATTTTCGAATAAATAATTCGCGGCAACTGTTACGTATTAAGTTCGTCTTTTATAACGAATAGCAACGACGTGCTTTTCTCGATGAAATTTACGATAAAGCACGAAGTCATTTCGAATAAACAATTCGCGGCGTCCATCGAATGGCCAAAACGGCGTATAACGCGTTAACAAGAGGCTGGGTGGGATCGATACTTTTGAAAACCAACCTGACGGTGGCATCGGCTGTTGCGTAACTCTGCGCATAGGGCCGGTATTGGGAAACCTTGCCTGCTGACCCATTCCGATACCGGCGTGCATCATTTGCGCCTGAGCTGCGGCTTTGTATTCCGGAGGTGGTGGCCTCACGCCCCCCATTCCACCCGCCATATGCTGCTGCTGCATTACCTGCGAAGAAAACGAAAAATGACGAGCTTAAAAGGGTGCCACGGTCTAATAACGCGCAGTGGACGATTCGTCGACTCGATGATCCTGGAATTCGAGAGCCGCGTCCTTCGAAGGAGAACGAGGAAGAGTTCTTCGCATTTGGTGCGAACGATTCGATCGCGTTTGTCATTGGTTTTCTTATCGTTTCACCAGCATTTCTTATTATATCAATAAACCACGTTCATTCGTTTATTACGTTTTCGTCGAAGATACGCTTAAGATCGGTGACGTAACGATTCGTAGCGGGTGATGGGCGTGCGTATTACGCGGAGAATTTGAAAAATTCCACGAGTACTCTCCGTGGAAGTCTGGATTATGATTCGTTATACTTAATACGTGGAGCTTAATATATCGTCGTCGAGCGGCGGCATTAAGCGGTCAAACGTTGCCCTCGTTGCACAAGCTCCCGCGGATTGCGTTTCCACTTCCTGATGTTACGGGGCCACGGTGAAAGACTAGGAGGCGACGGTGACAATGGAAATAACGATCCCGAGAGGAGAACCAGAGACGGCAGCTACGGTAGACTCATCGATGGAACCTACATCCTAAGACCCTAGGCTAAATGATATTTGACCAATACCAAAAATCATTCGAATCATTCGAACGGATACGTTCGAGCAAATACAATTACGATGGCGCAGCTCGAATTTCCACGTGAAATTCAAACCTCGCTTTTTACTTCGAATATTCCAGATAATACGCATACAGGTCCGACGGTTCGGAGCGCGCGCCAAACGCTAGGTCCTAGGCTAAACGACCTTAGCGATCAGTGCCGCAAAAAAAAAAAAAAAATTAAGCGAACAAACAGAACCGGAGTCGGTGCCTACGCTCTCCGCGCTGCCAGCGCCGATAGATATGTTCACCCTTTCTCTCCTATTCTCACACCGTCTCCCTCTTCCCCCTCCCTCCCCCTCCCCAGCTCCCCCCCCCCCGCTCCTCCTCGAGCCGCGGCGTTTTTCCACTCTCGAACGAGCAACAACCTGCGATTAGGCGAGCAACGCCCTTTTGCTCTCTCGAGTCTCCGCTCGTGGAGAACGGAGGAAGCGATCCTTAAAATCGGCACGTAGCAATTTCGCGCGTGCTTTCCAATTGATTCGTGCGAGAGCATACCGCCGCGATTCCACGGGTCACGTAGGTATATACTCCCCTGAATCCGCCCCCTCGCCCCGCACCCCCGCCCGCCAGTGCCGTAAACCGTTTCGATCGATAATCGGCGGAATACTCCGGTGGCTACCTTTCGGTTACGAACCGACGGTCCGTTGTAATCATCGAACCCGGCGGCCGCCGCCTTTCAACGCCCTGGGCCAGCGTCAACCAGGATCCTCGAGGCGGACGCCGCCTCTCGATAATACACCGACGGATAGTGCCCGCCGCGTTAACCCTTCCGATACCACCGATTACTATGCTCAGCATCCGAATCTCGCCGCCTCTCGGTGCTGTGGCTATGATCGCTCGCTTCCTTTTTCGATGATTCGAGGATATTTCCGATGGACCGAGCAACGATGGGAATTCGTAATGTTCCATACGCGCTTCGTGGAGCTATTTATAAAGGACGGAGTAATGGACGGGGATTTATGGGAAAAGCATGCGCGATACACTGGATATTTTTGAAGCGAGCTTACATTATAGGTCGCCAGCTAAACAATTTGAGTAATTAATGCGAACAGTTTGGAAAACAGACCGTTACCTCGTTTCGATGGTCATCGCATAATCTGGAGAGTAGAGGAAATAGCGAGTGCGTATAAATCCGTACAATTTTTCCGCGCGCTCAATGGTCATCGCCTCGCATGAAATAACGGATTCTGGGTTAAGCAATACTCGTGCCGATCGATACTCGAAATTGAAAGAACGAAGGTCCACCGCGCGCTTCGCGTTCGGACGATGGGGGAGGAAAAGTGCGTGGATCTGGACGTTGGCAGGGTCGATATAAGAACGAGAGGAGCGGCGCAGTACGCGGGGTTCCTAGCGCAGCGCACGTTAACCATCCTAATAGATCGAAATGGATGCGGGGCTCGTATATGGCCGATCATCGCATCAATTCCGATATCATCGCGCTTCTCTGAACGAGCGTTGATCGAAGCACGGCCGTGTGTGGGTTTACGGGCGCTAAGCGTGAGGCAAAGGGAGAGGGGGAGGGCGAGGAGGGGAGAGGGAGAAAAAGAGGAGACCGGAGATGACTAACCAATTGCGCGAAACGTACAATTAGTAACTGGAGCACGAGCAGAGTCGGCTTTGGTACCTTAACATTAGGAGGATAACGATCGCATTAGGACTGAGTCATCGGCTAATAAACCGCACGACGCAACGAGATCCAAGTGCCGATACGGCCCATGGGAGAGACACGTGTGCCCCGCGATTTTGCCGAGTTTAATTAATTTCCCGGGTACGCGTTTAATCGTGCGGGACGATTCGACGCGTTCGATCCTTCTCCGGCCGTCGACGATTCGCGGGAGCGAGGCAGCATCGTCGATCGTACGGTGCGAGCGCCCACGGTTTTTCCTCGTTAAAAACCCTCGCGAATGATCCGCGCGGATTAAATGAAATCGCTCGAAATAAGTAACCGCGCGTTGCTTATCGCGTAACATCGCTTATCCGGCGAATTATCCTCGAAGGGTTACACTTTCTATTCCGTTTGAGATATTTCATTCGATAATTGCACCTATTACGTGTATCGGTTTGAAGTCTACGGGGTTCTCTTTGGTTACGTTCCTTCGGTGATTGTCATGGAAACTCTCGAGTGGCGTGTTATATCCCCGGTAACGAACTTTCGAATGTTTACGGTCGCTTCTCGCGATATCGGCTCGATGTTTTCGTGTAAGAGGTCGCGTTCTCGATGGTTTGGGAACGAGGCTTCGACGAACGCTCGTCCAGTCCGACGTATCTACGTAGTTACGCGTTACGCGAGACTTCTACAAGCTCTATCGACGACTTACAAAAGACGTTACGCCGGCCGGAAGCCGGACTAAATGTACGCACCGTGTAACGATAAATTCTGTTTTGATATCGCGAGCCATGCATATTCACCAAACGGAAGGTGGAAGTCCAATAGGAATAATAAACGCGTCCTTTCGTCGACTTCGTTACGAACGTCATCCGACGGTATTCATTTTCACTCTGTGTACCTCTGCAACGCTTTGACGGCATTTTAAGCACCGTCGACGAATTAATCTCGATAACGATCGAAATAAAATCCAAGCTCGCCACTGCGGTCTCGTTACGATGTTCGTCTAATCATCATCATTTTTCACGGATATACGACCGATTTATCATTATTTTCTTATATATTTATCGTTCCACCAAAATCGTGTTTAATCCGAGAATAATCAATGCCGATATTTGTGTTATCGGAGAATCGAGAGGATTCGCTTTACGAACACCAGCCTGTTCGTCAAAGGACAAAGGGGGAATCGTCGATGCTATGATCGGGGGAAATTCGCGATTTCCTTGCGCGAAGTTCACGCGAGCACGGATTTCCCGGGGCTCGCAAAAAGTTTCCATTCATTGTTCCGCCAGCGACTCTCCTCCCCGCCAAGGAGCTCCTCCTATTTGTGTCGCTTCTTTCGGCACGACGGAACAGAAGCGGCGAAGGGCACCGCGGTACCTGTTGCATAGGAGCATAGGAACGATTCTCGACCGGCGGATACGGACTTAATGTTTCGGATAATGCGCCGCCGACAATATCGTACCGCGATCTTTCCCTTGGCCTGATAATCGGCAGATCATCGCGGAGGAACTTTCCGTTAAACGACGCCGTTTTCCTCGACGACGATGCAAACATTTCGATGGCGATTCCAGTTCGTCGAGGAAGAATCGCGATCGCTCTATTCGCGCCCCTTATCACCCTCGAAGACTAACCGAGTGGAATTTTACTTTCATAGGGGGAATTTGTCGAGAAATACTAGAATCTAAGCGCGTAATCGATACGCGAGTATTTTGTTTCTCCTTATCAAATATGAATCATTAGATATGAATCAAGGAGCTTACGTATAAAGGGGTGCTCCTCCCTTTTCATCGAATTCAAACAAGTTGGAAATAAATATTCGGAAAATCGTCTACGATGGACGACCACCGTGTCTTAATCGAGCTTCTCGTCTTGGGACAAAAGGTCAAAAATCCAAGGAGAGACAGTACTAACCTGCTGAGCGCGCATCAGCTGCTGCTGCTGGAGGATCTTGGCGTGCTGATGCTGATCCACCTGACCCGGTGGTACCTGCTGCGGATGACCACGCGCGCCCGCAGCACCGCCAGGCTGAGGAACGCCACCGGCTGCCGCCGCAGCGGCCCTCTGCCTCAGGCTCTGCTGGGTGAAGTTTATCGTCTGAGACTGCGAGACCGAGCAGTAGGTATCTGTCTGGCCGGCGGGCCCAGATTGGTTCTGAGTTTGTTGCTGATTGAAGTACATGCCCTGCTGGGCGGCTACGGACACGCCTGGCTTCAGGTCTCCCGTCAGCTGCATGTGCTGCCCTGCCGACACCTGCGACAATTGAAAAGCGAAACAGGGGGTTAATTTGGAATTTCTGATTTCGAACGTTTTATCGGCAGTTGGCGAATCTCTATAACCGTTCGTAATTATTTTCCATCGATTAGGAGAATTGTAGAGAGAAGTGCAGCGTTAACTCGGAGTTTGGGATGCCTGACGATTAACCGTCGAGTGGTTCTGGTAAGTGTTAATAGTTTCTTATGATCAATATTAATTTCGATCGCATTAACTGTGATTTACCGCGACATTTTATACGATGGAAGTAGAAACGTTCAGAAAAGTGTCTTAGAATAGATACACCTCGCTGTGAAACTACTCCACATTCCGACGGGGTGACGTGTATTTTACTATCTTCGATTTCGTGTTCTAACCTTCCTCAACATCTTCTAAGAACAGATAACGGAACAAGCGCGTTTACGAAGTAGCTTCGACTCGATGACCGTTTAAAATATCTTATCCGGAATTCTAAAACGCGTTGTACGACGCGATTTATCCGATCGCGCGTTATACGAAGTCAAAGTCAGATCAGATCGCGGAATGTTTTTCGCAAAGTCCACGGACAACGCCTCGCCACGGGCGGGCTGGAATTCCGTTTCTGGAAAAAAGCATCGGACAAGTGGCGACTATTGTCCTGTCCTCGGGCATATCGTAGGCAATGATACGAAATGGCTACCGTTCTCCGATATTTCATCCCGCGACCGAGGAAAGGAAAGGGGGAAACGCGCCAGAAGAACGAAGCACGAAGCAGCCCGTGTCCCGCGGACGACCCCTGACCTGGATAATCGAGCCCTCGTAATCTAGTGTGATCTTGCGTCTTCCCTCGATATACCGCCCAAATCTACGTGCCGATAGAATTCGACGCTGCACTTTCCTCCATTTTGATGCGAGATTTAAAATGGTGTCCGTAAGAGGTCAACTTTGGTAGCCCTAGATCTCGTGGCGATTCTCCAATGCGTTTCTCGCCTCATTATCGGTGACATTTAATTTCTGTTTTACCGCGCAAAATTTTTCGAAGGAATATAGGGCTAATGTAGGTAACAGAAAATTGGACGGTCCTTTGGCAACTTTGTAGTTTTTATACTGAATATTGTATACGCATAACTGAAAAAACGAGTCGGAGCGAAAATTTCTGAAGAACGTGGAAGCAAAGCAATTTTGCGAGGCTTTGAGAACAACATGATGTATATGAATTAATAAGCGGAAAGTCGAAATAGGTACTCGCATCCTCGATTGCCTACATAAGAGTTACTATAAGGCCTAATTCCATTCCACTGCGCGATATTATTATTATTATCGTAATTTGAAGTTTGAAGTACGAATCGTACGATAGAACCACGCGCTTCGCTTTTTCAAATTTTCCCTGCAGGCAAACGACGATTCGTATGATTTTTTTTTCTGGGATGCAACTCGATTTTGAATCGAGCATCAGCGCAGGACCAACGAATCTCGCGATAATTTTCTTACGCCTTGAAGCGAAACAAAAATCGATTTTCCATTGTGCACGGCGTTTATCAATGTTGATCCGGATTCGTGTACCGATTTTATTATTACGAAGGCAAGGCTGGGCGAAATTGCGGTACTTGGATATAACTGGATTGTCTGGACGAGACATCGAATAACAGCAGCGCGCGACACTCCTCATCGACCTCGAACCACTTATTGGCCGTCTCCGTTGGTCTTTTGTTCCTTCACGGATCGTATGGAGATTGACGATCCGGTAACTCGTCGGTGTGACATTATTACAGCGAACGACTTACGGACGCCGTGGTGGCCAAAGTGTCACAAGGTCCTCAGCGCGGGCACTGTGCATAATCAGGCCGATCTCCGTCCGTCACCCTCGAGAGGCAGACAGTGTTCATCGCGATTCGAGTCGTCCTAAATGCAACGTTACCTTGGCTCGTTTAATCGTCCGACCAACGATTATCCTCGCGTAAAGGCGAAGCGTCGATCATTTTTCTCATCGCGTAACTATTACGAAGAGAACGATCCCGAGACAAAGTTACCAACGATTAATTCGCTCGTTTACGGCGGTTGCTATCGTAACGATGAATTGAAACGGCGCGAAGATGATTATCGCGTAATATTGGGGAAAGCAGAAGGTAAAAAAATACTTTGATCAACTTAATCATCGCAACGTCCGCTATAATGATAACGGGAGAACGAAACTCTGCGAGCTCGGATAATACGCGGTGGTAATGAGCCGGTGGAACGACGATTTTAATTGAATACTCGCGGGTTGCCTTTTTTATCCAAATATTACGGTGCCTCTGGTTTTCCATCGATTGTACAACACTCCTATATACCGGTTAGCGCGCTGCACAAATTTACAACGGCCAAACTGCTGTGACCTCAAACTTCGTTTCGCGTTTAATTCAGAGTTACCCTGCCCGTTCCTTCCGCCTTCCTCTTTTTCTCCCTCCATACGAAAAGAAGAGTATGCCCCGCGTAATTGCATTCGTTGAAATTTTCTAATTTGCAAATTGAAAACGAACTTATCCGGAAGCCGTATTTCTCCTTATGAATACAGACGAGTGCCCGAAACGGTGTTTCGAAGAGGAGGGGCAAAAATCGTAGCCATTTACCGGTAGCGGAGAAACCGGCGGACGGTACGAATATCGGAGCATCCGGATACGCGTTGGCGATAAACGTGTAATATTAATTCACCAACGATGTCTTTGCAGGGAATTAATGGCGAGCATCGTGGATGCACCGATGGACCAGTGGGGCAACCGCGATCCAGGATGAAACTCGTTATCATCGATCCGCCCATTGTCCTCTCTTTACACGGGATTTTTACTTACATTATTGGAATTACAAAGTACGTATCGTGAATATTTAAAATATCAGACCGATAGGAGTGGGTGGGGGAATTACGTACGGTGGGATAATGCGAAATATTTGGATGTACCGTATTACGGCGGTTATCGATGGACCGAACTTCATATATCGATATATTCGCATTCAAATGTTTTACGGGTAATCAGATTTATTCGGCGCACTGCGGGGTAAAACCGATGCATAAATTCGAAAATAATTTGCATTAAAAAACCGTCCGGCATCTCTGCTTCCTGTGCTCCGCGCGCGTGCATTTCGCATGCATTTCGGCTCGCCCTCCCGCGCGTTCACAGAGAATGCCGCGAATAATCTTCATTAGGGTAATTAGCGGTGGCTGCGACCCGGCGCTTGTGGACCTTCCGTTTCGGTGACGTTTCGGTTCTCGTACGAGCCGTTATACGAACCGACCAAACACGCACACAGCCGTGCAAATGCGTACCTACGACACTCGCGTCTCCCCTCCTCCGCGGCCACGACTCCTACGGGCAAATACGTACACGCCGAGTTTATTTACCGTGACTATATCGGATAACCTTTTTATTTTACCACCGCGTCAAAAAGCCATTTGAGTCGTAAAGTCCCGTGATTTGTGGGGGCCCGTAATGAAGATCGGTAGATTTTAAAAGATTCGCAGACGCCACCGCGGCGCTTCGCGCACACGCCGCTGGTTGCGCCGACAGCCGAATGGATTATCCTACGCTTCGCGCGACACGGTTAACCGTGCGAATAAAATGTTTTATATTAACAATTAGAATGATATATATTTCTCCGCGAAGGTGCGCGCTCCAGACTGACGGGACACGGCACTTTCCACTGCTCGAACGTCGAAGTAGTTTCGTGCGGTGACCGACGGACTTGGAAAAACCGTTATCCTCTCGTAACTCGAGACCGTGTTTATAAACCTCGGTAGAGAGCAATGAGATAAGAAAAATCCTCGATCGCTGCGAGCATTTCCATTGGATGTCTAATGCGAGGAGCTTGGTAGATATCGTTAATTTTCCAACACCTCGCGATCTTGATAAATATCGCTCATTTTCTTGCTCGGTAATCCTCGGATACGTTGCATCCATTCTTCGCACGCCCTAAATATTCCCAACGTCGATCTATCAAACGATCCTCAAAACTTTCCAAACAACGTTTCCCTCGATATTCGGGCTTCCATCCAATTTTCATTTACATTACCCCCTCTGGTCCGGAGCCCTAGCGCCACGTCCCTCCTAGCCCCGCGCGTCGGCGCGCAGACGCGATTTTACGGAGTTTCGAGCCCACAGGCCGCTTAACGTAACGCATGTACCTTACATAACTTCACCTGCACGCACCGCGGACGCTCACACGTGACGTCCTTATGTGCCGGCACACGTAACGCGGATATGTGCTCGGCTAGGCGCGCGTATTACGTGCTGCCTCCGCAGGCACCTCGGCTCGGGGCACATAGTTATGACGGCAGAGGAGAGACCCACTCGGCCGGTCGCGGCGCATAATTAGCCTAAATCACGGCCTCGTCCCGCCGGGAACTCCTGGCCGCGACATCTGCATAGCACGTGTCCCGTTAGCCCGTGCTTACGAGAGAATTCTGCCCAAAACTGCGGGCTACCACCGTACTGCGAGCTTTCGCGGACCTCCTCCTCTTCCTCACCTTCGTCGAGCTAAGGAAGAGGCGGAAGGACGGGGAAGCACTTCCAGGGGAATACTAATATGGCCAGGCGGGAGGCGTGCGACCTTCTACGGCAGGGGTCGCCAACCTTTTCGTTAAGGCGACCACCCTGGATGGACCTAGAGTCATATTTTAAGAACAAACGGTGATTCTTGGTCTAACCGAGCATCCATTCGCGCACATTCCTTTCGATTCTCCGTCTGATCCAGTGGAGTTAGAATTTCGGTCGACCACGTCGACACTTTTGATCGTTTCTGGCCACTGTTGCGTGGCTCGAAAAATTTATACGGTTCCGAAATTTTTTAATTAAATTGAATTAATATTGGAAGACTATAAAGTTGAAAGTGGTGGACTCAGTTATATTGAGAAAATTGAAGTAGAAAAAAAATCAGATACCGGGTGTAACTATTCTGCAGCAGGACTCGAAACCAGGACCTTACGTTTGCCGGACGACTGCTCTACCGCCGAGCTACTCAGGCTCTCGGGTCAAATTCTTTTCGACGCACCTTTACAGTGTAATTTAAATTCTACCCCGTCAACGAAGACCTGTGCGTGGGTTTACCATTAGGTATACGTCCTCCTAATGACATCGATTCTCTGTTTTTAGTCGGTTAATACCCTTCAAAACTATTGGAACGGACGTATCGGAAAGATGATTGAGACAAGAACGTGAGCTATTAGTGGGATGGTGAATGCAATGCCGATGTTAGCGGGGGTCATCTCGAAGGCACTCGCGAGCATCCAGGTGCCAATCCCTGTTCTGTGGGATACACGGAGAAACTAACGCTCGTGAAGAACCGGCGATGTCGTTCGCCGACGTTAATTTCATTCCTGCCGACGACTTTTTCCTTCTCCTTACGGCCAGCGTGGGAAGATCACGGTAGCCGGTGTACGTACGTGAGAAGTCTGGTTCTTAACCGTGCTTTTGCGGGATTCAGAGAAGAGCCACGGTAGGTACGTTCGAGGAATAAAATACGCAAAGTTCGCGAGCGGAGCGTTATCGCAAGGTCGTAGCTCGCGGAGGTTTAAGCCGGAATTCGAGGGTTACGAGGAACAAATGATCGCGGTAGGCAAAAGCGGGTCCGCGAAATGATTCCGAGCGTGGCAAATGCGCTCGTTTGCATACGCGACTTCAAGAGGAATCCACACTTTGGGAATCAACGGTCGATCGGGTTTCGATTATACCAAGCGATGCGATGCAATTAAGCGCCGTTAATGAAGGCACTACCATTAGCGGCCATCGTTTTCTTCGAGCCAGTCCTCGGTTGCTTCGATGGACGACCTATCGATCGATGCGTCCGGACCTACCATAAACGCATATCATACTCCTCGTTGCAGTTGAGAGGTCGATATATTCCGCGTAATTACTATCTTCGTTACTGTGTAACTACGCCGAGCTTACCTGCGGCGAGCAGGTCATCGAACCCGTTTGTACATATTTATCCTGTTCCCGATGGCAAAAGCGAGTATCGCTCCGTGCGTTTTGCCCGAAACGTTCGACTCAAGGCGAATATTTATACGTCACCGCGAATGACCCTCGATTCCTTTGTTTCGATACGTACGGGCGTATATTTTCTAATTTCGACGCGAATTCGATTGCAGAAATGCCGCCCGATTTTGGTGAATTATTTCGCGTATTTTGTATCGCCCGGCGTTAAAATACGGGGGATAATCGGACAAAAATGCGAATAACACCGCCGTGCCCGAGCGCGGTTTGATTTTACTTCGTTGATTTATTCCTACGGACTGCTCTCACGCCGCTCCTATTATCGTTATCTATTAACAGGATGTTCCACGATATTGCCGTTTGTCCTTATCTATAACATTTACATAGAAAATTATCGCATGCCTGAAAAGCCGCTTTCAACGGACATCTATCTTCTGAATATACTGGACGTCATTACCAGGCCGCTCTTCGTAACCGATGGAAATCTAAAACAATACATCGTACGCGAACCACTTCGATGTATCGCCCATTGTGAAATACAAATGGTTAATTAAACGGCTAGAAACATTGAAGTAAAGTAAACGGCTAGAAACATTGAAGACGGTAAAAGGTCGGGCGAGTTTGGATGAAATAATAGGGGAGAATCTTATAGGAGAATTATCTGTATTTATATGATTGCGCAGCGAATCAAATTCCATTTAATTCTCTATATCGCGAATATGAATTACCTCTCATCGCAAAGCCACTCTGCACCGATACAAAATCAAAAATATACATTTACCCATCTTATCATCGATCGCAAACCAGATCTGCATTATAGCTTCCAAGTGACCCTACGTAACCAAATATAGCCAGGGCGTATAAACCTCGTATATCCTCATCCACCTTCTCGCTTCACCTACAACCTCCTCAACGCGAACACCCTTCAATGCGAAAATCTCAAGATGTATAAGGAACACGCAGTTATCATTTACACCGTACAGAGTCAACTCGATCCACCGGGAATACCAACAATAATCGTCCAGTTCGCCGATAGTTCGCTCTTCCACCTTCGATTTCGCGACCGATACTCGCGCCCACCGCGAGGAATCCTCCCCATCGGCCTGGCGTGGTCCGCGTGTCGGGGAAAAAAAACCAAAAAAAAAAAAACACAAAACTGCGAATGCAGGAGAATCGATCGGTCTCGTTCCAAGCGATATAGCCGTCTCCGCGAATTAATCGTCGGTGAGCGCGGATTACAGGCCGGGGCGAGGCCGCGTATACGCCGAGGCAGAGCCAGAAACGGGTTACGCCGCGAGGCGCATTACGACGCAGATGGAAGCGTGGCTAATGTAAGTATAAATCCCTCGTTATTAGCATATTGCACAGAAGCGACCGAGCGCCGCGGACCGGAGCGCGCGCCCGGAGAATCGCATTGTGACTAATATCGCGATGTGGTAATCGCTAATCATAGCGCTCCCGTCGGCGGTGCTCATTCCGCCTACGGACCGTACCCTGGGAAAGCGCGCCTGAGAAAACGAAACGGCGACCAGCCGTTGCTAACCCTCCGCGATCAACATCGGAGATCTTTTCCGAAAGCGACGGTCATAAATATGAAAGGAAGACGTTCGTGTCCGAGAAGAATTATCGGCACCTCTTTCTTTTCTATTCAATCGGACTCATAGCAATCAACTACACCTATACGAGAGTCAAAGGATATTTATAATTGGCACAACGAAGAAGACGGTAACGAAAAGTCGGTTTTAAGATCGGGTCGTTGCAGAGTTTAGAGATAGAAATCGAGATTGGACAGCAAGGTCCCCAGTCGGTTTTCATCCATCGCGTACGCGTCCTTAGAAAATCACCGAAACCGAGTTTTAAGGCATACAGGGGGAATGGCGCAGAAGTGGTGATCCAGATCGACCTCTTTCCATAATAGAGGCAATTTACCGTAAGAGAACCACTGAAACGTTTTGTCGGGTGCAACGCACCGCGGGTTCGCGAATACGGCAACGAAGGAGCGAGGAAAGGAATCCTCGTCGGGCGACCTTGAGATGGACACCTCGTGACGGAGGAGCCTGCCGCGGCGGCAAGAGAAATCCGAAGTGCATCGCGTAAAGCGCAACGCGTATATAGTCGTTGCGCTCGAAACGTTAACGTTCGAAGCGTCGGAGGCCCTTTGTGGAGGATGCCGACCGGCTACCGTATCGGATTCACACCGAGCGTTATTACCGTGTAATGGTTGTGATCCGCGCAGAGCTAATACGCGGCTGTCATTGCGGGAAAAAGGCATTCGATCGACTAAAAGGAACTTCATCGCGTTGAAAGTTAACCCTTCTTAACGCGATGGCCGTACAGCTATGGCCGTGGCGAAACGATGTCCGACCGTGAGCAGGGAACGGAGTTTTCGAAGGGTGTGCCAAATGTTAATATTTTAAGAGCCACGATTCTACGATTAAAAGGTATCCGTTCGACTAAAGGGCAAATTTGGTCAAAAGCTCGAGGACGAGCGGAGCTTTTAAACAAATTTGAATTATTGAGAGCGAGAAGAGGAGGAGTCAAATATCTAAGTTGCCGCCTAAAAGGCACTTTCCTCGTCGACGGCTCATCAAAAGTTAACGTTTTACGTACGACCGTCTTCGCTCGTGCCACGCGAGTGACCCAAAACTCGCGTGGCGCGGGGAGGAATGGAAAAGCGCGGGGTGAAAAGGGCGCGGAAGAGCGCAGGAGGAGGACGCCTCGATCCGGCGAGAAAGGAGAGGTGGAGAAGGACGACTCTGCGGGCGAGTCGCACGAGTCTTCGCGGCCGGTGACCTCCGCCCCCACCCCCGCCCGCTCGACGTACACATTCGGCCCGCAACGCCGCCGCCGCCACCCCGTACTCGGTCTCTTTCCACCTTTCGAGTCACGATTCCGCCTTTTCCTCCTCTTTCGCCGAATAATGGCAATCGTGCCAGCGGCTAATACACGCTTCTGTTATTACCTCCGGAGAACGTGCGAAAGGATAAGAGTGGTTAAGCAAAATCGAGTTAGTATCGGTGGTTGGATAGTGTCCCGGGTTTCTAAACCGATCATCGACGATTATGAATCTATTCGCCGTCTCCGAGGAGGCAGAGATTTTGTCCCGCCACTTGTATCAGGAAATTATACGAATTTTCTTGAATCCATCGACGAGAAATACTGGGAACGCGTATCCTGGTTTTGCACGCTTCTTTTTCTTGCTCAAATATGCTCTGTCCCCGAACGATGAGAAGGATGGACGATTCTCGGTGTTGGATATTAAATCTAATATCTGCTCGAAGGAGGCGTAATTTTCCCGGTGGATACACGTTTCCGTAGGTAAGAAACCGGGATAAACGGCGATCGAGAGGTAGACGTACACGAACCGCACGTTTCACCGCTCGACAACGCTCCGCATCGGACGTTGCGTTTAACGCGCGCTCAATTCCGAAACGTTTCATCCGAGCTATTTACGCGTCGCGTTGGAGATACTTTTGTTGTTTGCGAAACGGAGGAGAGAAAAAGACGTCGATGCCCGTATCGTGGGCTTTTCTCACCGGGGCCACGCAACGTCGACGCGTTCTCCTCCCGCCCCTCGGCACTCTGCACGTTGACCTCGCGTCCTTTCCTACGCGGCAGGTATCCCCTTTCGATCAATCGTCGCATAGGCGCAATCGTCGATCGGGCGCCCCGTGCAAGTCGATACGCACCGTGCGTATCGATAATCCACGATTCGATAATCCGCTTATACGGGAAATTAGAGAGAGTGGCTCTTAACCCATTACCGCACAGTGTCCTATTTGTAGGATAGTAATAAATTGATTTTATAATACTTTCGTTGGGCGAGCGGTAGGAGTATTATCATATAGAACGAATCTGGAATGGCTAACCTATCATCCAGTGCGGTGCTTCTCAATGGGGTCGCGCGGACCCCTTGGGGTCGATGGAATTTCGAGAAGAATCGATAAAGTTCGATATAATACACGAGGCAAACACCGCGCCATCGAGATGAATAACATAAATAAAGGAAAGTGGCGGATCTTATGTTTCAGGGTATTTATTTGCTTCCCACGGCGTCGAACGATCGATGATCAAAAATCGTACGGATCGATGGGAGGGATAAGTGTCCGAAAGGTAAAACCAATCGCACGGCCGTCGATTCTTTCGCGCGGATGCATCCGGCGCCATTCTCAAAATGGTTGGTGAGCAACGAACGGAGAACTACAGGCACCGTACTCGTAGGAGAATAATCCGGTTGAAAAGTTAACGCCGTAGGACAATGGCGCACTTCGTGCCAGTGGCAGTACTTGGTAATCCCTCCGTGCAGAAAGCGCGGGGAGAAGGAGAAAGAGACGGGGCGAGGCGACGATGAGAGAATCCCCTGGTGCTTCACAACTGAGGGGATTCTGGTTGGACGACGCAAGCTAAGCTATACATTATCCGTTCCCAATTCACCCTTTGCCTTCCCTCCTTTATCAGAAGTAAAACTACCGATGCATTAAACCGCCGCCGTTATTGACTCCATTGACCTTGACGGTTAGGTGCCCTTCGTGGAAAATAATTTTGGCAGGAAATCGGAACGAGAGACGATTCTCCGTGCTCGTAGCGGACGCTCGAACGTTTCTTCCGCGGAAAAAAGAGAGGCACGAGGAGAACGAGGAATCGCGATTTTAATACTTCTCTACCTACAAGATTTCGGTAATAGGAAGATAAAACTTACGGATACATCCGAAAATATGGTCCGTTTAAATATAAATACGGAGTGCGAAGTTACGCACAGAAACTTCGGACCGAATGTGAATATTTAAATCTAAATACTACCTTAATTGCTCCAACGTCAAAAATACTTACGTATTTTACCACAAATATCGCGTTACAAACGTATTATCGGATCACGCTTAACGGCAACAATGCGCCAGGCCGATAACGTAGGCAAACCAAATTCATCGCGCAAGAAACAATATCTGCTTTGAAATCAAATCGCCGGTTATGGCGAACACGCGGATACGCGAATGCTCGACAAGCGTGGAGTGCAGTCGACGCGTTGGCACGTACGTACGACTGTTGGCTGCCATCGACTATAGTCGGCACTCGTACCAGAAGGGTTAAAGCGGGTCGTTAATGTCGCAGACGGCAATTTGCTGTCCTCTCTTTCGCCAAGCACAGCATCCTGTAGGACTCTCATTTCGAGCATCCTACCCGCCGTTCGAAGACACCGCAGCCTCTCTCAGGATTCTCTCGGCGCGCGTGTAAGAACGAGTTCGAGGCAAGTGGACAAACTGCCGGCGACGATAAGAAAGATAAGAAGTTGCGCTCCGGTAATGCGACCCCGAGTAGCCGAGGTGAGCCGTCGCGAGTGGTTCTGCAGGAAGCGACGCTGCCCACCGACAAGACCTTACCTCTCTCTCTCTCCCTCTCCCGTCGCACGCGCGCCTCTCCTCGGTTTCTCCGCCGGCGGTCATCGGAAACTTACTCTTAATGACTTAGAAACGATCTTAATCGCGGACAATGATACAAATATTCCATAACGACCACCTGGTCTACGGTATGATCCGGTATTATTAAAAATGCGTGGACGATCGCGAATCAAATTTTAATAGCACCTAGTTATACCACGAATCGAGTGGTGGATATGAATATTTATATAATAGCGAGAATCGTGAAATGTGATTTTTCGATACTCTATTTATCGGCGATCCTGCGCTAATAAATTCGTTCTTCTGCTTTGCGACGATGCGTTATCGCACTATCTTCGCGCTTGCTTTCGAACAACTACGGCACAAAATTCCACGAGTATCTTCCACAACGCTACACCTAAACCTTGATTACAAGGAATATTTGCGAAAAAAGGGATATCGAGCTGGAAATCGGCGAAGGAAATTGAAAGCGAGTAACGTCATTCGGACGAGCGAGGAAGGATACGCGGCAGGTATGCCGCGCGTATTGTGGAATAGCGGTGGGAATAACACGAAGAAGGAAAGAACTAGGTGGAAGAACATGGTGGAGATGAGCTCCAGCTCCTCGGAGATCCGTGGAATCGTTATTCCTCGCGCCTAACCGGTCATCCACGTCACGCTGGCAGTGCCGTACACACTTCTACGCCTTCGAAGCTTCGCGCTTCCATTTTCATTGCCTGGACGCCTCCTTTACTCGATCGCGAAACGTCCGGTACGTAAGTTATATCTAGCAAAAACCTTCCTGAACTAGTTTCATAGGAGCGATTGTCGATCGACTTATCGACGTTATTAAGTCTATCCAATTAATTGGCTATTGACCTATATTTATCGCTTCGCATTAAGACAATTTGTGATAGAGATCCATATTTAAATCGCGTTCATTTGAGGAGCAACATTAACCTTCCATAATCTACAGCAATTTCTATTAATACGTTTTTCGCGCAGAAAACGTGGATTGTATGTTTTCGAAAAATTAATTTTAGTTTATATAAACTTTATATAAATATAGAGCCAAATTTTCTTACGACCACATTACCTTCGTTTCTACGGATAGCCGCACCCACGACACGCGTTACGTCATCCACCGGGCGATAAAACTTCGGATGTCACTGAACTTCCAATTTCTAAATTTAGACCTTCCTTTCTTAGCGGCATGCTAGAGCAAATTTTTTTCCACGAGTAAAAACTCATCGAACGTTACCCAGAACTCGCGCGTAGTTCCCTCCCGTTTACGAAGCACTCATTATTTTCACCGCATTTTCGCTCTCTGCCGCGAAGCACGATCTCAAAGGGCAAAATATTCGTTCCAATTCTCGCAAGTTTTCCTTCTCGCACCAGTGCCGACAAAACCGCGCGGATCAAAAAAATTTCCCCGCGACCCTTTTGATACTAACGACGACTACATACGCGCAACGCTCAACGCCCGCTGCGTACTAAAGATGACTATAGTCCTCCGCTTCATTTTTCAATGATCTACACCTTGATCGAACGTAACATATTTTGTTATTTCCACAGCTACTAATTTCCTCCGAATCACGATCTCGACTAAAATCTGGATCGATTTCGTTCACGAATCGTTTACCCATAATTTACATTGTAAAACACGAATATCGTGCCGTATATATCATCGTTGGTGAAGCGAGTATAGCGAAAGAACGAGCCGTAGTCAAAGAGCTAATAGCCACGTCCAAGTGTGCCACGCGACTCGCGTCAAATTCTAGCGGCGCGCCTTCGACGCGCAGCGCGTCGACCTTCGAGAGTCGTCTCCTCCTCTGGACCAGGGCCGATGGAGTGGCCGGACACGAGGAGAGTCATCCGACAGTAGTACAGCCCCGACTATTGTCGGACACGATAGCCTTTCTCCCGAGCGAGCCGCTCGATAAGCCGGATTCGAACACGAGGTCCTCGCCTGGCGCCGGCGTCATGGAACTCGTTTTCGAAGCTTTTACCCTCCACCGCCCCTCCGCCAATCGAGAGAGCCGATTGCTCCGATTAGGAGAACTCCGAGGGACTTCAAAGAATCCCGAATAACTCCCAGGAACTCCTAGGAACTCCGAGGAGCTTCGAGGTACTCCGAGGAACTCCGCGGTACTTGGAGGAACTCGGAGGAATTCCGTGGGACTCCGAGGAACTCCGAGATACCGCGGCAAAGGCTTCGAAAGGAGGTTGTGGAGTCCTAAAGGAAGGGACCCGGGGGATTTACTAATAAGACGCGGCTTGCAGTCGCTTCGGAATTGTTCCCTGTATGACCATTGTACCGTGAGTACGACGGGAAATCAAGTTGAAGAATGATTTCTGAGATGGATCAATTTAGCAAATGACGATGGAAGTCATGTACGCGATCCGAATTCCTTTTACGCGATGTACACGTATACTTCACGCGTGATGAGAGGATCAATCGGAATATTAAAATATAAACCAGTTGATCTTATCGATAGATTCAAATCGTCGACTAAACGATCAATGAGATGAAAGAGCGAAACCAAAGTTGCTGGATGATATTAAAATCCAATGGCAATAGAGCTATAAGAAAAGTATTAAAAATTGTGGCCTTACAGCAGATAGAACTTCTGATATTCTTTACGAAGACTCACTTCAAACTTCAATCCTTCCACTTTTTCCACGTCCCTCATATAAGCACTACAAATAATTCTATAAAAAAAATGACGAATAAAAGGTAAAAGTAAGTCGCAGCCTGAATTAAATCGTATCGAGGCTCCAAAGATTCAAGAACCAAGAGACACCAGCGATGTTCCTCCACGAAGCGGTTTACGTAGCTGTCGCTAAGCTCGATCGCCGCCACGTCGAAGTTCGGAGCCGGACAAAGCCGGGCCTCGATGATCGAAAGCAGGGATAACCACTCGAGGAGCGATGCCGGCCAGCGGGGATATAAAAATAATCGTTAAGGTAAATTAAAATTAGAACCGACGGCCCGAGGAGCGGCAGGCGTAAATATAGCCCCGAGGAGGTTAAAACGTGAGATACTCGGGGTATTTCCCGGTACACGCGAGGGTGTGGTCACGTGACTGTGACGGTGACAGGGCCGTATAAAGCGAAGAGGGTTGCGCGCAGAGTTCCATGAAGGATTCGAAGGCCGCACGCGACCAGCGCCAACCTCCGTGCCTCTCTCTCTCTCTCTCTCTCCCTCCCTACGGCCGTAACTCAGCCTCTCTCCTCCTCCCTCTCTCTCTCTCTTTCTCCCCGTCTATCCGTGACTTAAGCATTTCCCTCTCTATCCGTTTCTTTCCGTCTACCCGTGACTTAACCGTCCGTCTCTTTCTCTCTCTCTCTCTTTCTCTCTATGTCTACCTGTGATTTATTCGTCTCCCTCGATCTATCTCTTTCCGTCTACCCATGACTTAAGTATATCCCTCTCCCTCTCCCTCTTTCTCTCTCTCTTTCTTCGTCTGCCCGTAACTTAGCCGTCCTCCTCGTCCTTCCTCGCGTCTGGGTGCCGCCGTGTCTCCCTCGTGTACGCTCTTAGTCGACGCAGCTCGTCGTTCCGCCTCTCCCCTCCGCCAAAGACGAGGAGCCCTCCCCGCGCTGCCACTCGAACGATAGGATTGCCGATTCCTGGAAGCGCTGGAAAAAGGCACCCATAGTCGTGGATCGCGGGGGAACCGCCCGTGATCCGGCTCCTTCGATGACATCGTCCGCGCCGTTAATCGCCTCGCAACCTTTCGTTTGATTAAAGGTCCTACGTCAAATGCACCTCGACATCGTATTATCCATTGTCGTAGATCGTCGTGGATGATTCGCGACAATCCCGCGCGTCAATTGAATTCACGCTCGTCCGTATTTCATGTCGATTTATCGCAATTTTTCTGGATAACTTTTTAGGTCTCGTTGCATTCTAGTTTTGTTCACAGTACTTTGTTCAAATTTACTTTCATAATACTTTCTAGACGAGTTTTGAACTAAATCCTAAAGTAACGAGCAGCCGTGGCATACGAGATCGTACGTGAAAATAGCAGGGAAAACGGACGAGATCGAAGATTAAGTTCGTAGAATATGGAACAAATGTCAGTCGAGGTGCTAACACTCGCGGATAATTCCTTGTAATTTCGGCACGCACGCACCGCTACGACGTGCAACGTTTGCCGCCGAAAGGTCAGTCGTTTCACCAATATTTATATACCAATAACATAACACAAATGCCACGATCAATAGGAAGAAACATTTGCATATCACGGCTCGCCACTCCGGTGTACTATTTGCACGCAAAGCTGAATACAACCAATCACCTTTCGCCCGATCGAATTAATGCAAACCAAGGATGGCTATTTCGGGTTAATTAGCGACGGGTGGAGTTACCGATGGCCGCACTCGACATTTTGTTAATTATCGCGCTGACGCGCTCCGCGCGCCTCGACGCTGGCCGAAAACAATGCGAGACGCGAGTCGGCGGCTTCGAACCTTTGCCTTTCCGACGCCAGGATTCGCGACGCTGGGTGGAGAGACGCGACTTGGGTGTCGCCAAGAATGCGATGCATTCGCTCGTAGGCGCTGCCGATTTGCGGGAAATGCATTCCGCCGTGCGGCAGCATTGGTATAAGCGACTAATTGTCATGCACGCAAATGCGCAGCGGCGGTTTCACCGAGGAAGAAAACGTCCCTGCAGTAGCGCGGTAACCGAGAATGCCAGCAGATCGATACTCGACACGGATATCCGACGTGGAGCTTCCCTAAATCGAGCCGTCGATAAAACCCTTCGATCTTCAAAAGGTACGCGCTTTTGGGAGATTCGTTCGAAAGAACGCGGAATCGCTTTGGGCTTTGATTTTTTTCCCATGCCGCTATCGAGGCTAGAAGAACGCGCGTCGTGCAGCTCGCCGCTTAGGTATTATCGAGTATCGCGAATTTCACCCACGATTATGATCCGCGATACGCACGAACCCCCGGTTAAACGACTGTACACTCGTGAACCCTCGCAGCGGTCAATTAGTCCGCCGTGTATTAACCGGCTCACGCTGGCCGGGACTGTCGAGCGGAAGGTAATTAAGCTGATTACCGGGAAGAATCTTTCGCGTACATGGCGTCGGTTCCGACGCTTGGCCATTTAAAGCACGCTCCCTGCATGCTTCAACACCGCCTACGAAGTCCTCGAAGTTCCTCACGGTGAGGATTCTTCCTACACCTCCGTACCTACGCCCGAGAAAACCTTCGACGAGCGCGACCATTCGATCCGACCCGATCTCGTTCGTTCGTACTCGGATATTTTTGCATCGAGTCGTAGCTGCAAAACAAGAATTTGTATTCCATCGAGAGTATCGAAAACCGTTGGATGTAACGGAATCAAAGCGATCGAGATTTAACGATAAAAAGGTTTTTTCGTCGTATCGAGTCTAATCGAGTATTTTGTAAAATTTCGACCAACGCGTTTAAAAAATTGCAGCTCCGACCTAATTCGTATCGGAGTTCCACTTTTAACCTTTGTTTCATTTTCAACGTTCGATTAAATTCGTTAAACCCGTGAGCAGTACGGAGATTGCACCGAATTGTTTACCGAGTTGCCCCCGTATTCGTGATTCAAGCGTCCATACGGGGAAATGATAGCGAAGAAAGAGACGGGCGTATCGAAAGGGTTAAGCCTCGTTGTCGCGTAGGCGGAGGCAAGTTTCCGAGATCCCCTCTCGCGACGGTCCCTCAGCCGTCGAAAACTCGAAGGCTCGGCCGAGTGCGCGGCCACGGGGCTCGTTCGGCGTGCAATTTAACGCACGGTTAATGACTCGTAGAAAGGGTGGACAAGAAAGTAGCGAGCCGGAGAGCTCGAGTTACGGCGCGAAAGGGAAACGCTTGAATACGGTTTAAGCGGGAGGGAGCGGGCAAGCTGCGCGAGGTTTAGGAGGGAGAGAGGGGCGACAGGCGTAATATTCTCGGCTAGGGACAACGACGATGGTGTTGGTGGTGCTCGCAGTGGCGGTGGTGGTGGTGGTGGTGGCGGTGCACGGGGCTTCCTGGTCGATACCACCGTGGTGGTGCACGCTTGTATGCGCCTGCCATCGCGTATCGCTCCATACGCGCCAGCCGATGTAGAGATATCGTGTAACTCGATGATTAGCAGCTCCGACAAACCGGTAACCCCGGCGTGCCAAAGGGCCGATCGGCGCTTCTGACCTGTGGGTACACACCGTGCGCCGAGAATCGATCGTCCGCCTCTCTTTCGGCCGCGCGCGTCTCGAAATAACCGCCGCCCTGGCGAATTTCATTTTAAGCGCGCCAGGAATTTTTTCGACTTTATCCTCCCTCCCCGCCCGCCCCCCCTCCGCCCCTCCGCCCTTCTCCGCACCTACTCGAGAGCCTCTCCGGCTGTGCGCGCCTTCGTTGCTGCGCGCGAGACAAAGGACTTTAAAATATCAATGCTCGAGCTCTGCGTTTTTTTTTCCCTTCGCGTCGGGAGAAGCGGAGAGAGTTGCCATCTTTCGATCCGCTCTCGATCCTCGGTTCGCGAATGCGAGACGCGGGACGATGGTTCGAATTGCATCGTTTCGTGGTTTAAACGCGTGGCCTTAACGAGTAGTTGTTTCAAGCTGGGATGGATCAAGATGGGAGAAAGAAGAGGATGCGTTTGATTATATTACCATTAACGATCGCGGAAGGCGGTCCGAATACTCGTCCGTCTACTCTTCGTTCCTAGACCGCATCAGGAATGAACTTTACCCGGTCGATTCGAACTTACCGTCCCGATGGATTAAGCCAAACTTGTAGTATACCCGAAGAGGGCTCACGACCTAGTCGTAACGTCGAGCGAACACGAAATTGGTCCTTTTTCTCTCTACCGTTGATGCATCCCTCGTTGGAATAGCTGCTCACTAAGACTATATATTATATTTAAACTATGTATTCGAGTCTGCAAAAGGATAATTGGGAATCGTGATGTCTTATTATACCGTTCTGTCTTTATGTTTGTCATACGCCAAGACTACTTGGACGTTAATCCGTGCTTTGCTCGCTGTATTAATTTTCAACCTCGATGACTAAGGTGATACGTTTTATCCGAGGATTTATACAAACGTTATTTCAGGCTCGGTGAACCCCGTACCTCGCCTCTGATTAATTAGTATAGCGATTGTACACGGCGAGAGAGTATTTTTTCTTCCCGAAAGAATTCGAATCGGTCGTTTTAAAGGCATTCCACGAGCGACGTGGTGGCACAAAGAGCTGGAGGTAAAAAAAGGGGGAATCTCCATAGCGCGTCGCAGCAGCGCGCGGCCAAAACTCCGCTCGACTTTAGCCTCGCGCGCAGAGAGCTGCTCCTCTTTCTCTACACGCGCGAACTAATGCGGCACGCCATTCTGCGTGTGATTTTGGCCTTCTCCCCGGCCGACTGCCATCTCCTCTCGCACCCTCTCCCTCCTCGACGACGCCCCCTCCTCGGCATCCCCCTTTTTTTTTCATCTCTTCAACGGCGACGCGCGTGTAGATGCGTAACCAAGGGTTGCCTCTGCAGCGGTGTTAATCGATATAGTCAACCGGACAAGTCGAGGCTACGATGATGTACGGCGCGAATGTTCGAAGAATGAGGGAAAAGCTTTGAAAAAATACGAAAGACGAAGATTATTTCGTTAGGGATGATCATTGATTTTTTCCATTAAAATTGAAGAACGAGATTGGGTCATTGTTCATCCGCGTTGATCGCGATAAGCATTTCGTGTAATCGAGAAGTATCGGGTGTACCGCAGAAGAGTTACCTATCGATATTGTATAGTTTAAATCTGTAAATAAATACGATAACGGTACAAACCGTAAGGGTATGATGACGAGGTGTAGACTTTTTCTCAAATATAAGAACCCAACGCCTACGAAGAGGAAGTTGATGAGGTAAATAGAGCAAAATTGTCAACGGGCTACAACGATGAAAGGACGATGCTCGAGTTTCTCGCATCCGATCGGTTTCCAGACCGGAAGTTCCGGCAGTCTAACGCGGTCTTTTGCGCGAGGCGCCGACGATGAACACAGCCTCGTTGCCCGTTCGTTCAGAACAAAACTCTCTCGCGCAAAGGAGCGCCGCAAGTTTCCCCTTTTTCTGGAGAAATTCGCGATACCTCGCGCGTTCTCCTCGATGTCACTCGCGAAATGAGCGCGAGGCGCTTTCGCGCGCTTTGCATATTCGAATCGTCGATTCCACCGACGCTTTACGAAACGGTGCAGCCTGGCATTTTTTTATTCTGCTGGAAAAATCGTCGAACCGTGAGCAAGCTTCCGAAAAACTCCGGAATAACGAAGGCTCGGCCTTAAAATTATTAATACCGACACGAATTCTGGTTTCTGGAAACCAGAAACCTTCCGCCGGATAAGCTGTTTCCAGTGAAATCGATCATCCTCGATCGATTTATTCGACAAGCGCCACTTTGAATAATTACACATTTGCGGATATCGATAAAATAACTTAGAAATCATTTTTTCTTACCGATTAAATGTGTTATCTTTACAAATATGAAACACAGACGGTGGATATCTAGCGAATAAGATTCATAAAGGTGCTATCAATCGTTCGTCGATAACTTATTCATCCCAATTATCTCCGTATCCGAACACTCACGGACAATACCATGAAAAGCTTATGGAATACGGATATTAAAGGAAACAACGGGGCAAGAATTATTTCCTAGAAATACTTTACGTTTTACTCGCGTCGACTTCTCGGTATTAAGAGCCTCAATTTAAACGACACGAAGGTGGCACGATACACTTACGTTATACCTCTCGGTCACAATGTCGCGAATAAACCGTGGGGAGGGGGAAGGGTGAGAATAATCATACACTTCTTTTCTTTCACCAGCTGAAACAACACCACACGGTTCGTTCCTTTTCCCCGTCGGCCAAAGCACCGCCATTCGCGATGGTAGTATCGGGGGAGAGAAAAAGTCTATTTATTTTGACACGAGCCCTTTTTTTCTTCGACATTCAACATCGCACGCTATGGTTATTCACCCTGAAATCGACTTCCTACGATGGTCTACATTATACATATCGCACGGAAAGCTCTACGAGCTAGCGCCGTTCCAGACACCTCGAACTCGAAAGTTTTTCGTATAAATGCCAAAAAAGAAATTCCAATCGAGACAAACGAGGTTTCCCTTCCTTCCCGGCTATAAGAATCGCAGGGCAAGAAGCGACAACGATTTACATTTCGCTCAACGACCATACGAATCGCGACAACGATGCAAGGCCGTTCCTCGCAAAGCACCAGGAATTCTCGTCGCCCGCTCGACGATAAAAACGAGGACGCGTTCTCACGTTCGTTCCATCAATCGCTCCTCCGCCTCCTGGAAGATATCCCGAAATATCGAATCGTCCGCCAGGAAATTCGGAATAACGATTTTCCAGGACGCGCCGCGGAAGGTACGGCCGTGTGGCGATAAGTAAAGCCGAAAAGCTATCGCGCCGCTAAAACGGGGCTTAGCCCGCGTATCGATATCGTCAATTACAATATTTCCAAGGGCGGCGATCGGCGGGTGTTCTCCGGGCGCCACGGCGATAACGTTCATCGTTATCGAAAGGCCCGATCGATATGCCGGCCGGGGCCGGGAGAGGAGAGAATCTCAGGCGAGGCGGCCGCTGTCGGTGAGCAAAGAGAGACGAAGGGACTGCGGGGGAGGAGCGTGGGGGGGTAAGCGACGCGAAAAGAATTTACCGGTGGTTTATGCGGAGGAGGCAACCCTTTGAAAAATTCTTGGGGGGTTGCGCCGTAGGGAGAAAAAACGCGGGCAGAGTCGAACGAGGATGAAGGAGCGAGAGAGAGAGGGGGGGGGAGGGCCGAGGAGGAAGAGGGAGAGGGAGAGAGGGAGAGAGAAAGGGAGAGGGTGAGAAACAAAAAGGGCCAGTCGGTACGGCGAGGGAGATGGCGCGAGGAGGGTCGGAGGAGAGAAGAGGAAGGGAGATAGGGAGGGGTAGGGGGCGAGGAGAGAGAGACAGAGAGAGATAGGGGAGGGTGAGGAGCGTGGGTGAGAGCGAGGGAGAGAGGGAGAGAGGAGGTTCGAGGGGGAAGAGCGGAGGCGAAGAGTGGTTGCTGGCTGTGGCTCCCCGATATCGATTTCCGATAGCGGCATTTAGTACTCTGTATATTCCGTCTACTCCCATACGTGTCCGATACGGGGACGTATACGTATCCGTGATGAGCACGGCACTGTGATATGGGGCCGAGCGGGCGGGCAGGTTGGGCAGGGGGCTTCTAGGTACTGCAAATTGCAGTCAAGCGATGTACAAGGTGACGCAAAGAGAACGAGCGGCGTGTTTTGATGAAGTTCGACGTTCCTACGCATTCCCAGAGGAGAAGTTTCGAGGGCCGAAGGAGCGAGGAAGGTTCGATTGGCGTGCCGTGGATCCACGAGCTGCCTCTCGACGGAGCCGAGGTTTATCGCGCTCGTCGCCCGAGGAAATCGTTAACCCTCTTTTCGCCCCGCATCTTCTTTACGATCCGCGGATTTTATTTTAATAAGCGGGCCGGAGTACTTTTCTCTTTCCATCCGATACGCGGCATGTGCGAAGATTATTCAAACTACTAGCCTCCTTGTTCCCTTGAGCTTTATAAAAACGAATATCCGTGTGGTGACTTTTGTCGGGCCGCGATTCGATCGCGCGTTCCAACTTTGATTTGAAGGATCGCGCAAAGTAAGCGAGGCGGTCGTCGTCGAGGATGAATAATGATGTATCGAGTACATAATGGAAAGAAAGCGACGATCGCGAAGTGACGAACCGAGGGTGTCTTGGAGTCATTCTCGGGCGGCTGTTACGCGAGGCACCCTCTTAGTTAGAACAATTAGTCCCCCGCGGCGCAGTTAGAAGGGTACTCCGGCAAATTGCGATTGATACGTCGGATTTCGGTTGGGCAACGAGGCTTTCCAGGCCCGAATGGCGCTACCCGCGTTCGCGCAACGTCCTTCGTACGCCGCCGGAAAGCACGTTGGGTGCCTTCTTCCCACGTTCCCGAGGAGGTCGCGTATGTAATTTCTAAATTGCCCGCTCGTCTTTAAGCGTCGGCCACGCGACGTCGCGATAGCGCCGAGAACTTGATCTTCGATGCGTCCGATTAAACGACGAGTCTGTCTTACACCCGACCTCCCCAAAGACCGATTAAATATTTATTACACCTCTCGTCGGTTCCGATTACTAAACTATATATCTCAAATCTGCAATGGAACATATCGTGACCTACGTTAATCAGGATTTTAAACCGCTTTGATCCGTTTCATAACTCTCGTGCCTCTAATCGGATGAATACCGAGCAAGTATTTTATGTAATCTTCACTGCTTTTACGAACACGATTTAAAGTGAGCATTGATATCGTAATACGACGATTCTCCTCGATAAGCACTAATTTCATCGTCTTCGACGCTATAACAAAAGACTGATATAATTCTCAAAATTCCATTCGATTGGTCCAAAGTCCACGTTTATCGAGACACTTCGAACCGGATACGCTTTAAAATCGATCGATGGATTTCTGGATTCGAGGGTGGAACCTTCGCCATCGATCTCCGGGGTGGAGATCGGGCCGATTTACAGGACGATCCGGCTTCGGACGCGAAGAAGGATGCTCGGCCAACTCCAGCCTGTGGGATCGTCGCGCAAGCCAAGGCATAATGAGCCGTGCACAATGGCGAAGACGCCGGTAAACTCCTCATTAATCAAATCCTCCTCCGTTTCCACGAGAAGACCTTGCCCATCCATGCCGGGCCGCTCGAGGCGCGTATTAATTATTGCCAGCGGTGGCCTTTGTTTCACGCCGACCCCCTCCCGCCACCACCTTCTCCTGGCCACACGCCCCTTTGCAGGGTGGACGCAAGAAAAACCGAGTACGAATTCTAGCTGTCATTTTCTGAGTATTTGGCTAAGCAGGGCCACCCAACCTAAGATTCTACGATCGCAGATCGAACCTGTGCGACTGTGAGCTTCTTCCGCACTACGAGACCACCTGGAGCTTAATCTCGTGCTTCGATGACTCACCGCACTCCGCTGGATCCCGTGGAAACGTGTTAAAGTCTTACAGCTTAAATTTTTAATAAATTTAAATACGCCAGTCCAACTCTGATTCTAACTTTCATGGGATCCAATGTTAAGCGAAAAATACCTTGTCCGCGTCCGCGGTGTTGGTATAAAAATTTCGTACAAATGTAATTCGACAAACAAGAGACGCTTTGATAATTCTCTTATCCTTTCGATGTATGCCCCGACATTAGTGCCGGGTATTTACGACGTTAGCGAGCGCAGGGCTCTTTTCCACGACGCATATAGACGCCGGCCGCGGCAAAAGGGCCGAGGATCGATCAGCCGGTCGCGAACGAGGTGTTGTGGCTCGCCTCCTCCTCGAGCGGATCATGATTATGAATACCAAAGCATCGACCCACTCGTTCCGTCGACCCTTCTCCTCTGCCGCCTCTCGCTCGCCGCCCTGCCCGCCCTCGCACCCACGTTTTCCGACTCGATGGCTGGGTAAACTTGCCCCAGTTTTCAGCCCTGTCACCTTCCACCGCCGTGGCAGGTCCACGCCGCCGCGAGAAACGCGCCTTCCGGTGCGCGTTCTTCCGAAGAGATTGCGGCTGCAGCACCGACGGCCCGTTTTCGATCGATCACAGTGATATGCACGATTGTATCGGGTTTTGGATAGCTTTAGGGTAAGGAGGGAATGATAGAATGCCGTTTGATGATGTTCCCAGAAATTTGGTTGCAACGTGGGATTATTTGATCTTCTATAATCGACGTTTTTTGGACTTTGAAATTATCACCGTACTTTAATCTCTTTTTCTGTACAATCCTATGCTATTAGGAGGAAGGAGAAAGGTGGAGTATGAGCAATGGTTTGGTCCACGATTAACCCGTTAGATCTATTTTTAATCGGGATATATTACGAATTCTCAAACAGCAGTATCCTGGAAGGCAAGTTGAAAATAATAAAAAACCTGGCCGTCTTTGATCGAGGATGGCCGACGCTAATGGGTTAACGCGTGGTCCTTTGATGTATATCGTAATGGTATACGAATCTGAAAAGAAACGTTGTAAATCGATAATCGATTTCGAGCCATGCATCATCGCAGTTTTTATTCTCGACGAAAAAGTCTCCGCCGCGTACATCTGAGTTGATGGCAAACATCTAATCACCGGTCAGTACGGTATGCATCGGGCCGTAAAAAGAGAATCCGAAGACGATAGCTGGAATTTGAATCCTGGATCCGTAGCGCACAAGAGAAAACTACCATGTACCGCGCCAACGTAACGGCCTCGGTTGAACGCGGGTTTCTAATCGCACGAGACTATGGTACACATTATCGCACGAAAAAAATCCAGCAGCTATTGCTGGTACTTGAATTCTGAATCCTCGACGTGCAAGTCGAAACCACGGTGTACCGCGCCACGGTAGTGCTCGAGGTCGATCGTAAATTTACCATTCGAAAAATCTGGAATAGATAAGCCGATATTCGACGTGTGGATCTGCAACGGGTGAGTTAAAATTACTCCGTACCGTGTATTAGGTGTACAACTTCGCTTCCGTCGTGGCCAACGACGGACAATACCCCGAATTATAAATGTACAACCAGTTTTTTTACGATAAAACCTACCCACCTGATACGCGCTACGGCGTGTAAAGGCTTTCGTTTCTCTTCCCGAAGAGAGCGCAGTGGAGACATTATTTTACTCATTTATAGGAAGATAGGGGCAGGTTGCCCACTGTAACGGTACTTTGCAAACTTTGGCAAAATATTTCGTTATCCGTGATATGGACCCAGGCTAATTTGGCGCACCCTCCACCATCCGATGCAAATGGCTTAACCCTCTGCCAACGAAACCGTCCGAGGCGCACGGTGTACGTACTCGACTTCTCTGCCGCGACGGTTATTCCTTTGGGCGGAGCACTTTTTCGCGTATTCTGCCGAGACGCCAGTCGTACGTAATGGATAACAAAGTTCAACTCGGCACCGTTCTTTGACGCGCATCGAAAATGTAATAAATAAATGTAATTGTATGTAAATGAAATGAAAATGTAATAAATAAATGTGATTGTATGTAAATGTAGCGAATAAAAAATATATATAACGCTCGATGATTTCTGATTTATCGATTAATAAATTAATTAATTAAATGTATCGATAATACATTAAACAATTAAACGAACGTAACGCTCTATTCCTTTTTTCTTGCCTACCAGCAGAACACAATACTAATATTGGGATTTTACGGGTGTACAAAACTTTAAAGCCAAATATCCGAAAAGCAGTCTACTCTGACAAATCCTATAGGGGTTTAGCGACACTACGCGTGTACCACGACTCGTACTCGGTGTCGCACCAACGGCGATCTTCACACTCGCGTCTTCCTCTTGTTCGAGACGCCCGTGTATCCGTGCGCGCGCGCGCGCAAGGACGTGCAGAGCGTATCCTTGCGAAGATTCGGCTCCTTCTGGTCAACGTTCCTCCATCGGTAGCCGCCTCGGCTATCGACCGGAGAAGAGGATGAGACGCGATTTAATCCTCCTGGGGTAAAGAGGGCACGACGAAGGCCGTGCGGAGGAAGGTGGACCGAACGGGAGAAGGAGTGACGCACCGAGAAACCGATGCGAAAGCGGTTTACCTCGTAAAACAACCGAGAATTTCACAAACCGACGTGAACATGGTCGACGAAAAATTTGGTCCTCTTAATATATATATTTAATGAATTGTATTTATATATAAATATATTATATATTTATATACATTTATATTTATATATGTATTTACCGAGAGTTGAAAAATGGGCGACCAACCTCGTTGGGATTAGACTTTATTGTTCAAGATATTTCTGAAACGCTCGTGTCGTACAGATACATCTCGGCAAAAATGCACGGATAAGGGCTAAAATTCAATCTTGGGTTTTACCAAGAAAAATACAAACGTCTGCCGCGGCTATCCAACCGCGACCGCTTGTAATACGTCAACCAAGGTTCTTACGGAAAGTAAAGAAAAGAAAATTCTCGGCCATCTCCGTTGAAGACCGGCATTTGAATTCCATCCGTCACCGTTGCATTCTCGCGTGTAACATACGCACGAGGGAAAATCCACGTTAAACGAGCGATCGTCAAACCCAACCGTTTACAACGATAGACATCGACGATAAGGAAATAAAACGATAAAGAGAAAGCCCGTAGGCGAGTCATCGTAACGAATAAAAGGACGCGCATCCGCGAAGAAGACGAGGGCTCGCATTATATTTCACTCATCAGCGTTGGACCGTGTCCCGTAGCCCGTATCGTACAGTTCTGGTGGCAAGGTATTCGCGTTAATGCCGCGCGACCTTAGCCATCAATGTCCAAAAGGAGGTAGAGCAAACAATTAATCGACCGAACTCTCCAAGACCCATTAACCTTATAACACCGAGCTTTTATACGCTGCCCATATCGTTCATACTCGTTTCTAAATAAACGCTTACACACATTTACATTTCAAGTGCCGCTCGCGTAATACCGCACACACCCACGTGCACGGACGGACCGCGCGCGCGAAAAGAAACGCGATTACGAGTGCTGCGAGGCAAGGTGAAGAGAAGCGGCGATCCTCCATCCGCGCGATCCGCGACGCGAGAGTGTTTCTCCGCGAAGGACGGTTCTCGAAGCCGGTGTCCCGGGGTGGACAAAATTTCTGGGCCGCAGGTCGGCGAGGAATAATCCTCTCGGGAATATTCCTGCCGGTCGTTGCCGGCGACGCCGTTATCGTGGTGCGGTAACGATCGTTGGCGTTAAAGTCACTAGAGTGAAAAGGAGAGGAGGAGGTGGGCAGAGGCCAGAGCGAAAAGGGTAGGCGCGCGGGTGGCTGGCGAGAGAGCGGGCCTGGTGGCGGGTGGGGGGAGGGGGAGGGGGATGGGTTGGGGGAGGCGAGGGGCGAGAGGAGGGCAGGGACTCCTTCCTACGGTATAGGTGTGTCTACCAGAGACCTCTTCCGCGAGGGAATGTTAATTAATTAGCGTTGCGGCATTGATCACGCCGTTACTTTGCACCGCTGCGCCCTACGCCGACGCCGAGCGTCGTTCTCGGTGCCGACGCCACTGCCGCCTCCATTACCCGAGAGGCATCGCGGTAATGGCAGGGTACGTACCAGGAGCTACCGGAGTTCCTCGTCGCGAAACCACTTGTCTTCGAGGACTACCGCCGCCGACTACTGCGGACGGTACCACCAGGAGGCCTCGTATCGACCAAATCGTCGACGTACCTACCTACCACTGGCTCGAGCTAAGAAAACCTCCGAGAGGAATGCGGGCCTAATTGGTAGGGCAAAAAGCGCACACCTCTGCTCGCGCGTACTTTCGAGCCGAGCGTATTATTCGCCGAGGGATCGCGCGCGTTAATTGGAGCGCGTGGCAAGGGCGGTGGGCGAGAGTGGTCGAGAGCGAGCGGGATAGCGCGAAGTACGAGTCTCGATGTTTTGACGTTAACGCGGATACAATGACGGTAGATGGAAAGAGTAGGTGCTGGGGTTCGGTAGATTCCCCGTAAGCGCAGGGATTCTACTCCTTTGCAACTTGTCGCGTCAGTGGCCGAAGCGCGAGGATTCGGCGAGCGTCAAAGGTGAGAACGGGCGTGTCCAAGGAAAGATTTCCTTTACCCTTGTGACTTCGGAAGTCTTCTTTCGGTCAGCGATCGACAAACCGGATTGCTATGTTTATATTGAGCGATGAAGGTACGGATAGGCCAAGAAGAAAGGACGACCGTTTTTTAATCGCGGGTTCGATTTCCTTGGGATCGCGTAACGCTCGCAATGACACGATGTTGTATGAAAATAGAGATACGAACTGGTAGCATTTTTGACGGAGTAACCTGTATTACGCTGCTGCGACCGTTGAATTTCGAGCCGATTTCTAGATGCATATTCCAAGCTCAAAATATACGTTCCTTCTGCCAGCGGACAACCCGATTTACGAGAGGACGAATCCTCTCTCAAAAAATTCCGGCACGATCGATGACTAAATTCGAGGGTATAGTCCCGGGTCCTACCGTTATCTTTCAAAGAAATACAAGAGGAATAATCTTCGGCTTTCGTTTTCAACTTTTGCATAAACCGCATATCGATCAACGTACCACGAGTAACAACGGTCAACAACGCTAAAAAAGAAAAGAAAAGAAGAATAACTCACGATCGCAAGAGAAGAAAAAATCGTCGCGACGAGCAAAAAACGCTAATGCGCGGTAAAAGCGCGACGACCTAGTTAACGGATTAAACCCGCAAAATCCAAAAGCGGCCAGTCGATGCACGATGCCTCGCTCCCGACGGCGAAATTTCCGGGACACTTGCGCCGATTCGGAAAAAGTTTTTCGTCGAAGGTAAACGAGAGTGAGATATTAGTCCTTCGAGTCCCGGTGAATTACGCGAGAGACGTCCGGGCCGAGAATAGGTCGAGCGGACAGGACGATCGTTTTTTCCGCGGAGATTTGTGTCAGGCAGCAGCCAGTAGCAGGATTCCATGCGGTGGTATCTGGGGCTCGGCGTGGAGCCACCCTCTCCAGGGCGCCTACCTACGTCCACCTACACGCGGAACCACTCCCAGGGTGTATATCCACGTCCTGGAATCCTGCACACTTAAACCGGCCGCGTTCACACCTACGCGCCAGCCCCGCAGGGAGACGGGAGCGGTAGGGGTGAAGTAGGCAGAGTCCTCTCCCCAAGAGATCTCATCATCACGCTACCGGCTAGAACGAGGGCCAACCCTCGGGAAAGTCAATACCTTCGGCCAAGATCGCACCTACCGAGTGCCTACTTTCCTACCGTCTATTTTCCCGCCTCGCCCCTCGCACCCAACCCCCGCCCTCCCTGCGCACAGCCGCCAATAAAAATTCAGATTAGAAAACCCCTTTTCCCGAAAGTAACTTTGGATATTTAATGGCCGGCCGGATCTTTTATTCATGCTGGTCGTCGCTCTTGTAAATGCCGGATTCTTCCATCGAAATCATTTAGCCGCCGCTATCCGATTCGAGGTGAGGAGGAGAGGCGCGCGTTGAACGTGGTATTGAATATTTGTGTTTGATTTGGGATCGTTGGGAGGTAAGAGGGTTTGAAAAATTCGCGAGAGTCCGGTTTTACGTCGCTCGGGCGTAACGAAGATGGGTAAAGTGATTAGCGAACGCGCATGAGCGGCCGATGTTCCGCTCGGAGGAAGTGTAATCGCGTAATCGTGGATGCTCGATTTCGGAGAGAGAAGGGAGAATACCTTTGGGTATTGAAATATCGCTGGCATTTTCCGCGAAATTTGAAATTCTTTCGAATGGTTCTCGTTCGAAAACCTGGAGCATTTTTAAAAAACCATCGATGATATTTAAACAAACTCGTTGGAATGATGCGTAAAAAAATTGTTAAATAGTACGATACATTATTATCGCCGATAAAAAAAATCCGCGGGTCCGCGAAGTGTGTTCAAGTATTTTCTCGTAATCGATGCAAGATTGGGCGTAAAATACGAGGCGTTAAAGTTATACCGCGATGTAAGTTCGCGCTTTGAGGAAACCGGAGTTAGCTGTGAACCCGAAGCTCGACCCATACTTCTGCCTTTGTATCGAAGAGGCATCGTACCGCGAGGGGCATCCTCGTTCCTTCGCTCTATTCGTATCGATGGCTCGAAGACGAATAGCCGGCCGGATGGATCCACGCGACGATGGCGGCGTTAATCGCATTAAAAGTCAGGTCAAAGTTTCACAATGCGCGTTGAATATTAATACCGCGTTACGGTATGGGTTAATACCATGTAATGGAGTTGTGTACGAGCGACTAACTAACCGCGGTACGAAGAGAGAAGAGAGAGAGAGGGGGAGAGAGAGAGAGAGAGAGATCGTGTGCGGCGCCGACGTGTTCGATTTGGAGGGATCGTTAGTCTCCACGTATAACCATTGCGTCCACTGCGAAATCTTGCCACGAAGACGGGCCAAAACGACCCTCTGGCTCGTTTGTTCAATTCGAGACTCGATTTCTACCAGATACATCGATCACCATACCAATATCTTGGATATAAGTCTAACTCCGTTGTTTGTCGAGTTATGCGGACGGGGCAGTGATCGCGTAGCTTTCTCTCTGCCATCCTAAATAAATTTTTCGTCGCGGGAAACTGATCATATATCATACATGGAGAAGTACATAACGGCGGTTTAAAATCTCCAACCGCCAGTGCGAGTATTTAAAATAGCATTCGCTCTTTTACGGTAGATCTGTTTTTCGCGGGAAATAATCGCGATCTCGCTCTTAATTCTCCGCTATGCAATTTCACGTATTCGACAATTTCCAAGTTATCCATATTTTGTTGCCAGACTTTCTAAAATTGTAGACGGCGAACAGGTCGTGAGCGCTAAATTATCGTCGGGCAAGCTCGAATTTTTCTCCACCGTATCACCATAAATTGCGAAAACTCGTCCGTATTTTGCGCGATCTTTTAAGCATATTCCTATAATAATAACCCGTAGGCCCGTCCTTCTTCGGAGCCACGAGCTCCCAGAAACCGTGATATACGTCAAGGAGTGGAAAAATCCAGAGATGATGGCGAGGATTTGAACCCCAATCCCCGGTATACGAGCTCCAACCTCCGTCCACCGTGTCACCATAGCTCCCTGCGACGTATTAGTAGACGGAATAGGGTGCGCGCCGTACGAGATCACCTTTGACCCAGATCCGAGATACAGTTTCGCGAACACCGAGGGCAGCGCCGCCGTATTAACCCGTTCGACTGATATTTTTCCCGTACCGAACGTGTACGTTTCGCGTTTACGGTTTAATTTGCCATTTATAAATATGGCTTGGCTGGCCGGGGTTTGTCAGTAATTTAATTCGTAATTATGAAACGCGGAAGTAACCGTTGCACATTTTCCGAGATCGTTACAGAATTATCGCCGTATAATTTTAATACGATAACATATCATAAAGTTAAGGGTAACGTTACAATATAAATTGTTGCGTATATTTCAAAGTTCTTCGCCATTGAATTTTTCCGCCATTGAATTTTAATTGCATACGTGTACACGCTGTACGTACGGTATCGAGGAACTCGCTCCAAAGAGCGTATCCCAGGCCTAACAGCCACGGCGATCGATATCGATTATTAACTCGTACTTTTCCAGCTCGCTTTATTACCAACGTATATTTTACCGCGTTAATCGCCACATACAAATACCCCCATGTTTGTTTTAAGCCCAACGGCCGTGTTTTCTTTCCTTCCTCGCAAACATCCTCCCCCTCTCGTTTTAACTCACTCGATAAAGCGAATATCAACGCGCCGAAAGCGGTCTCGCGCGTATCGCGAGTCCGACCGATTTATCATCGTCCGGTCGACGTATCGAATTTCCCAAGGATTCCGCAGTTCTTCAACCGCGGGCATTCGGCGTCTTTGAATCGGGGATGCTTTCGAGACAAGAGGATGACCCCCTTTTTTCCCCGTCTTTCAACCGACGGACCGCAGTGGAAGTGCGAGGACGCCGCGTGGGAGTGCCGACGTTCCCTCCTCGGGGCTTTTTCCCCTTTGCGGACCTCACCCCCCTCCTCCTCCACTCCTCGACGTCCCTCTGCCGACCCGCATCCGCCTCCCTCCCCCCACCTCGGAGCCCCTCTCCCCCCAGCCCATCCTGGCCGTCCTCCCTATCCTCCCTATCCTCCCTGTCCTCCCTGTCCTCCCTGTCCTCCCTGTCCTCCCTGTCCCTTCTGCCCGACTTCGAATTACCGTCTTCGACGTGCGCCTTTGTTACCGACTCGATACGTCCTCGCTCCTACGGCCGCGCGTTGTGTTCCACTTCGTTTGAAGCCCCCGGGAGCCAAGGACGGGACGGACTTCTTTCCTCCTCCGGGGGATCGTTTTTCATCATCGCCTTCCTTTGCTCCCGCGGCCCTCGGCGCGAGCTTTCCAACGAGCTCTCTGTTCGAGCCGGACGCAAGGAGCTCGCGATCCGAGAGGTCTTTTCTCTCTGCGCGCCACCTCGAGAATCACGGGGTTTAACCCTTTGGAATGCGAAATATGTATATCGTGCCCTTCAGGCGCCGTCCGATCTCTGTTTGGATTAGATAATGCGCGAGGCGAATCCGGATGTGTGTGGGGGACGAGTTCTATGCCTCGGTCGACTTTCGTCGATGAACTATGATATATTCGAGGTGAGCTTTGATATTTCAGTCTCAGCAGTCGAAAATAGAGGGAAGGAAGTTTATTAATCCGCGCGGGGGATTTGTTGCAAAGCGTCGATGGCAAAGAATAGAACATCGAGTTATACTTGATACAACGTGGTATATGATTTATTTACAAAATAGCGTTCGATTCGATTTTTACCGACTAGAAACGCTTTGATCGTAGGGCGCATTGCTGATTTTGATGGATTCGGAATTAGTCCGGCTAAAGCGAAGTAATAATTATCCAAAGCCAACAATTTGCACCGATGTAAATGATAGTCCACGAGGTTGGCGTACGAGCGAATCGATTTTCATCGAACCCGTTATCGCCACTGCTAAAATATTTTGACGCATAGATAATGTCAAGATTTCGTTTCGCCCGGAAAACCGCTACGCTGTTATCGAGGATACTCCTAATTCCTCTCGATATATTTTCGTTCAAAACCGGATCAACTCTATAACCCATTGGCACGGTTCAAGAAAACGAGCGCGCCGGAGAGAACCCAACGATCTCCTCTTCTTCTTCCTCCTCACCTCGCTCCGCATCCCGGCATCATTTTCCTCGTAAAATATACTTACGTCTCTCTCTTCGAAAAAATGCAACGCGCGGGTAATTCGCAACCCCTTCAACGCCGATCGGCCACTCACCTGCAACAGAAACAACGACACACCGGTCTTTCATCGTCCTTCAAACTGGACCATTAACGGTCTTTGAACAACTCCATCGATCGTCCACTCTGCATTTAAAACCATAACGCAAGCTGGCCGGCGCGAAACGGATAAAAAGCCTCGGACCGCGAAAGGGTTAATTTGAAATCGCGGATAAACGTTTGTCCAGCGGCTACGCTCGGGTCAGGAGCTCGGGAGGAGTGGTTGGGGGGGAAAGACGGAAGGGCGGTAAGGGAGGATAAACCGAGAACCTTAGAGGGTTGGCTCGGGAAGGAGGCCGAGGGCTGGTGGAAGCGACGTCCGTGATGATGGCGAAGGCGCTGGTGTTGGTGGCGGCGGTTATATCGGAGAGTAGAGAGCCGTGCATTCTCCGAGAGGCCGACGGCGGAACAGAGAAGGGAAGCGGTGGGGCGGAAGAGTAAAGAATTATACTACGTGCCCCGAGTGCCAAGTCCTAGGGGTGGTTTATGGAACAACCGTGGAAGCGAGCCATGCTCGGCGTTAGGGGTTATACCCGCCGCCACTGTGGGGAGAGAGAGCTTTCGCGGAACCTGTTAATGGCCGCTATCTTTTGGATACACTTCTGTCCGCGTCCGCGTTTGACTTTTTTCCCCCTCAGAATCGACCTCGTCGTACCGTGGAAGGACGAAGAAGACGATCCTTCCTCGGAACCCGAGCCCCGGCTGTGAAACCCTCTCGATTTCGGCTGTTCAAAATTGCGAATATTTATATGTATATATGTATAGTGCTCGTCGGTGTCTATGAAAAATATATTCGTGTACGAGAACACGCATAGTTCTACGCACAAAAAGACGTATACCGCTCGAAATAAATCGTTTGAAATATGTTTTTTAGAATCGCAAAGTTTATGAGAACGGGCAATCGTGTGGTGCGCAAACTTTTACCCAACGCAATCGCAGAATCCTTCGCAAAGGATTTTGAGAGACCGTCCGTATAACCCATTATCCTCCGGAATTTTGCTGTTTTTATCCTATCGCGTAAGGATAATGAAATTACCGTCCTCTTTACGACCTTCCCCTTTCACGGTTTTGTGGCGTTTTCATCCTTCGCGAACTAAAAGTTTCGAGAGAAACGTTTCGTCCGTTACTAAGATACGCGCTGTCGCGTGGAAATATTCGGAATTGTCATTCGCTTAAAACTTATATTTTGCGCAGGTATGCGTTTAAATCTCCATTCGGTGACGTTAGCATAATCCGCACTGTTTTGCTTATCGACGCTTTACTCGATGATCGATATTAATTATGGTCACTAAAACGATATCCTCGGTTTTCGAATATCCCGAGAGTTTCTCAACCAGTAATTCACATTTCGTGCGGATATACGATGAACAAAGTCTCGGAACACCTCGCGAGGAACGTTAAAAGCTACCCTCGCCGTCCATTTATACGGAATAAACAGCGCTACAAAGGACGGCTGCGAAAGAGTGAAAACCCTCGACTTCCATGCTCGCGGGAAAACGCCCACGGTTATATACCAAACTGACATTTCGCGATTTAACAATGCATCCTGCGTGTCGGTATCGCGTCAGTGTTCGTCGATCTTACGACGAAATACACCAGCCCTCTAGCCCAGTGGTGTCCAAAGCGAGATACGCGAGGCGACATCGGAAGGTACATCCGACATTTCTTTAAAATACTAATCGCGATAGATTTCCGCCCGATCGATCGGGAATACGCGTCGTTTATTTCCCCCCTCGTGGAGGTACGTGGTCTAAAAAATTTGGAGACCACTGCTGCAGTCTACGAGAAATCTCGGAAATTATTCCGCCGCTGCAAGGACGCAAAAATGGGGTAAAACGCAGGCTGTGTTCACAGAGCAAAAGTTAAAAAAAAACCGCGCGACAAGCGTTTTTGCCTTCCTTTGAGAATATGACTCGAAGATCCGTGTCAGGTGCCGCGGCAAATATTGACACGGCTCGGTGTTATCCCTTGAACAGCCTTCTGTTTTTAAATATCGCATCGACGGCCGACGTCAGCCGGTAAAAGCACCGAGTTTACTCCACGCATCAATACCCCCCAACCCCCCCCCCCTTTTCCCCCATAACGAGCGTCAGCATCTCGTGATCTCTTTTATTCGGAATTCGCTATCCTCGTTCCGCTCCACTAAACCGGGCATCTCGAATTTCTATTCTTCGACTCTTTAAATTCACCCTGACGGACGCTTTGGGTCTACGCGTAGAGTTAGGAGAAATTAGATTATCACCGCGGAGAGGCTTATTCGTGAATAATGCGAACGAAGGTTTATGCCGCATCGGGGACAGATATATGATGACGAGAAAAATGAATAGAAACGCTAATACTGTACTTGGATAAAGGAGAAAATAAATATGACCACCGCGGCGATTCTCAATTCCACGTGCCGATTCGTCGTGGAATAGCGATTCGGTTTTCCAGGCGCTCGAGAAAGGGCGGCAGTTCCGAGTCCGTGGAGAAATTCGTCGCATAAATGATACAATACCGCAGAAACGAAAGCGCGTTTCTATTAAGCGCGAGCCGTAGATCGGGCCTCCTATTTGGCATGATGTATTCGTGAAAGCAGTTGAGAATCGCGCGAGCTCGAAGCCAGGTGTGGCTGACCGATGAAAAGAATAGCCAAGGAAAAAGTGCCTTTTTGCTACGTCCGACTTTCAGAGGCGGCATCGCCGCATTCGCAGTCGTAATACTTCGAAGCTGGACTGAAAGTTCGGTTTTTTTAAAACTTCAACCAGAACATGCTCTACAATAAGACCGGCCAACTCAAATCGCACCATGCTCCCTATTGACGAGCGAAAAAATCCCAAGAGCCGCATAAACAAGAGTAATGGAAATTTTTGCCCATATTTCCTTCGAAATCTGGTTTTACAACGAATTTCGTACTCATCGATTTTTATTGTGCGCCGTTAATTCGAATGCGGAGACACACCGAAAGCGTTCGTTTAGCATAAACGTTTAGTATACTACGACCAAATATGAAGGAAAAACACGCTGAACCAATAACAAAATATATTTACGTGGTAATAAGCATAAAATAAAAATAGAAATATTCGATACTTGAAAATAAAAAAAAAACCCAATTCTTCGTACACGAGCAAGGCCCGTGTTGGTCGGTCCTGCCCTACGAGTACAGTCGGATATTTGCGTATCTTCGATAACGAAGAGGAGGGCGCGGTATCGTTGCATCAACGTGAAGCATCGCTGAATTGAATTTCTGTTGGTAATTTAAATGCGGGCGAGGTTTCGTCGGGGCGCGAAATTGCCGGCAATGCCTTTCTGGTTCGATCGAAATTCATATTAACGGAGCGGATATGGCCGCCTCGCAGCGAGAGTAATTGAGAAACGGCGCAAACGAGGGACTCGCGTCGACATACTTGACGGGTCGCCAAGAAAAACAGATTCGCGCCTTCTATTCGAAATTTCAGGCATACTCGGCTATTATTACCCGGTACGCGGTAGAAGTACATGGTCAAGTTTAGAATACGGCTTTTTAGGGGATACGGAGCTTCGTTTAATTAGAATTAGCATGCCCATACTTCGCGTGACATCCGCCATTCCCTCCTTCTTATTGCCGTCACGACTCTCGCGTGAAACGTACGCTAGGAGGTATTTATCCGCTTTACTGGATTCACGTGTAGCATTTTAAGCAACATTTTTAAAAAATCTTATCGAGAATTTTTATAAAAGCAGATTTCTATCGAATCGACTAAACTAGTCGTTCGATACTTTCAAATATGTCGCGAAATAAATTTTTGTCCGCTCGGTCGTCGAAAAAAATATGAAAGTCACCGCGATCTTTTTCCGAAATATCATCGACCAATCTGTTTCGCATCCCCTGAATTATACGGAGTTCGATCGATTTTCCGAAAAAATCTCGACTTTTATACGTGTCGCTAGAATCGTGTGACAGCGGTTTAATCAACGTTTATCCGGACCGCTCATCAAAGCGTAAAGTTTGCGATGTGAAAAGTAGATAAGACGTGTGTAGAGATATTTCAGGTCACGCCACTCGCAGATTTCGCGAAAAGCAGGTCCTGCGGCGTTATTACGGCGGTGCAATAACCGTACGGGGGCGGAATCGAATATTCGGCTCGTTCGATCCGCCAACTTTCCGTATGCCCGCGTACTTCCCTAAATTCGGCGGGGAAACTTCGAAGCGAACGCCGGTGCGTCGATCTGCATAGTCATGGAAGGACCCCCGCGTCCTGCTCAAACTTTATATGTTTCTTTCCCGTTAAATAAGCCAGCACACGTGCGGTATGCTCCAAGTTTCTCCGTAAAATCCTACGGAGAATGGATGAACAGCGTCCACCTTCCCTCGGAAAACCGAGAAAATCGCTACTACCTCTTGCTCCTCGAGCTAATACTACGTGGACAAAGATTATTTACCTTCAAAAATTGGAAAATCGATGGAAAGAGTTCTCGCTCTTCGACGTAATATCTTTCAGAAAGCACTTATCGGGAATTAGAGCCCCTAATTTCTTACAAATGCACCGATATATTTCTCGAGCGACGAGCGATGTTAGCTCGAACGATCCGGCCGTGAATCATTGGCCCGTTGCGATCGTCGAGATCGATTCGATCGAAATTCCATCGACCGGACATCGATGATTTATGCGAAGATGTAGAAGAAACAATCGCGAGGCAAAATCAGCATAAAAGTTAAAGGCGTGCGTCAACACCGACGCGCCGAGGTTACGGTGCTCGTATGTCGATAACATTTTTTTTTTCGCGCGACCTCATGAATATAAAGCGGGGCGCATCGGGCCGATCGTACAAAAACAACGCGTGCACGAATTTTTGCGCTTTGAGCCAAGGCCGAAAATCCCTGGCCCCCGCTCTTTTCCCCCCTCCGATTTTCCCTCCGTATTTTTTGATGTAAATTACTTCTGAGTTATGTATATTTAACGGAAAATTCATACCATCCCCATTCCCGATACAACGCTTTAATGAACGCGCAGCAGTCCCATCGCGCTCGTTGGTCAGCTCTCCGAAATATTGTTTTGCTCCCGAAAATATTTCGGGCGGCGCACGCGAGGGTATCAATTTTTCAGGCGGACGGCCAGGATGTTAAGCGATTGTAGGAGCGCGAAGGTAACTCGGCACGACGCTCGAGGAAATGCAAGTCTCGAAGACGAAGGTCATACGTTGCCTGATTTCCCATGTGGCGTGCTTATTGGTATTGGTTACCGAACGGCGTCCATTTTGCAGGTGGACGCCGTTATCCATCGGCCGAGACTGAAAGTTCGAAGGCTATTAAAGCCGGGAAAAAAGGGGTCTTCCTCGATCGATCGCTCGCAGGGGACGTTCGGCCGCGACGGCCAAAGTTTCGTGCAATATTAACTCTTCGCCGGCCAGAATGTAGTGGAGGTTCGAACTCCTGTTTTTTGCGCGTTTAATTCTGTACAAATATTTGTGCGTACGACGGCATGCCTCTTCACGGTACCGTGACCACGCTTTATTCGTTCCATGAAACGTGCCGCGTGGATTTGGACCTTGAAATTCTTGATGCCCGCGGGATGAAGCCCTGCCGTTATTTTCGAGACAAGATCGCGTTTCTCCTCCGTGCTCCGATCGATAATTCCGAGGAGCGAAAATTACGAACCCCTGCATTTTCCGTGTTACTCTCGAGCGGAAAATATCCGCCAACTTTTTTCTCGAGGCGCGCAATAAATAGCTTAAAATACCGAATAGAAGGGAGGGGCGATGTCGAAGGAACGCGGAGTAAAAGGCGCAAAAATATGCAAGGGAAAGGAGGAAAGCGAATAGAACTTTCCCAGTTTGGTCCGCCCGTCGCGACCCTTGCAAACCAGTCGAACGCGAGTGCTCAGTGGAGCTTTTAAAGAAAATTACGTAAAACAATATTCGTTGGGCGCCAATCTACGGTATCCACGCGACAAACTTCCTCGGACACCTAGGATACCGAAGAACGATCTTTCGCCGATCGAGAGACGCAACCCCGAAGGTACGATGGCCCAACTAATAAAAGCCACAGCTTCCAAAAGGGATGCCCGAGGTCGAATCTCGTCTATCGCTATTGGGTATTTTTTCAGGCGATATAAATACCATAAATTCTACGGGTCGGTATCTCCCTTGATGCAGTTTATTTCGGGAAAATAGATATTCTCGGTCGCTGCGAAAAATCGCAAAAATAAACGCGGACCAAAAAGGAAGGTACGCCTAATAATAACTCGATCTTCTCATCCGGAAACGTTGGAGAAGCGAGCAAAGAACGTCCCCGAGTTAAACGCGAAGATCGGAGGACGGAGAAATTACGATACGAGTCGAGAACCAACTTATCAATTCTGAATCATTTCCCTCGTGATGCATAGGCGGTAAATGCGGAAGTTCAAAATCCTCCTTAAAACAATAGATCCCGGACCAAATGACCCTGGCAGCCGATGCCGAAAGTCAGGCAAACAAAGTGGCCGAGCAATCGAGTGTCGACAATACCTCGATTTTCCGCGCCGCCTCGCGGCTGAATATATCCGCGAACTTTCTTCCCGGCGCGCAATAAAGAGCGCGAAGTAGCGGCCGAAGGAGAGAGAAAGGGCGCCGCGAGGGTCGGGGTCGGTGTCGGGGGCGGGGGCGATGGAGGGGGGGGGGAGGAGGCGAGGGACAAAAAGGCGGAAAAAGTTGGAGAGGAAAGCGGATAAACGCCCTGCCCTCCTCGCGCCTCTCCCCTCGTTCGGTGCGGGTGCGTTGTGCACATAACGCGACGAGGACTGCTGCAATGCGGCGATGTCTGCATTTTAATTGAAAACCCTGCTTTCGCGATAGCCGCCCCTTCCTCCTCTCTCTCTCTTTCTCTCTCTCTCTCTCTCTCTCTCTCGGCCTCTCTTTCCCTCTCGCCGCCGGTAACCGCACCCGCGTCTTAGCCCATCCATTCGCGGTTCATTAACGATCGTTATTATCGCGGCTAACGCTACTTGCTTTTACAATAATTACGCTCCCGCCTCGGTTTCTTGCCGATACGCCCAGCTTCCTATAACGATGATCGGGGATTCTCCCCTGAATACCGTATATTCGACCAGGTGCTCCCGCGTGCGAGGCAAATGCGAGGCGACTGGTCGCGATATACAAGCCCGTCGTTGAAATTCACGAGCGCCATTCTTTCGATGCCGCTGAAAGCTTGTAAAGTCGGTAACTTATGCGGAGGAAGGGGGGAAGGAAGCGAGGCGCCGTAAGTTATCGGCGCGTCATATCGCGTAATGTCGTCGGTGACGCCCGTGTAATCGCAAAAACTGCCGACCCAACTTTTAACGAGAATCGCGCGGCGTGGCATCGTCTAATTCGAGAAAACGAGAGAGAGAGGGGGAGGGGGATAGAGAGAGATGAAAAGGTTTGGAAATGGTTGATTTGCGTAAATACGCGTGAATCTTCGAATGATCCAGAAAACTCTAGGAGCGATTAATTCGTGCAAATGCGTACGGTTGCTATTCGAAATGGAGCACGAGGCGAGCGATATCAAAGGCGTTTTCGAGGAATAAAGAATCTCTAAATTGGAAGAACAAAGAAAGTCCTCTAAATTACAGGAAGCTCGATCGCGTTCGATATTACCATTGACGACATCGAAGAATCTTCCATTCCTTCGAGGCAAAGAGCAAACAAGGATCGGTATACGAAGAGGCGCATAATGAGCGCGACGTGTTTGGCCAACACGGTCGGACACGATTCGATTCATAGTTTGTATTGCTAATACGTTGAGAATTTCCATACGTGGAACGAGGAAGGATAGGAAAGTACACGTTACCATATTTAAGTTTGCTTCGCGACTTATATATACGGAAAAAAAAATGTAAGTAGCAGAAAACGTACGCGCGAAAAGTGCAAAGGGACTCTTCTACCGTGCTCCTCCCAAAGCGAACGCATGGTAACGAAAAAAAAATCCTATCGATTACACGAATTCACTATGAGCCGCCCTTGAAATTCGCCAACGTTAAACGGAATAATCTTCTCTTCCCTTCTCTTCCAAAAATGAAGGAAAGCTCAGACTCGGTGAGGCCCAATCAAATTTTCATGGTGGCGGAGCATCGGCATACCCGCTCAAGGTGCTCCGTGGAATTTTTGAAATTGAAAGAGAAGGAGCCCGAGCTCGTCGGCACTCGCGGGGCTAAAGCACTGGCCGTGGAGGGTACTTTGAAGAACGAAGCACTCGGGATGGGACCGCTCTATCGCTATACGACCGCGAGATGACGGGGGCGAGGAGATGGGCGCGCGATGTCTGCGGGAAGAAGGCGAAGGCGAGAGTCCGGGAGCACAGACCGGCGCATTGTTTGGAGTAATGAAGGCGTAAATAAGCGATGAGCCGGGCGACATATCGATCTCGCCGTGAACCTGGCCGCGTCGCTTCTACGGCACTGCTCCCGGAACAAATTCGCTCCCACCGACGATGGCGAAAGCACCGCCGTGAGATCTTTTCGCCGGCCTTTGTGACCCTTTCGATACGACCGTGTCCTTCGCCGGTATGATTACGCGCGTCGCGTGCTTTACGGTGCTGGTCAAATGTGCGCTTTACCATCGTGATTCTCGTAGTGTTGTATTTCTTTTTTTAATCAATCTTCAGCACCGACCGCTAAGATCATTTGGCCTAGAATCTATCGTTTAAGGTGGGTTCCGAATTACCAGAGTTACGATGTACGTATCGCGTGGAAAAACCAGAGGCGGAAAAACCAAATACGTCGCTTTGGAGAGGGCGATGTGGATTTGGAGATGCTGCGACGAGAAACTCATCTTGGCACGATATCGCATATGGGAGATATAATTATTATTATTTCTAATATTGGTAGAGCGCAAAAGCTGATAAAAAAAAAGAAATAAATGATTCTAGTCATCGGTAGTGTCGCGAGGATTACCGAACTTACGCGCCGGACGGCCGAAAACGTAATCGCGATCAACAATCGCGATTCAATTATTCGACTCGGCCGGATTACCGCGCGCGTAATCCGGGATATTTTATTAATATTAATGCTCTCCGCCGCCGAAAATAGTTTTGTGTAAATTTAATTAAGCCGGTATTATCCTACGTACGGGGTCCGCGCAGGAATACGAAAATTGTCAAATGATCTCAAGGATGGACGGATAATTAAAGCGCGCACCGATCAAAGCGCGAAACCTGTGGAGAATTGGAGAATCCCGAGAGAGAGAGACGGAGAATTACTATTTCGGCGGAGATAGCAGTATCGTAGCTCCCGACCATCGAAGAATTAATCCTTGGTATCCATGATTTTTTGGCCATCGCGAAGCACCGTTTCCAGTTCCACGTCCGTATCTTTTGAAAGTCATTTGAATCTTAATAACCACCTCTAAATTCATTCGCGTTGGTATCTGCCATTCGTACCGTTTCTTAAAAGCGATTATCTGTTCCTATGTACAAATTGCTCGAACGATCTTCCTGCTCAATAGACTGGCATTACTCCGATATTTTAAAAGAAATATGCGAAACGAATAAATAGTTGGAAGATAGTGGCGCGTGCTCGAAACAAAGTTTTTTCTCCGATTCTTCCTAGCGGTAGAGTTAATCAAACATGCCGGTTTTCCTTTACATCGCTGCACCACGGATGTTTACGGGGACGCGTTTGCTAAGCGGAAACCGGTGCGTATGCGCGAGACCGATGGTAAACATGATACGTTAATCAAGAAATACGATAATTCAGCGGCGTGCCGTCTTCCGCCTTAGCTTCAACGGCGGGCACATCGATGTGGAAATATTTATGGCGCGTGTAGCAACCGCCTGCAAGCGTGCGCAGAACACACCATCGGCATGTCTAGAAACCAATAGCACCGTGGTGGAAATTTAGCGCTGGACAGATTCGGTAACGTTGCTGGTCCAGAAGCTACTGGACCGACACGAAACTCCATCGTTCCTCCTTAATCAACTGGGGTACAAATTTTTTTTATAGCGAAACGAATACGATTCGATTTCTCCTTCAAACTCAAGTTTAAAAATTCAATACCCGTAACCGCTCCTTTTTCTTAAATTCCCTTTGCGATAAAAAAAAGTTTAAAAATAACGGGGTTTTACGGTTTGTACAACGAGAAACATCTCGATTGATGCGTGCAAACATTTAAGGCATTCGAGTCGTAACACTCCGATTCAAGAGCGAATCCAGATTACGATTGAACGAACGAGAAATATCGCGGAAATGTTATTTATACCACAGCTCGGTAACGATATGAAGGAACGTGCCGCGTGTTACGGGAATATTTGATAATTATAGTCGACCTTGATATTTGTCCGCGTACGCGATACACGCCTTGGCAACCTTCTGCGCCGAATGAAAGTTGCAAATCGGTCGTGATCCCCTTGTCCAAAAGACAAATTTAACAAACGCACACTCTTCATCGAAGTCAACCACATTTCGAAGCTCTCGTGTATTCCGTTTCGAAATTATAATCATAGACCATTTGACTCCCATTACGATGTAACCGACGAGAATCGTCCACTTTCTTTACTCCCCCTTCTCAAAAATCATCGAAGTATACGTTTCTTATTCGTCTTGAAACACTATCGTCTAGATATATCGAAGAAAAAAATCTGCCAACAAAGAGGTATTTTTTTACGTTTTTCCATGCGATGAAAATGAGTTAAAGCAAATACCACGTGGCCTCGGGAAAACTCTTCGTAATCGAAGGGGTGAAGGAACAGTCGCGCAGCGGAGATCTGCGTTGAATCGTGCTTACGTCACGCGTTATACGCGAAGACGGTCTTCGGTATCATCGAGAGCATCTCGTCGTCCGTCGCCACGCCTAATTATCATCTCCTCTGCGTACGAGCGTGTAGGTACTAGCCCCAGTAACGCACCGCTCCCCCTCTCTATCGCTCTCTCCGCTTCTCTCGCTCGCTCTCTCGCTCCCTCTACCTCTCTCTCTCTCTCTCTCTCTCTCTCTCTCTCTCGCCCATCTCGGCCTCCTGCCACGTTTTCACCGGTCTGTCGCCAAGCACGTACGTACACGCATACGCAGCCGTTGCACAAGCTATAAGTACGAGCGTAATTGCCTACACGCGCGGGCTCGCTGTATCCGCCTCGATATCGCGCGCATTCCTCCTCCTTCTCCTTCTCCGTCTTCCTCGCGCGTCAGAGCGAGTGAGCAGGTGCGCGGAAAGAAATGCGACCGATCGTAGGTCAATATCAATTGCTCTAATTAAACACCGATGTAAGTGGCAATAAATCGCTGTTCCTCAGATCGCAATTAGGATTACCGTGATTTATGTCGGCCCGGAAAGAGATGCATTTGGGACGAAATATTCTACGAATCAATGCGCATCAATGTTGCTACGACCTTGATCGTGGGTATTTCGTTGATGGTTTCTATATATAATATATAAGTAATTATATCGATCTGAATAACTTGCACGAATGTAAAGTATCGTCGAAAGTGAGGGATACGTTCGGAAGGGAGAGGATAGCGCGAGAATCGCAACGGCACCGAGGGCGATCGAGGCGATTTTTTCGAAGAGTATAAGCAAAACGGTGCGGCAAATTCGTGATTTATAAGTGGAACGGAAGTGAACTATCGCACAAAGCCGCGTCACGGACCTAATGTACTCGTAAACGAATTTTATTGTCGCGTGGTTGCGCAAACAACCAGCTTGCAGTCTGGCACGGTGGAAAATAGAGCGAGCCCAGCAACGAGCCTTCGCATCGGCGCTGGACAAAACGCCTCCTACGTCCGTAAACTTTTATTTCCCCCACGACGAAGTACATCGTCGTCCTATGGCGATCCGGAGTAATAAATCCTGCGTCTTCCGCGGGAAGGACTCGCGTTCAAATCCCACCAATCACCTCTGAATGCTTCCGCGGGACGTCCATGCCTTGCAGCGGCTAGTTTCAACTCTACCGCAGCCTTCGGCGATTCACGATCACGAATATGCAATTCGTCCTGTACGCACTTTGCTTCGGATCGAATATCGTTAGTTACATTCGCGAATCATCGGAAATCCATGCATGGATCTGCGATCGCGAAGCGCTCTTGTACCTCTTACATCTATTTCCGTCCTCTCTTGTAGCATAAGAATGGACAAAATATCAAGAACGAATTCGGAGAAGTAACTGAAGAGATGATAAATATAGACGCTGTTTAATAATAACCATGTGGGATAGCCTTAAATATATGCAAATACGTTTTAGTACCATTCAAATATTTCAACCGAGTATTTATTTGCTGCGGAATATCATCCAAATCGATCGTACGTCAAATTACCCGATTTCTTGTCGAAAGAATTTTTTTTCCGAACATTGCTCTTCCACGGATGGAAGTATTTTGTAAAAAGTTGATAATTACTTTCTCCATCCTTGACTCTCTCGAGTAGCCGGAGCCAGCCTTGCGTATCGTGACGAAAACTAAACGAACAAACGCTGGACGAAGGATGGGACTACTTTTGCGCGGCAACGAGAGAATCTTCCGTTCGATCTTGTAAGCGTGTTTACAACTCGGAGCGTCCCATCTCGGCCAGAGCCCGAGTTATTTGCAGTCGCGCGATTGCACCCGGATCGCGGCCTGTTTTTGCACCAAAGACGAGAGGGACCAGAAGCGCGGCTGCACGAGGCGGCGCTTCGAGAATGAGCTTATCGACCGCGTTATGCCGGATCCACGAGCAGCTCGCACTTGAAACGTAGCCGCTCGTGGCCGAGATATTGTCGTGGAATTATCTCCCGCCCTCCCTCGGTCTATTTTGACGTTGTGTTCGGATGAAACTCTTCCCTTGACATTTAACCGATGGCCCTTCGAGACGCGCACTTACGTTTTACTTCCCAGTCGAGGACATCGAACGCTTAATCTTGCGCTTTGACTTTCTTACCTCGTATTTACGATCTACTCATTTTTGTATGTACAAAGTAACGAATTTATGATATATGCGCGTGGTATAGATCAAGGATGATTTTTTTTCTTACTTTCTTTTCTTTCCAACCATTCTCTTCTTAATGACCAAATCACGTATAAAAAAAAAGAGGTACTACAATCTTTCTTCAATTTGAAATCGATAAACTAACGCTTCGATTTATGATTCTCTTTTTTTGTTAAATATCCCTTCGGGCCGAGTCAGCGCGAGTGTGTCAACGTCAAAACAAATTGCAGTCAAACGTCCACGCTCGAATATTGCCTTTGACTCGGGAGCGAGACTCCTGTTTGTTATATTTATCGTCAGACGCCAAACCACGACCGAATCTTGCGTCTGCCCGCATTGACGCGGATTCTGCAGAGCGAGCGTCACTTGGCATTATAAGGCAACGGTTTAGAGCCCGAAAATATCGAGCTACGTTTATCGATAATGGCGGCATAATGCGAGGCGCGCGTAGGACGAGCTCGCTATCTTTAGAGGCGAGCTATCTCGGGCTAAGGAAAGAAACGGACGAGATCGAACGGGCGGATGAGAAGATCTCGTGCGCATGAGCGCATCGAGACGAGTCTCTGGTACGGAGGATATGGCGACCGATGTTAAAAAGGGGAAAAACGAAGAGATGGAAGCCAGGGAAGATGAAGAGGGAGAATCGCGCAAGAGTCGACTATCCCTTTTCAGCGACGTTTATCCGGCTACCTAACACGTTACACGAGCACTTAACGGTGCTTAAAAATCGCTAAAGGTATATTTCATATATTTTATAACGGTACGCCCTCTCGGAAATGTTCGTTTAAACCGTTTAAAGTTGTAAGATTAAACGTTAAATATTCCTTCGCACTACGGTAAAAAGCGTAAGCAATGTTCCGCGCTCGAACGAACCAATCGATAGTCCGTGTTAAGCTCAAACACCGTTTAAAAGTCTGCAAACAAATCGATACGTATACCGAGAGGAGCCTCGTGGCTCGTCGAGGAATACGCGCGTTCTAAGGAAACGTTCGATGCGCGCAGGATGCGCCCCGCGATGAAGAAGAAAGCGAGGAAGGCGAGCGAAAGGGGGCGGCAAGGAAAGGAGAGTCGCGAGAGAGTGGCGCGTTTAAAGAGTCGCCAGGACACGCGAGGCGCTACTATTTTTGAGCGATGTTTATCCGGGCGGGGATCAAATATATAGTTATGAGTTCCAGAAGGCGGCCGATAGTTCCTCGAAGGAGTCACTATTAGCCGTGGATCCGCGGAAGACCGACCAAAAATACGCGAGTCGGGCTGCCCGCATCGAGATCCGCGAGTTTCGGCGGCGTGCCAGAGAAAGGGATCTCCGGCCGCGGAAAATAGAAGAAATCGGCGCGCGCGGCCTCGATACGTTGGATTCGTCACGGCGAGCGTTCCTGTCCTCCCTCTTGTTGCCCTTATTACGGCCACGAATCAATTTGGCATTCCGCCGTTTATTCTCGTACTGAATGGGCCCGCGAGAGCGTGCGAAACACGTCACTCGCGGATCGTTCCTCCCGTTCTCGCGCCGTGTTCGCCGCGCTAAGACGTCAGAGCCGCGTGCCGATCTTCGCGATCGTTTGCACGCCCCTCCGAAACCGCGAACAAATCTACGATATCGGACTTTGCCGAGGAAGCGCTCGAGTGTTATTCGGATCGAAGTATTCGAATCGCCACGGTCAATTTTAAACAGCCTCCAAATGGAATTGTTCTTTACGCATCGTGGAAATAACGCGAAAGGTTCCGAGAGGCGCCTCAAATATTTGTACGCGTATACCTTTCATTCTTACAACAAAGCTTGCCCTAAAAAACGGTTAATATTATTTAATACGATTCGTTTAACAACGTACAACGAGCTGTCGGTACAATGAATAGAGCCCCTTCTCGTCGATCAGCATCCGACATCTATTCGAGCTTTTATTACGGACACGAATCGATTTGCCCTTACGTTCACTCGGAAATCAAATAAACCCGCGGATATTCCCGGAGCGCATAAAGGATTTTTCGAGCGATTTTCTCTTAAACCGTGGATCCAAAAAGCGCGACGTCGTCCACAACTCGGTCGCGCCGTCTCGCAAAGTGCATTTCATTCTTGGCCGCGAGTAATCCCGCGAGGAAGGTGCCGACTCTCTCGCGATTTATACCTGGCTTTAATTGTACCGAGATTCATAATCTTGCGGTAAATCCAGGAGGATATCCAGCCACTCGCAGTAAGGCGACCATGACTGGAGTACTCGGGGCTCATTTACATTCGAGAAACAGGCGCGCACCGGTACCGGTATTTACCCGATTTCCACGAGTCACGGCTCGCGGTAATGCCGGCTCGCCTTTGCGAGTCTGAGATTCGCGAATTTGATCGAAGGAAGTCCGCGCGGTCGTTGCGCGAAAAGTGTGCCGCCAATTTCCGAACCCGGACGAATTCCGCAGCGTCGAGCATCGACGTCGTGGGAGTATCGCTGGGCGAAGGACGAGCCACTTCTGGACTTTTGCATACAACGCGTACATCGTTGTCCCGCCTCTGCGGAAATCAGCTTAAACGACGGGTTCTAAATTACGTTAGCGGTCGATACGACGAATGAAGCGAACGGCATTATCGCTGCTTTTTGAAAGGCTCTTACATCCTACCTTTCGGCATTACTTCGGAACGTGGATCAGCGCGGAAGCTTAGGTAATAATAAGGCGATCGTACGATTTTTGTCAAAAATATACCTCAAAGAGTTTTCTTAAAAAACCTATACATATTCGATACCTCCCTCGACGTTATCGGGTACACCTTTATAAAATAGAGATAACGCCGCGGTAAATGTACGTATGCTTTGAAAAATCATTTGCCTGGAGTAATGCAAAAATTCTCAGAATACAAAAAGGGACCATAAAAGCAAAAACCATGGTACACCGTATTTATAGAATACTTCGCGTCTACGGAAAAATATTTTATAGTTAAAAATGAAAAAAAAGTCTGATTCAAATAATCCGAATGTTATCGTAGATTTTGGTCGTTGCTGGCGAACAGCGGCACGATTTACGCCGTGGTGTACAAAGACGGGAGACAACAGCGCGAAGCCGCGGTACGGTAGGCTTGTGCGGTGTCATGGTCGAATTAAAATTAGCGAGTCAAACGGCCGGCGAGAGACGGGGACGGCACGGCGGCGAATTGAACGGTGGGAAACAATGATGGTCGTCGCCGATCACGCACGTTCCACGTCGCGTGGGTAACACGTGTCCGCCCGTATGCGCTTCGTACCTGTATCGAAATCTTCCGACGATGGCGCTCGTCCTGCGCGATCGTTTCGCGCGACTCGGATGGATTTGGTCCTTTATCTCGCGAGTGGTCTAAATCTGAGTTCGTCAAAAATGTCATGAATTATATTCGTGACTTTCTTTGTTATATAGTAATATACGTTATGCTCCTGCATCTTCGTTACGTACTTATGAATAAAAAGTTATACGCATTTAAGGTGCTAAGAGGGTAAAGCAAAATTTGCATTTATCGCTATTTTTTGCCATTAAAATGCGATTAAAATGCAAACTATCGGATACCTGTGAACGTAAAAGAATAGACTTGCGCCGTTTACGAGATGAACGCCTCGATTTTTAAGGACAGCTTCCCAGCCAATATCGGAAAAATTACTCGCAAGAGCGTGCGTAAATGATCGATTGCTGGATGAAAAAAAAATGGCGAGTTACGCTATAAAATTAGCGCTGCAACGATATTAGCTTTTGTCGCAAATGAAATCAAACGCTCGTATCCGTCTATTGATTACATCGCGGTTACTCTCTAATCGCTAATTTGGATTGTAGAGCGTACATCGCGGACGAGAATGACATTTTTTGTTTATTTTTGGTTAATAAATACAAAATGGAAAGAGTTGGTTTTGCGCCAAAATCGATACGCGTAGCTGTACCTACATCATAGGTATTACCAATTAAATTTAAATAATAATACCGGTGCAGAGGCGAGAGCTAAAATTTTGAATTCAATACAGAATAGGAGGAACGAACGTGGATAAATGACCGCAACGACGGGATAAAATAAAAAGCACTCCCGATAGCTGCAGGGACGCACCTTGCGTTTAGTTAATATTTATACACCCGTTACTATCGACGAATTTCGTGTTTTACGCGCGAGCACGGCCGAGAACTAAAAGGCTAATGCCATTGTACCGGATAAAAATTAAAGTGCGCTGTACGTGATTTACGTGGAAACGAATAAAAATGTAATACATAGCAGCGCGTGTGCGCACAACGGCCTAAAAAAAAACTCGCGTAAGTTATCCGCTTTCGTGACTTTGTCCAACACGTCTACCTGCTCCAAATTTTTACAAAAAACCACCTATCTCTATATCCCCGATAACCGTTTCAGAATAAATTTATGTAAATACGTAACGTAACCAATGCAGATACCATCGTGGGTACCGAAGGAGACTCGTAGATTTCGCACAAAATCAGCACTTCCTACTCGTGCAATGGGAGTACAATATTATATGTAATACATTAATATACACTACGTGCACGTAAAACGGAAGAGAAGATCACGAAATGAATTCGATTAGCCAACTTCACGCATCAGCTTGAAGCCTATGCATAATATTAAACGTTTCGCTTCATATTTTCTGCACGAGTTACAATGTCTAATTTAGTACCGTAGGTGCAATCGATTAATCGCATCCACTCGCCAGTGAACGAAGAAACGCAAAAGTACTCCGCTGAATCTTAACCATCTTAGACCAATCACCAACAGGATATTATAGGAAAAAAATCGCGACACGCGACACGCGACAGTACGTGCGGTCGATTAATTCCAGTGATCGACCAATGGGCAAAGAAAAAAACGCGATGGCCAGTGGCGCGTTTGCAACTGCACTAGACCAGGTACGATAACAATGCATCCGAACGTTTCTCTCTGGTCAGAGGAACTCTCAACGGCGTACAGGCAGTTCGGTCGATGGGGGGCAGAAAAATCGGCGGATACGAGTCGCGAGGCGTTTTGCGAGGGACTGTACGCGCGGTGCCCGAGCCGACACGATGTAGGTTACAAACAGAGGGACATGGATATCGATTTCAGCACGGTATGCACGACCATTGTGGAATGTACCTTATACATTATGCCCGTCCGCTCCGGGTATACGTGTAGAAGCTACGGCCGCGTACACACCGGCGCACGGAGGAAGTGAAAACGTCGCTGCCTCCATGCAAAATCGAAGATCCAATCGTGGAGAATCTACCTTGAATAGTATGTCTTGGGTTAAGTGACTTTGCTTAAGTAAACCACCAAAGCTAATCGGGCGAATTTATCGGCGGCGATCAAAGGAACGAGTGAATTTTTAGATATTAAATTATGCTTCGCCGATATAGTAGAACCATCGGTCTCTCGATACTAGTTTAGAATGAATAGATTTACGAGGGGAATTTCGTCGCAATTAAATTCAAATTTTGTCCGCTAGCGAATTACATTAAATAAAGAGCGTGATTCCGCAGAATCAGGCTCAAAGTACTAACGAAAGAATAGTCGATATGTTCATGGAGTAACTTGAGATTTACTTATACCAAAAAAATGCCACGAATTAAAAAAAAAATAAATTTCACCGCGAAATCCTTTAATCTTGAAACCAAAAAGAAAAGATGTATAAATTGAGTGTATTGGCGATATCAATTATCCGTATGCCGATTAAAAACGATTAGTTATAAAAATGATTTAATCGGTTCAAATATGCTTCATACGCGTACATCACATATCTGTTTGAAATAAAACTTTTTTTAAATCGGTAACTTCACGTACAAGAAAATCAGCAGCTGCGCATATCGTTCTAACGATGACGGATACGTCTCGTTTCAATTTCTTTGGGAAGAGTTTTCGTCCAAGGTCGAGGCGAATCGAACGTCCTTGCGGCACGATCGAGGGGATCGGAAGAATTTCATCGGATCTTCAAACGACATCCGCAAAATGGGTATTGTTCGATGACGGTTAAGTCGTGAGGCAACCTTCGGTTGAATCCCGCCTTTATCCGCCGTGTAATCGGTTTTCGTTCTCTCCTCCTCCTCTGCGTTACCTGCGCTCCATTTGACTTCCGTCCCATCGCCTACGTTCTCCCAGTTTCCCCGTTTCTCTTTCCCATTATCTTCGACGCTCACCAGAAATGAATACGTTTACCATCCGCCTTATCGTTACCGCAATTATTCCCTCTCCGATTTTCATCGTCCAAAATTTGAACGCCAAGGTAAAATATCGCGATACGCACTGAAAAATCGTCGTTTCAAAAAGGCATCCTACCGCGATAGAGGGTAAGATTTCTCTACGACGGTTAGGAAACGTAGTTGCCTTTTAAGAGAAGGTAATGAAACGGATACGCTTAACGCATCGTGTTCATCTTATCGTGTTCGACGAGTAGATTTATCCTCCTCTTACGTATCGTAATAGCCGAACGGCGAGAAATAACGTGAAGCAGTGCGAGCAAAATCGAGTCGGTACGCGAAGCTTAATGCGCGTAATACTTAATACGCTAAGCGCATTCGCCGGAGATAAGGTACATAGTTGTCGTGGAGGAACCGGTCGTTAGCGATTGGAAGAGTGGGAAGGGCGGTTTCAGGGATCGATCAATAAGCACGATCAACCACGCGATCGTTAATTAATAGAAAACAAGGCGCACGCAGGTGCACCGTACCGTCGTCCGGTAATGTCCGGATCATATAGCCGCGTTCGAATAATACCGGATAGTTTGCACGCGAAAGTCAGCCCGACGGCGTACGAGTGCTATTTCATTATCGAATCACGTTTCAAGTGGCGTACGCGCGGCACAGGAACAAATTGAGAACAGCGTTGCAAGCGTCACTGCACCGCGTTGTATAGTCGATTTTCGCGCGTGCGTACCTGGGTGCAAATTCTCCGCTCGGCGAGATTCGCACCATCCTCCAAATGACCCTACAACCGGGATAATCCGACAGAACTTCCAGACTCGATCCTTTGTCCATCGAGCTCGTATACGCATTTGGTTGCGTCTTGGTCACTGCTTTTCCTTCCAGTTTTTCATGGAATTTTTTATCGCACAGATGCAATATTGTCTTTATTCAAACGCGGTGCATCATCCCATGCTCTGATAAATCTCCAAATTCGAACTTCGTTATATCATTTATCACTGGTTCAAAACCTCATTGCTCTGCTTCACCGCGTCAAATCTACTTTCTAATTACGATATACCGAAAGGTATTTCGAGCGCGAAAGGTGGTTCGTCTTTGGGCAATGCACACTTTAAATGTCGTATGCACGTTGTCCGGGACTGCACCGTGGCGCGGCGATCGAAGGTGTGCTACGCACTTCGCCGAGGGTCAAAATGAAGGTCAGGAAAAAGGAAGTGCGTCCTTCTTACGCGCGTTACGGTATGCAGATCGGGCCCGACCGATCGATAACCCTTTGACGGAAGGTGCACCGCACAAAACCCCGATCGGCCGTGCATATCTGATGGATCTGCGAGCGAGGGAAAAAAAGGGGGATGGTGGTCTTTGAAAGGAGGAGGAAGCAGCGCGTGCACCGATTATCATTTCAATGCGCCTCCGAGTCTCCAGCGGTGATTTGAATATTTCGTCAATTAAGCCGATCGCCGCTTTACATAGGTGAGGCGGGGTCAGCACCGTCGAGGATTCGTTTCCACGCGTAAGTCATGCGCTCGATGACGATCTTCGGCCCGTTGAGGAAAGATACGATCTCGAGCGACCGCTAACCGTGGAAAAACTTTGGGAGCGCGCCTTCCTTCGTGACCCCGATTCTTAGGATCCGCTCGGAGGAGAAAGAAAAAAAAAAAAGGCGGGAGGGCTGAAGTTTGTGAAGTAGAACCTCCTTTCTCTTTGGGGGAGATTCTCGAGGTATTTAGTCGCGGGGGCAAAATTCCAGAGACCCGCGGCCGCTAGCTTTTGTTTCGTGGTTCATTACAGTAATAACGCCGGATAGTCTTTGTAACACCATCGGTACAAATGAAAGAAATCACAACAATGGTGCACGCGAATATTTCCACGGTCAAATTAGAAGATGGATCTGGTCGCAAGAATGAGGATTCGAGCTTTTGTACCGCCCGTAGTTCTTGGACAATGGTGGTTATAATTGTACTCCTGTACTTCCTAAGACGCAAATAATAAATAAATCGTGAATAAAACTTGAACTTAAAATGAATGATAAAAAAATAAAAATAAGCGTAAATAATAAATAAATAATTACGCACGCCGAGCAAATATATCGGAGAAAAAAACATTAAAAATGTTCATCGACTTTTGGAATATAATATAAATATAAAAATAAAGGAGGAAAGTATTCCGCACGTATAGCGTAATCCAAAATCAGCGTCGAAAATAAATCCGAAATATGGCGCACGCAAAATACATCCCTTTTTGCGCGAAGAGGAGGCGGAACGTGACCAATGTCGATCGACGCCGAATTTTTTGACGGATTGACTGCACGCAGCACGCCGTCCGAAACGTTAAACGCGGCTTTTCCGCGCGACGAATTATTTCACCGGCGCGAAATTGCACGGAATAATGCAAACGAAAATCCGTAATAAATTCTTATTACGCGTTTGTACGTACAATGTTCGGAAGCGCGTTAATATTCGATGCCCGTAATTAGCGGCAAATTAATATTCGTTTTCGAATATACGCCCGGCATCGGCCATTTCGAAAACGAGCTTAGCGCCAATAAACATGCTCTTTCACGAAGCGTCGACTCCGCCCTACAATTCATGCCGATCGACTCGTATTTGGCGTATATATTTCGCAAATTATATTGCGGCAGGTTTGATTTACGTTGCGTTTTGAGCATCGGTCTCTTTGGGCCTTGCTAACGAAATTCAATTTTCGGGAGTATCGAATCGTACGATCGGTGAGCGATGACCCTGAACCTCGCAAATCGAATAACGTCGCTTATTATACTTAAGTTCGTGCCTCGGTTTGCGCGTTACGTCCACGATGAAACGCTTTCCATACGAAGGTGAGAGAACTTTACGAACTTCGAAAAACTCTACCGTTAATTACGAGTTTCTTTAAAACTGGAGAGTAATAATAATCAACCACGATATCGAAATAACAGTTTAAAGCGCAATCTGCCGAGATTAGGAGCAGAGTGTCGAGCGAGACGAAAGATTTTATACCCAACCGATCCAAGGATCGATTCCCTTAATTCTCTCATTCGCCCACTGTCCCGTTACAAGACTCTCGAGACAATCGTTCAAAATACGCGAGGACAGTGTTCCGAAATTTCTCGCTTCGAGGCCTCAAATCTCGATGTGGGAAGTCACGGTACCTACGAGCGCTCCGCAAACCCCGTCGCCTCCCAGGACAAACGAGATGGAGAGAAATATCCGGAAGTTACGTTAGCCTCGCGCAGGTTTTCATCGCGCTCGCACGAGCGGCCGTTTATCCGAATGGGACGTGACAAAAATGTTAAATCAATACGCGTACACCGTACATAAATAAATCTGCGTGGAAAAATACGCGTGCGAAAATAGTTGGGGCATTCGGATGGTTTGCGCGGCGCTCGACCGGCCGCGGGTGAAAAACAATGGGCAAACAGGGGGAATACGTGCGCGGCCGCACTCGCGCGATACGTGTCAGCGTCTGCACGCCTCTACACGTAACCTCACGATCGAAGCTTTGCCTAACCTTTGAACCCCCGGCCGGCCGCGCGTGCGCGCTAAGTTGACTTCCGTTCGTACCTGCACGGTTCGTTTGAAGGGCCAAACGGAGAAATACCGCGGACACGAGGAATCATCAAAAATGGGAAAGCCTCGCCCTCGCGGCCGATCGGAGCGCAAGAGCCTGCGACAAAGTTAGCGCGAAAGGAGACGATCCGCGCCTCGTCCGTTCCTTCGGGAAATTTCAAAGAGTAGAAGACGCGTAGAACCTTTCTCTGGTGTACGCGTATGCAGCTTGGGTCGTTTAGTTTACGGCATAGGCTTCCTTCCGGTTAAAGCTTTGACTCGTAAAGCGAGTGTCGAGTTTCCGGTATATCGCGAAAGTTGGTAATGAATTATCCCGCGCTCCGTATCGAGATCCATCGTCTAAGCGTTAAATCGATGTTGGCAAGATCTCGATGTTCGAGCAGAACGGTGGTCAAACATTTAAGTAAGACGAAATGGCTGCTAAAACCTATGTAAGACTTATTCCGGAATCATTTTCACTCGCTGTTTGCGGACGACCTGTGCAAAGATTTGCGTTGTAGCCGCGGTAATTCTTCGTCAAGAAAATAGAGAGCGTTTCGGTTAGTAAAATCCAATGAAACTCCGAGAGTCGCGGTGGAAGCCAGATGTAACGCGAGTGGACGCGCCGTACCGACGGGATATGGCACTTTTTGACACGCAAGAGGATCACCCCGCTCGAGCCACGTGCCACTCAAACCGTAAATACCCACGATCCCATACATCGATCTTTTCCAACTGATTATAAAAAATAACCTTCTCGGAGAACCTCGATAAAATTTCGCACGGGACAAAGCCTGCAAAAGTATCACGCGTATCAAAGCTGATTATTATACCCATGGAATCAGAGTCGTCGAAACTGCTTCACTCGGTACTCGATCGCCGTTCGTTTAGCATCGGAAACACCTGCTTAGTCGCTTAAAGCCGCTTACGAGCAAATGGGACATTCGGCGATGTATTTCTTCCTATCAGTGAATTTACCGCCCGTCGCGGCGAAATCAGCGATTCTCCAAACGAGTCGGACACCCGATAAGCCGCGTACCCTTCTTTTCGGCACATTTTGACTTCCGTTGCGATAACGACGCTGATTAACCGATTCCAGGAACGTGGTCGACGACACGCCGCGAAGAGGAACGTGGGAAAGCTGAGTATTACGTTCGCTCCGAATGATATGTAAATTCATCGGCAGATAACATTCCTTCCGTGAAGGCGCGTTAACGATTTAAATTTCTGGCACGCTAAAATATACGACTCCGACTGCTCGAAGCCTCGCGAGGAAGGAAGGTGAGCGAAGCCTAGTATGACTGGAGCAATTTAATAGCCGATAGATCCGAATCCCGACTTCCCTAAACGGCGCATTAATCCATCGAGAGATTTCGATTCCGCTCGGAAGTCGGCGGGAAAAAGCGAGTCGCGGAGCCGAGAGGAGGGTGGAAGAAGACGAAATTGATCTTCCGAGAAGGAGGACGAGGACGAGGATGAGGACGAGGATGAGGACGAGGATGAGGAGAAGGAAAGGACGTCATTCGGCTGGGCGCATTGAGATGCAAATACGCGCTTGCTGGCGTGATTTACGAGGGACAGACGTGTCCGTACGCGACTGTGACAGAGGGGACGTTTCCGAGCTCTAAGGCGTTCGAGGGACGGACAGATAAGATCTGTTCGAACCGGCCACAATAGACGAGGGATTTTATGCCGGGCATTCGTACGCGGCAAACGGGTCCCGGGCTTTCTCGACCGGTAACTTCCCTCGAAAGTCGTAAAACGGGCGGTCGGCTTTTCCATTTTCCTATAAAATTAAGGAATTCAATTCCACCGACGACGCAGCCCCGCTTGCCTTTGCGTAATTAATCGGATTTATCGACTCCTTCTCTAGAACGATTCTGGATATTCCCCCATAGATCAATTTGACTCGACGAACGAGCGAGAGTACGGATGTTGTTTATGGTTTTATAATCGATCGGTCGATCGGCGTGAATTTCAAAGCGCCGGAAATTATCTTCGGTGAAATCATCCAGGGTGACGAATGATTTTCGGCCCGACATCCGCTCGTGGCTCCATAAAACGTATCGTATTAGGAATTACAAATGGGGGACGAGTTATTGGATGTCGGTGTAGAGCGCCAGGAACCGCCGCGGTCATTATCATATGGAAAACTCTACAGATCGTTTTGCGGGATACAAGCCGTGACCACGAGTCCAAACCTCCGTCCATTATATTACAATAGCTTCCTGGCGTCTTGGGTACTCTGAATTACAAATAAACGGGGAATTATTTAATGCGAGTCGAACCTCGCCCCCTGTCGTTCCTGGCCCTGGTGGTAAACATCGGATATCGAGCGCGTGATCGAATCCTCGGTCTCGCGTACGTATTCCTGTCCGTAATTTTACACGGAGATAACGCTTAAAAAGTCCACGCAGCACGGATTACGAACAAAGCGAGGAAGATCGCTTAATATGGCTCGAGGGTCGGCAAACCGATATCCCACTCTACACACCGCTATCGGCCGTATCGCCGTGGAGAAAACTCCGGAAGTAGCGTGTGTGCTCGAACCCTGCACCACGCGTCCGCCTAACTTCTTGGAATTTTGAGTATCGGGGATTACGAGGAAGGAAAGCGAGAAAAGGAAAGAGGTATCGCCTTCGCCACTGGGCAAGGGCCGATTATCCCCGCAAATAACACGTCACACTTCCTGCGCATATCCTTTGCCCGAGCCGCGTGCCATTCGGTCGTAAGACCACCCAGCAAGTTTCCTCCTGCATATTAAAAGGTTTCTGGTGTACGGAGCGCATTGATTTCGCGAAAGAAGTACTTCACTTTTTACGCGAAGGAAAAAATCACCGCGGAGGAGGAGTCTCGCGATATCGTAGGTTACGAGGGGTAATTCTTGGGCCGTTCTCTATTGAAAAAGTCCTATCTCCCGTTCCATCGTCCAGCCAGTCTCGATGGGCGCATGCTGGAAGGATAATTGTGCGTGACGTACGAGGCGCCACGGTGCGCGATGTACGTAGGTACGTACGTATAATGGTATAATACTTAGCCGATCGGCGGGGAATGGCCTGCGTTACTCCGATGTCGCGATAGCGCGCACGCGCGCACGTGCAATGTAACGATCTTCACGGTTATAACTTAACAAAGATTCCACCGCGATCAGATTAACGCGCCCTCCCCCTCGATCGTCCATCCTTCCATGCGTTATGGAGTCGCTCCGTATTGCGGCTACGTTGGAATAAAATGATTTTTGAAAACAAATCCGTCGTTTAATACGCTTTATATTACGTGTCCCGAAGGCGATTTTATACAACGTATCGCATGAAAGGATACGTTCTTCGAGTCGCTTCAAAATCGCACGCTATCGATCCCCGTTCGTTATTTATTTTTTCTAACATCCTCATATTTTTCCAATACCTCGATATTTTTAGGGTAAACGTTTCCGAGAGAATAATAGACCGAGTACGAGATGTAAAATTTACGCCAAACGGATCGACTCTTTCTTTCTTCAAATTTGCAGTCATAACGGGAAATGCAAAGCGCTGTTTTCTCCCGGCGTTATAAAATTGTCAGCGCGTCGGCCCACTCTGCGGCCCGCATTCTTTCTTTCCACAAAACTTTGTTATCGACCATTCGCGCGTATAATTTTATCGCGCCGTATACCGCTCGTATAGTTTTAGAAGAGTAAATAACGTGTTTTCTCGGCCGATCAAATAACGGCTACATATATTCTATGCAAAACGGGCCGCATATATTCTTCGAAAAAAAAAAGGAAAAAAACAAATCGAGGCAAAAAGCAAATACGGAAAAATTCATTGTACGTATATTTGAGGGAAAATCGTAGAAACGTTTAACCCATTAATACCCGGAGCAAGAAGTTCCGATCGCGTTTCGAATTTCTGCCATATCCTTCGTCATCGATCGCCAAGCACGTAGACGTACAAAAACCATAAACATCATTCCACATCTCAATACTACCAACATCGCCGACAGTTTAGTTCCTAGCGAGAAAAAGGGAGGAAAAATAAAACATTTACCGATGCGTACGATAAATCATATACCGGGCATTAATGGGTCGAAGAGAATCGATTGGACGGGCGGCGGTAGGTTTGGCGTCAAACCAACCGACCCCTGCCGACGAGGACGACGTCCTCGCGTGCGGATTGTCACGAGCGCGGGCCCGCGACTACCGGCCGGAGCGTATTGACGCGGATTGCAGACGCGGGTTAAATCGAGCAGACGGTGGTGGCGTCGCGACGCCGGCTGCGCGCGGCCATGCAGCGCCCTGCCACCCCCGCGGGGCCTCCCTGCGGGAGGGGGTTGCCGTCGGTCGAAGCGGGCGGGAGGGAGGGGGAAATTTATAAAGAGAGGTCGAAGGGAGGAGGCAGACTACTTGTTGCGCCTCGTGGCGTCCTCGTGACGCCACCCAGCCTCCCCGCCCCCCTCCTCCGCCCCGCCCCCGGGGGGGGGGGG